>JAWDAA010000033.1:0-552500 GCA_036785405.1 Coenonympha arcania
GAGTGACCGCAGGGACGACCACCGGCACGCCCACTAGCTCCGACACGCGGTTGTGCTCGAACACGTATATATGTAGACAGTGACCAACCTGTGACGGCTCGCTGTGTGTCGTGGGAGGCGCCGGTGACCACTCGCCGGCAGGAGTGGCGGGCGACGGCCGCACTAGCTCCGACACGCGGTTGTGCTCGAACACGTATATATGTAGACAGTGACCAACCTGTGAACAGGCTCGCTGTGTGTGGTGGGAGGCGCCGGAGACCACTCGCCGGCAGGAGTGGCGGGCGACGGCCGCACTAGCTCCGACACGCGGTTGTGCTCGAACACGTATATATGTAGACAGTGACCAACCTGTAACGGCTCGCTGTGTGTGGTGGGAGGCGCCGGAGACCACTCGCCGGCAGGAGTGGCGGGCGACGGCCGCACTAGCTCCGACACGCGGTTGTGCTCGAACACGTATATATGTAGACAGTGACCAACCTGTAACGGCTCGCTGTGTGTAGGTGGGAGGCGCCGGTGACCACTCGCCGGCAGGAGTGGCGGGCGACGGCCGCACTAGCTCCGACACGCGGTTGTGCTCGAACACGTATATATGTAGACAGTGACCAACCTGTAACGGCTCGCTGTGTGTGGTGGGAGGCGCCGGAGACCACTCGCCGGCAGGAGTGGCGGGCGACGGCCGCACTAGCTCCCGACACGCGGTTGTGCTCGAACACGTATATATGTAGACAGTGACCAACCTGTAACGGCTCGCTGTGTGTGGTGGGAGGCGCCGGAGACCACTCGCCGGCAGGAGTGGCGGGCGACGGCCGCACTAGCTCCGACACGCGGTTGTGCTCGAACACGTATATATGTAGACAGTGACCAACCTGTAACGGCTCGCTGTGTGTGGTGGGAGGCGCCGGTGACCACTCGCCGGCAGGAGTGGCGGGCGACGGCCGCACTAGCTCCGACACGCGGTTGTGCTCGAACACGTATATATGTAGACAGTGACCAACCTGTAACGGCTCGCTGTGTGTGGTGGGAGGCGCCGGTGACCACTCGCCGGCAGGAGTGGCGGGCGACGGCCGCACTAGCTCCGACACGCGGTTGTGCTCGAACACGTATATATGTAGACAGTGACCAACCTGTAACGGCTCGCTGTGTGTGGTGGGAGGCGCCGGAGACCACTCGCCGGCAGGAGTGGCGGGCGACGGCCGCACTAGCTCCGACACGCGGTTGTGCTCGAACACGTATATATGTAGACAGTGACCAACCTGTAACGGCTCGCTGTGTGTGGTGGGAGGCGCCGGAGACCACTCGCCGGCAGGAGTGGCGGGCGACGGCCGCACTAGCTCCGACACGCGGTTGTGCTCGAACACGTATATATGTAGACAGTGACCAACCTGTAACGGCTCGCTGTGTGTGGTGGGAGGCGCCGGAGACCACTCGCCGGCAGGAGTGGCGGGCGACGGCCGCACTAGCTCCGACACGCGGTTGTGCTCGAACACGTATATATGTAGACAGTGACCAACCTGTAACGGCTCGCTGTGTGTGGTGGGAGGCGCCGGTGACCACTCGCCGGCAGGAGTGGCGGGCGACGGCCGCACTAGCTCCGACACGCGGTTGTGCTCGAACACGTATATATGTAGACAGTGACCAACCTGTAACGGCTCGCTGTGTGTGGTGGGAGGCGCCGGTGACCACTCGCCGGCAGGAGTGGCGGGCGACGGCCGCACTAGCTCCGACACGCGGTTGTGCTCGAACACGTATATATGTAGACAGTGACCAACCTGTAACGGCTCGCTGTGTGTGGTGGGAGGCGCCGGAGACCACTCGCCGGCAGGAGTGGCGGGCGACGGCCGCACTAGCTCCGACACGCGGTTGTGCTCGAACACGTATATATGTAGACAGTGACCAACCTGTAACGGCTCGCTGTGTGTGGTGGGAGGCGCCGGAGACCACTCGCCGGCAGGAGTGGCGGGCGACGGCCGCACTAGCTCCGACACGCGGTTGTGCTCGAACACGTATATATGTAGACAGTGACCAACCTGTAACGGCTCGCTGTGTGTGGTGGGAGGCGCCGGTGACCACTCGCCGGCAGGAGTGGCGGGCGACGGCCGCACTAGCTCCGACACGCGGTTGTGCTCGAACACGTATATATGTAGACAGTGACCAACCTGTAACGGCTCGCTGTGTGTGGTGGGAGGCGCCGGAGACCACTCGCCGGCAGGAGTGGCGGGCGACGGCCGCACTAGCTCCGACACGCGGTTGTGCTCGAACACGTATATATGTAGACAGTGACCAACCTGTAACGGCTCGCTGTGTGTGGTGGGAGGCGCCGGTGACCACTCGCCGGCAGGAGTGGCGGGCGACGGCCGCACTAGCTCCGACACGCGGTTGTGCTCGAACACGTATATATGTAGACAGTGACCAACCTGTAACGGCTCGCTGTGTGTGGTGGGAGGCGCCGGAGACCACTCGCCGGCAGGAGTGGCGGGCGACGGCCGCACTAGCTCCGACACGCGGTTGTGCTCGAACACGTATATATGTAGACAGTGACCAACCTGTAACGGCTCGCTGTGTGTGGTGGGAGGCGCCGGTGACCACTCGCCGGCAGGAGTGGCGGGCGACGGCCGCACTAGCTCCGACACGCGGTTGTGCTCGAACACGTATATATGTAGACAGTGACCAACCTGTAACGGCTCGCTGTGTGTGGTGGGAGGCGCCGGAGACCACTCGCCGGCAGGAGTGGCGGGCGACGGCCGCACTAGCTCCGACACGCGGTTGTGCTCGAACACGTATATATGTAGACAGTGACCAACCTGTAACGGCTCGCTGTGTGTGGTGGGAGGCGCCGGAGACCACTCGCCGGCAGGAGTGGCGGGCGACGGCCGCACTAGCTCCGACACGCGGTTGTGCTCGAACACGTATATATGTAGACAGTGACCAACCTGTAACGGCTCGCTGTGTGTGGTGGGAGGCGCCGGAGACCACTCGCCGGCAGGAGTGGCGGGCGACGGCCGCACTAGCTCCGACACGCGGTTGTGCTCGAACACGTATATATGTAGACAGTGACCAACCTGTAACGGCTCGCTGTGTGTGGTGGGAGGCGCCGGAGACCACTCGCCGGCAGGAGTGGCGGGCGACGGCCGCACTAGCTCCGACACGCGGTTGTGCTCGAACACGTATATATGTAGACAGTGACCAACCTGTAACGGCTCGCTGTGTGTGGTGGGAGGCGCCGGTGACCACTCGCCGGCAGGAGTGGCGGGCGACGGCCGCACTAGCTCCGACACGCGGTTGTGCTCGAACACGTATATATGTAGACAGTGACCAACCTGTAACGGCTCGCTGTGTGTGGTGGGAGGCGCCGGAGACCACTCGCCGGCAGGAGTGGCGGGCGACGGCCCGCACTAGCTCCGACACGCGGTTGTGCTCGAACACGTATATATGTAGACAGTGACCAACCTGTAACGGCTCGCTGTGTGTGGTGGGAGGCGCCGGAGACCACTCGTCGGCAGGAGTGGCGGGCGACGGCCGCACTAGCTCCGACACGCGGTTGTGCTCGAACACGTATATATGTAGACAGTGACCAACCTGTAACGGCTCGCTGTGTGTGGTGGGAGGCGCCGGAGACCACTCGCCGGCAGGAGTGGCGGGCGACGGCCGCACTAGCTCCGACACGCGGTTGTGCTCGAACACGTATATATGTAGACAGTGACCAACCTGTAACGGCTCGCTGTGTGTGGTGGGAGGCGCCGGTGACCACTCGCCGGCAGGAGTGGCGGGCGACGGCCGCACTAGCTCCGACACGCGGTTGTGCTCGAACACGTATATATGTAGACAGTGACCAACCTGTAACGGCTCGCTGTGTGTGGTGGGAGGCGCCGGAGACCACTCGCCGGCAGGAGTGGCGGGCGACGGCCGCACTAGCTCCGACACGCGGTTGTGCTCGAACACGTATATATGTAGACAGTGACCAACCTGTAACGGCTCGCTGTGTGTGGTGGGAGGCGCCGGAGACCACTCGCCGGCAGGAGTGGCGGGCGACGGCCGCACTAGCTCCGACACGCGGTTGTGCTCGAACACGTATATATGTAGACAGTGACTAACCTGTAACGGCTCGCTGTGTGTGGTGGGAGGCGCCGGTGACCACTCGCCGGCAGGAGTGGCGGGCGACGGCCGCACTAGCTCCGACACGCGGTTGTGCTCGAACACGTATATATGTAGACAGTGACCAACCTGTAACGGCTCGCTGTGTGTGGTGGGAGGCGCCGGAGACCACTCGCCGGCAGGAGTGGCGGGCGACGGCCGCACTAGCTCCGACACGCGGTTGTGCTCGAACACGTATATATGTAGACAGTGACCAACCTGTAACGGCTCGCTGTGTGTGGTGGGAGGCGCCGGAGACCACTCGCCGGCAGGAGTGGCGGGCGACGGCCGCACTAGCTCCGACACGCGGTTGTGCTCGAACACGTATATATGTAGACAGTGACCAACCTGTAACGGCTCGCTGTGTGTGGTGGGAGGCGCCGGAGACCACTCGCCGGCAGGAGTGGCGGGCGACGGCCGCACTAGCTCCGACACGCGGTTGTGCTCGAACACGTATATATGTAGACAGTGACCAACCTGTAACGGCTCGCTGTGTGTGGTGGGAGGCGCCGGTGACCACTCGCCGGCAGGAGTGGCGGGCGACGGCCGCACTAGCTCCGACACGCGGTTGTGCTCGAACACGTATATATGTAGACAGTGACCAACCTGTAACGGCTCGCTGTGTGTGGTGGGAGGCGCCGGAGACCACTCGCCGGCAGGAGTGGCGGGCGACGGCCGCACTAGCTCCGACACGCGGTTGTGCTCGAACACGTATATATGTAGACAGTGACCAACCTGTAACGGCTCGCTGTGTGTGGTGGGAGGCGCCGGAGACCACTCGCCGGCAGGAGTGGCGGGCGACGGCCGCACTAGCTCCGACACGCGGTTGTGCTCGAACACGCGCCCGTTGTTTATCACCTGTTATAAATTAATTGAGCTAGTAATCTTCTTTCTTCTTCTAATATATAAAATTCTCTCGATTTTCTTTGTAACCAAACTCCTCCGAAACGGCTGGACCCATGCTGGACCGATTGTTATGAAATTTTCAGGGTATGATCTCTGGGTCCGGCTCCGGGAGCGGGTTGTTATCTATATTTGATATCCCTAAACGGCAACACGAAGTTTGCCCAGTCAGCTAGTAATATATAAAATTCTCTAGCCAATCTTTGTTACAAAACTGCTTCGAAACGGCTGGACCGATTGTTATGAAAGTTTCAGGGAATGATCACTAGGTCTGGTAGTAGGTTGTTTTTTTTTTATATCCCCCATGGCTAAACAACGTTTGCCGGGTCAGCTAGTTAAAATAGTTTGTAACCAAACTCCTCCGGAACGTCTTAACAGAGTTTTTTTGAAATTTTTGTCAACGTTCGGTGGGTCTGAGAATAGGTTTCAAGCTATTTTTCATACCCCTATAATGGCAAAACAACGTTTGCTCGGTCAGTTACACGTATATTATAATCGCCGCAAATACGCGCTGCCTGCGGGGTAACAAAATGGGCATGGATGGCGCCTGTCATATCGGTGACCGTTTTATCGGTTGTCAGATGTAGATGTAGTGTCAACAGACAATCATTTAAATGCATCAAGAAGGTCACATGAGACGGATGTATAGGTAGGTAGTCGATAAAGTGGATAGACGATCTTAGAGTGAGTGACTGAACCATAGTCAGTGATTGCCATAATGAGTGAGTATGCCATAGTAGTGAGTGAGTCATGGTGAGTGTGTGTTTCATAGTGAGTGAGTGAGTCATAGTGAGTGTGTGTTTCATAATGAGTGAGTGAGTCATAGTGTGTGTGTTATAATTAGTAAGTCATAGTGAGTGTGTGTATCATAGTGAGTGAGTGAGTCATAGTGTATGTGTTATAGTTAGTAAGTCATAGTGAGTGTGTGTATCATAGTGAGTGAGTGAGTCATAGTGTGTGTGTTATAGTTAGTAAGTCATAGTGAGTGTGTGTATCATAGTGAGTGAGTGAGTCACCTTGATGTCCCTGTCATTGAGCACGGTGACCAGATCCCTCACGAAGCTGTTGTTGGGGTAGAGGCGCGTGTGGCGACAGTAAATATCCACTTCTAGATGCTCTTCGGTGTTATTCGCGGCGGCTCGAACCAGCTTCAATATGAACTTGTCTTTCTTGTGCTTGCGTTTCTTGCTTCTTGTCTTTTTCTTCCTGCTCTTGCCTTTATGGTGGTGCTTCCGTCGCGTGGAGTTCGTCTCTTGAGAGTAGGAGAGAAGCGAGCGCGAGACGCGTCGCTGTCCGCGCAGCTTCTGTAGCCGCATCTCCTGCTCTGTGATCTCCGCGTCGTCTGTAACGGACGACACATAACAGCTTCAGGTTTAAAACAAACGCTTAGTTACAAAATATGACGTGAGTGTCTTGGAACACACGGCAGAAACGAAGTATGGTAACAAAGTCTAAAAACAAAACTCCATTTTATATTTTTATGTGTTATTTCACCCATCGCTCGATAGATGGCGCTGTCTTCAGTAAGCTCATGCTAACGATTTCGTCATACCAGATTTATATGTGACTCTATGGGTGTTCATTCTAATCACTAGTGTTAGGTTTTATTAGACACGACTGCTGAATCACCATCGCATTTATTTGCAAATGTATAAATTAGCCAGGACATTCATATTTTTATTAATTGTCAACATTGGGTAACAGGAATTGAAGCCTTTACTTAATTATAATTTGTGAGTTTGACTTCCGTTCACAACGTCAACCAATGATAGCGATGCAAACGTCGACCAATCACGGCGCGCTTGGCGCTGGGGGTAGAAGCTGGTGGTGGTTGTTGTAAGAGAGATTAGTTAAAAACCGAAATTCACGTGAAAAAAATCTTCACGCCGCAAGTACAACACGGATTTGGCTGAAATTTGGAATGGAGATAGATGATATCCTGGGTTAATAAAAAGGCTACTTTTAATCCCGGAAAATTCATGCTTTTCGCGGGAAAACTGAAAAATTGATATTCTCGCGCGAAAAATACTACTTTACGCTGCACTTACTGAACTGATATGACTGAAATTCGGAAAGGAGATAGCTGATTTTATCCTGGATTAATACATAGGCTACTTTTCATCCCGGAAAATTTCATGGTATATCAAAGAAGATACTGACTCACTCACTCACTGACATATCAACGCACATCCCAAACCGCTGAGTCTATAGACTTCAAATTTGGCACACAGGTTACCGAGTAGCACACACTCACGTCCTTGGTGCGGAAGTTGCGCGACGTGATGCGGTAGATCCACTTGGCGCCCTCGCGCCGCGACGCCGCCAGCAGCGCGCGCACGCGGCGCTCGCTCTCCAGCGTCACGTACGCGAACCCGCGCGGCCACTCCACCCTGTCGTTACCGAGTAGCACACACTCACGTCCTTGGTGCGGAAGTTGCGCGACGTGATGCGGTAGATCCACTTGGCGCCCTCGCGCCGCGACGCCGCCAGCAGCGCGCGCACGCGGCGCTCGCTCTCCAGCGTCACGTACGCGAACCCGCGCGGCCACTCCACCCTGTCGTTACCGAGTAGCACACACTCACGTCCTTGGTGCGGAAGTTGCGCGACGTGATGCGGTAGATCCACTTGGCGCCCTCGCGCCGCGACGCCGCCAGCAGCGCGCGCACGCGGCGCTCGCTCTCCAGCGTCACGTACGCGAACCCGCGCGGCCACTCCACCCTGTCGTTACCGAGTAGCACACACTCACGTCCTTGGTGCGGAAGTTGCGCGACGTGATGCGGTAGATCCACTTGGCGCCCTCGCGCCGCGACGCCGCCAGCAGCGCGCGCACGCGGCGCTCGCTCTCCAGCGTCACGTACGCGAACCCGCGCGGCCACTCCACCCTGTCGTTACCGAGTAGCACACACTCACGTCCTTGGTGCGGAAGTTGCGCGACGTGATGCGGTAGATCCACTTGGCGCCCTCGCGCCGCGACGCCGCCAGCAGCGCGCGCACGCGGCGCTCGCTCTCCAGCGTCACGTACGCGAACCCGCGCGGCCACTCCACCCTGTCGTTACCGAGTAGCACACACTCACGTCCTTGGTGCGGAAGTTGCGCGACGTGATGCGGTAGATCCACTTG
This sequence comes from Coenonympha arcania, assembly GCA_036785405.1. Taxonomy (NCBI): domain Eukaryota; kingdom Metazoa; phylum Arthropoda; class Insecta; order Lepidoptera; family Nymphalidae; genus Coenonympha; species Coenonympha arcania. Next base: position 8,155 of record JAWDAA010000033.1, read on the forward strand.
GCGCCCTCGCGCCGCGACGCCGCCAGCAGCGCGCGCACGCGGCGCTCGCTCTCCAGCGTCACGTACGCGAACCCGCGCGGCCACTCCACCCTGTCGTTACCGAGTAGCACACACTCACGTCCTTGGTGCGGAAGTTGCGCGACGTGATGCGGTAGATCCACTTGGCGCCCTCGCGCCGCGACGCCGCCAGCAGCGCGCGCACGCGGCGCTCGCTCTCCAGCGTCACGTACGCGAACCCGCGCGGCCACTCCACCCTGTCGTTACCGAGTAGCACACACTCACGTCCTTGGTGCGGAAGTTGCGCGACGTGATGCGGTAGATCCACTTGGCGCCCTCGCGCCGCGACGCCGCCAGCAGCGCGCGCACGCGGCGCTCGCTCTCCAGCGTCACGTACGCGAACCCGCGCGGCCACTCCACCCTGTCGTTACCGAGTAGCACACACTCACGTCCTTGGTGCGGAAGTTGCGCGACGTGATGCGGTAGATCCACTTGGCGCCCTCGCGCCGCGACGCCGCCAGCAGCGCGCGCACGCGGCGCTCGCTCTCCAGCGTCACGTACGCGAACCCGCGCGGCCACTCCACCCTGTCGTTACCGAGTAGCACACACTCACGTCCTTGGTGCGGAAGTTGCGCGACGTGATGCGGTAGATCCACTTGGCGCCCTCGCGCCGCGACGCCGCCAGCAGCGCGCGCACGCGGCGCTCGCTCTCCAGCGTCACGTACGCGAACCCGCGCGGCCACTCCACCCTGTCGTTACCGAGTAGCACACACTCACGTCCTTGGTGCGGAAGTTGCGCGACGTGATGCGGTAGATCCACTTGGCGCCCTCGCGCCGCGACGCCGCCAGCAGCGCGCGCACGCGGCGCTCGCTCTCCAGCGTCACGTACGCGAACCCGCGCGGCCACTCCACCCTGTCGTTACCGAGTAGCACACACTCACGTCCTTGGTGCGGAAGTTGCGCGACGTGATGCGGTAGATCCACTTGGCGCCCTCGCGCCGCGACGCCGCCAGCAGCGCGCGCACGCGGCGCTCGCTCTCCAGCGTCACGTACGCGAACCCGCGCGGCCACTCCACCCTGTCGTTACCGAGTAGCACACACTCACGTCCTTGGTGCGGAAGTTGCGCGACGTGATGCGGTAGATCCACTTGGCGCCCTCGCGCCGCGACGCCGCCAGCAGCGCGCGCACGCGGCGCTCGCTCTCCAGCGTCACGTACGCGAACCCGCGCGGCCACTCCACCCTGTCGTTACCGAGTAGCACACACTCACGTCCTTGGTGCGGAAGTTGCGCGACGTGATGCGGTAGATCCACTTGGCGCCCTCGCGCCGCGACGCCGCCAGCAGCGCGCGCACGCGGCGCTCGCTCTCCAGCGTCACGTACGCGAACCCGCGCGGCCACTCCACCCTGTCGTTACCGAGTAGCACACACTCACGTCCTTGGTGCGGAAGTTGCGCGACGTGATGCGGTAGATCCACTTGGCGCCCTCGCGCCGCGACGCCGCCAGCAGCGCGCGCACGCGGCGCTCGCTCTCCAGCGTCACGTACGCGAACCCGCGCGGCCACTCCACCCTGTCGTTACCGAGTAGCACACACTCACGTCCTTGGTGCGGAAGTTGCGCGACGTGATGCGGTAGATCCACTTGGCGCCCTCGCGCCGCGACGCCGCCAGCAGCGCGCGCACGCGGCGCTCGCTCTCCAGCGTCACGTACGCGAACCCGCGCGGCCACTCCACCCTGTCGTTACCGAGTAGCACACACTCACGTCCTTGGTGCGGAAGTTGCGCGACGTGATGCGGTAGATCCACTTGGCGCCCTCGCGCCGCGACGCCGCCAGCAGCGCGCGCACGCGGCGCTCGCTCTCCAGCGTCACGTACGCGAACCCGCGCGGCCACTCCACCCTGTCGTTACCGAGTAGCACACACTCACGTCCTTGGTGCGGAAGTTGCGCGACGTGATGCGGTAGATCCACTTGGCGCCCTCGCGCCGCGACGCCGCCAGCAGCGCGCGCACGCGGCGCTCGCTCTCCAGCGTCACGTACGCGAACCCGCGCGGCCACTCCACCCTGTCGTTACCGAGTAGCACACACTCACGTCCTTGGTGCGGAAGTTGCGCGACGTGATGCGGTAGATCCACTTGGCGCCCTCGCGCCGCGACGCCGCCAGCAGCGCGCGCACGCGGCGCTCGCTCTCCAGCGTCACGTACGCGAACCCGCGCGGCCACTCCACCCTGTCGTTACCGAGTAGCACACACTCACGTCCTTGGTGCGGAAGTTGCGCGACGTGATGCGGTAGATCCACTTGGCGCCCTCGCGCCGCGACGCCGCCAGCAGCGCGCGCACGCGGCGCTCGCTCTCCAGCGTCACGTACGCGAACCCGCGCGGCCACTCCACCCTGTCGTTACCGAGTAGCACACACTCACGTCCTTGGTGCGGAAGTTGCGCGACGTGATGCGGTAGATCCACTTGGCGCCCTCGCGCCGCGACGCCGCCAGCAGCGCGCGCACGCGGCGCTCGCTCTCCAGCGTCACGTACGCGAACCCGCGCGGCCACTCCACCCTGTCGTTACCGAGTAGCACACACTCACGTCCTTGGTGCGGAAGTTGCGCGACGTGATGCGGTAGATCCACTTGGCGCCCTCGCGCCGCGACGCCGCCAGCAGCGCGCGCACGCGGCGCTCGCTCTCCAGCGTCACGTACGCGAACCCGCGCGGCCACTCCACCCTGTCGTTACCGAGTAGCACACACTCACGTCCTTGGTGCGGAAGTTGCGCGACGTGATGCGGTAGATCCACTTGGCGCCCTCGCGCCGCGACGCCGCCAGCAGCGCGCGCACGCGGCGCTCGCTCTCCAGCGTCACGTACGCGAACCCGCGCGGCCACTCCACCCTGTCGTTACCGAGTAGCACACACTCACGTCCTTGGTGCGGAAGTTGCGCGACGTGATGCGGTAGATCCACTTGGCGCCCTCGCGCCGCGACGCCGCCAGCAGCGCGCGCACGCGGCGCTCGCTCTCCAGCGTCACGTACGCGAACCCGCGCGGCCACTCCACCCTGTCGTTACCGAGTAGCACACACTCACGTCCTTGGTGCGGAAGTTGCGCGACGTGATGCGGTAGATCCACTTGGCGCCCTCGCGCCGCGACGCCGCCAGCAGCGCGCGCACGCGGCGCTCGCTCTCCAGCGTCACGTACGCGAACCCGCGCGGCCACTCCACCCTGTCGTTACCGAGTAGCACACACTCACGTCCTTGGTGCGGAAGTTGCGCGACGTGATGCGGTAGATCCACTTGGCGCCCTCGCGCCGCGACGCCGCCAGCAGCGCGCGCACGCGGCGCTCGCTCTCCAGCGTCACGTACGCGAACCCGCGCGGCCACTCCACCCTGTCGTTACCGAGTAGCACACACTCACGTCCTTGGTGCGGAAGTTGCGCGACGTGATGCGGTAGATCCACTTGGCGCCCTCGCGCCGCGACGCCGCCAGCAGCGCGCGCACGCGGCGCTCGCTCTCCAGCGTCACGTACGCGAACCCGCGCGGCCACTCCACCCTGTCGTTACCGAGTAGCACACACTCACGTCCTTGGTGCGGAAGTTGCGCGACGTGATGCGGTAGATCCACTTGGCGCCCTCGCGCCGCGACGCCGCCAGCAGCGCGCGCACGCGGCGCTCGCTCTCCAGCGTCACGTACGCGAACCCGCGCGGCCACTCCACCCTGTCGTTACCGAGTAGCACACACTCACGTCCTTGGTGCGGAAGTTGCGCGACGTGATGCGGTAGATCCACTTGGCGCCCTCGCGCCGCGACGCCGCCAGCAGCGCGCGCACGCGGCGCTCGCTCTCCAGCGTCACGTACGCGAACCCGCGCGGCCACTCCACCCTGTCGTTACCGAGTAGCACACACTCACGTCCTTGGTGCGGAAGTTGCGCGACGTGATGCGGTAGATCCACTTGGCGCCCTCGCGCCGCGACGCCGCCAGCAGCGCGCGCACGCGGCGCTCGCTCTCCAGCGTCACGTACGCGAACCCGCGCGGCCACTCCACCCTGTCGTTACCGAGTAGCACACACTCACGTCCTTGGTGCGGAAGTTGCGCGACGTGATGCGGTAGATCCACTTGGCGCCCTCGCGCCGCGACGCCGCCAGCAGCGCGCGCACGCGGCGCTCGCTCTCCAGCGTCACGTACGCGAACCCGCGCGGCCACTCCACCCTGTCGTTACCGAGTAGCACACACTCACGTCCTTGGTGCGGAAGTTGCGCGACGTGATGCGGTAGATCCACTTGGCGCCCTCGCGCCGCGACGCCGCCAGCAGCGCGCGCACGCGGCGCTCGCTCTCCAGCGTCACGTACGCGAACCCGCGCGGCCACTCCACCCTGTCGTTACCGAGTAGCACACACTCACGTCCTTGGTGCGGAAGTTGCGCGACGTGATGCGGTAGATCCACTTGGCGCCCTCGCGCCGCGACGCCGCCAGCAGCGCGCGCACGCGGCGCTCGCTCTCCAGCGTCACGTACGCGAACCCGCGCGGCCACTCCACCCTGTCGTTACCGAGTAGCACACACTCACGTCCTTGGTGCGGAAGTTGCGCGACGTGATGCGGTAGATCCACTTGGCGCCCTCGCGCCGCGACGCCGCCAGCAGCGCGCGCACGCGGCGCTCGCTCTCCAGCGTCACGTACGCGAACCCGCGCGGCCACTCCACCCTGTCCACAACAACGCTGTTAGTAACTCGTCCCACGATGAGAAGCTGCAAGAGCGCGGGTCAGCGAGTTTCCTACACCTTTGAGAACATATGGGGGACTCGGGTGTGCGCGGTTTTCTTAACGTGAAATTAAGATTCGTGAAATGCTAATATAGATGCAAAAATGCCAACGTGTGCCCGGGAGTGCAACCGCCAACATGCTGATGACAAAAGTTTTGATCCGATGGCCAATGGACTCGAAACGAACAGTTTCAGACACGCTGGTAAGGTGGTACTCACCGCACGGGCTGGAAGTCGCGCAGCGCGTGCACGAGCGTGTCCTCGTTGATGTCCCAGGGCAGGCCGCCCAGGAACACCTCGGCGGAGAAGCCGCCCGCCGGCTCCGCGGCCGCGCGCCCGTCCACACCAGCAGCTGCTTGCCGCCGCCGCTGCCGCGCTCGCCGTCCGTCACGCCGCCTGCGACACGCACCACCGCCACGTTAGCGACCACCGACTCATCTTACAGTTTCTGAAGTGAAAACTTTTGACGCATAGGCCAATTATAATGGATAAAAAAAGATTTGAAACCTCCTCCTCCTTTAAAAGACAAATTGAGAAACTCTTTTCAGAAGTTGGTTAAAAAAACCATTGAATGCTCACACTAATCCCTGACTGACACTTCTGTACCTTCTTAAGTATGCAGATAATTATATAATTAGTGTAGTGCAATACGAGTGCATACACTTTTTGGAATGTCCACAAATTGTTCTAGTTTTCACTTCTGTGACTCGCGGACTGCCACCGCTTTTTTTTACACACAATAGAATAAAGATACTAGAGACATCTGATGGTAAGTAAACACGCTTGCCAGAGTTGGATGCTTTCATTCGCAAAATTAAAAAGATAAAATACACAAGTATCGAATATGTATATCAATCATAGAGACTTACAAAATGATGCGCGGCGATTCAAAGCGCGGCTGTCTTCTTGCGCCTGTTGCCACGTCTCAAACTGGAAACGAATAATGAGCTCAATTACTACTCTGTGTAATCTATCAGACTACACTATCGTAAGACATACCAGCACAAACGATTACGATAACGATGAATACGTTTTTCTCCATCTACGGGCAAATTTGGATAAAGTGGTCCCATGGTTTTTACGATCTAGGGGCAAATTTGGATAAAAGTAGTCCCATGGTGTCACCCACGCCGGAACGTATATAAGGTAGTAACCAGCCGCGGCTGAATTCTACCACCAGACCAGACGGCTGAGTCTTCACCAAACCAGACTTGAGGAAATAAAAAATTAAAATTCCAAGTGGCCCCTGCCGTATCCTGGAATAGAAACCGGGGTCCGCACCATCAAAAAGGTCAAAGTAAGGGTGATGCCTCATTATGCCGATGCGTTGCGTCGTCGCAGCGTCGATGCTGCACCCGACTCCACTAACTGGTGAAATGCATGCGTCGTCCTCTTGCAACGCGACGTTGTGCGTTGTCGAGAAATCCTCAAGGCTCAATGTACACACCGTGGTGGAACGGAATAGAAGCGTCAACTTCGCCTCATCACGCGAGAATTCGCTAGAACGCTCGAGTATTCCAGCGAATTGTTTCGTAATTTTCGTATTTCACAGATGGCCCGAACAGCTGTGATTAGGGCAATTCTTGAGATTGTGCGGGGATTCCCCGGAAGACTCGCGATCTTTGCCCTTTGACATTTTGCCCTTATTTAATTTGTTATACAATTGACAAGTACGTCATGCCATGTACTAATTTCGTTGCAAAAAGTCGCTTCCACTCCATTCCGCGTCGGTGTAAGTTGACCCTAATGAGGCTTCATCCTAGCGAGGAGAGGAGTGGGAAGTATTTACCAGCAGCTCGCAGCTGAGGCGGGTCCTGTGGAAGGAGTTGCGGCGCGCGTGCGGCGAGGGGCCGCCGTTCTGTCGCGCGGACGTGGACGGCGCGCCCATGGCCTTCTGAAACAAAGTTAGCAATTAACTACTACCAGCAGCTCGCAGCTGAGGCGGGTCCTGTGGAAGGAGTTGCGGCGCGCGTGCGGCGAGGGGCCGCCGTTCTGTCGCGCGGACGTGGACGGCGCGCCCATGGCCTTCTGAAACAAAGTTAGCAATTAACTACTACCAGCAGCTCGCAGCTGAGGCGGGTCCTGTGGAAGGAGTTGCGGCGCGCGTGCGGCGAGGGGCCGCCGTTCTGTCGCGCGGACGTGGACGGCGCGCCCATGGCCTTCTGAAACAAAGTTAGCAATTAACTACTACCAGCAGCTCGCAGCTGAGGCGGGTCCTGTGGAAGGAGTTGCGGCGCGCGTGCGGCGAGGGGCCGCCGTTCTGTCGCGCGGACGTGGACGGCGCGCCCATGGCCTTCTGAAACAAAGTTAGCAATTAACTACTACCAGCAGCTCGCAGCTGAGGCGGGTCCTGTGGAAGGAGTTGCGGCGCGCGTGCGGCGAGGGGCCGCCGTTCTGTCGCGCGGACGTGGACGGCGCGCCCATAGCCTTCTGAAACAAAGTTAGCAATTAACTACTACCAGCAGCTCGCAGCTGAGGCGGGTCCTGTGGAAGGAGTTGCGGCGCGCGTGCGGCGAGGGGCCGCCGTTCTGTCGCGCGGACGTGGACGGCGCGCCCATGGCCTTCCGAAACAAAGTTAGCAATTAACTACTACCAGCAGCTCGCAGCTGAGGCGGGTCCTGTGGAAGGAGTTGCGGCGCGCGTGCGGCGAGGGGCCGCCGTTCTGTCGCGCGGACGTGGACGGCGCGCCCATGGCCTTCTGAAACAAAGTTAGCAATTAACTACTACCAGCAGCTCGCAGCTGAGGCGGGTCCTGTGGAAGGAGTTGCGGCGCGCGTGCGGCGAGGGGCCGCCGTTCTGTCGCGCGGACGTGGACGGCGCGCCCATGGCCTTCCGAAACAAAGTTAGCAATTAACTACTACCAGCAGCTCGCAGCTGAGGCGGGTCCTGTGGAAGGAGTTGCGGCGCGCGTGCGGCGAGGGGCCGCCGTTCTGTCGCGCGGACGTGGACGGCGCGCCCATGGCCTTCTGAAACAAAGTTAGCAATTAACTACTGCATCGTTGCTACACTTGTTATAATCATTGGTCAAGTGTAAGTCGGTGTTAGTATTTAATTTGAATATTGAACGCAAGCTGTAATGTTTATTATTATCTGTGTTAATTTTCTATACTCCTCGTCACTGACACTTGTGTAGTCTATGCTTAGTCCATGTCGTTACTCATCATAAAAATTGCATTGTCATTTTTTCCCTCCATTACATTAGTAGTTAAAATAAAACAATTTATATTCAATATAAACGGTGTTTTATATTTTCTACAGTCGGGCTCGCGCACTGAGCATATATCAAAACCAATTCCAACCAAAGCACCTATTCAAAAACAAAAAAATCACGTTTGTTTGTTTGCAAAAACAAAAAAATCACGTTTGTTTCCCTTTAATATTTTTTTTTTCTATTTTTGTGTTTTAAATTGTTATAGCGGTAACAAAACAAAAATAAATCTGAAAACTTCAAGTGTCTCTATCACAGTTCACAAATAGTAACAAACAATAGAATCCCACCAAAAACATTTTCATGTAAAATGTGCCAAGGCTGTGAATAACATAAGGCTCATACTGTCAAAAAGTTTTTCAGATTTCATATAGAGCAAGACTATAAGTCTACACGCCCCAACTCTACAAGACCTAACAGGAGCGTTATACAATTACTTACAATAATTCTTGTAGTGATGAATAGAACATATTACCCATACTTAACAAAAGTGATTTTTTTTTGCAGGATTTATAAAAAATGGTACGGAATCCTTCGTGCGCGAGTCAGACTGTCACTCGGCCGGTTTTTTCAATATACAACTTTTAGCAGCAGTCAAAAGTGAAAAAGTATTAGTGATGAGGGTACTCACGAATGAGGCGACGAGATCTGTGATGCCGGGCGGCTCGTTGTCGCCGCCCCAGGGCGCGCCGGGCCGAGCCAATTCACTGTAACAATAATTATTTTTTATTATTTATGCACCAACAACATACAAGAAAACAGACAAAGAAACAAATGCATAGAATAGCTTATCTCTATATAAAGTAGAGATTTCTTCCAGCTACCCTAAGTGTCAGTAAGGTGAAGAGAAAAATGGGATAGGTCAATTTAACGCATCAGCCAACTTACGAGTACAATCGTATTCTCCTATCCTATCCTAGCTACCATCTCATAGCTAATCTACTAAGTAGTTTAGTAGTATTTTATAACAGCTGAACACTATGTACTTAACAGTAACTAAGATTCTATCAAGGGTCTTTAAAGTAAGCTGCAACAAACTCAATGCATCAGCAAACTTACGACACATGAACTCTACAATCTTTCTCTTTCAGCCTGTCTATTAGTAGTCTATATACCTAATGCTTAACAAGAAAGGAATATCTAAATAAATAAAAAACATAAGAACAAAAAAAAAAATAAGATCTCCACTGGTAAGAGTAACTAAGATTCTACCAGGGGCCTTATTGTAAGCTGCAGGTTTAATTATCTAGTCAGTGAGTGAGTGAGTGAGTGAGTGAGTGAGTGAGTGAGTTAGCTGTAGCCAGGTCTTTAGGTTCTAACTTGGTTACAGCTAACTAGAGTCGAAGGACATAGTTTCCACTTACTAATTTAATCTAAGGATGAAATTAAAAATGCATTGTAAGGAATTATTCAGCGTGCTATAATAATAATAATAATAATAAATTTATTTATTGCTTTTAACAAATGGCATTATTACAAACATTTGAATGCTCTACCCTCTGCGGAAGGAGAACCTGTGTTGCAGAGGGTAGATCCTTCCAGGATGTTAATATTTAGACATTGTTTATTCCTATTTTAAACCTAAAATTACACTTACTCTTACAATATAAAAAGATGGAGAGGGCTATGTTAGGGGTTTCCCTGCGTAATAGAATCCAAAATGAGGAGATCCGCAGGAGAACCAGTCACCGACATAGCCAAAACCATTAGAAAGCTGAAGTGGCAATGGGCAGCTGTCATGCTTATCGCAGGGGCGATGGCCGTTGGAGCCGAAAGTCCTGGAGTGGAGACCGCGTACGAGTAAGCGTAGTGTGGGGCGACCTCCAGCCCGCTGGACCGACGATATAAAGCGGGTGGCGGGAAGTGGCTGAATGCGGATGGCGGAGGACAGGGTGTGGTGGCGCGCGCTTGGGAAGGCCTATGTTCAACAGAGGACGTCCGCAGGCTGAGATGATGATGATGATGGTGAAGGAATGATTGCCTATGTCAGTGAGGAATAAACGTTGAATGAATGTGGTCGCTCACCTGAGGCTGGCGAACCCGGCGGAGTGGTTGGGCGGGAAGCAGGGCGCCGGCACCAGCGAGCGCGGGCTCTGCGCCGCCGCGGGGCTGCTGGGGGGCTCCCAGCGCCACGCGTCGCGCTCCGCCAGCTGCCCCTGCGGACAGAGGGCACACTTACCTGCGGCTCGCGAACCCGGCGGAGTGGTTGGGCGGGAAGCAGGGCGCCGGCACCAGCGAGCGCGGGCTCTGCGCCGCCGCGGGGCTGCTGGGGGGCTCCCAGCGCCACGCGTCGCGCTCCGCCAGCTGCCCCTGCGGACAGAGGGCACACTTACCTGCGGCTCGCGAACCCGGCGGAGTGGTTGGGCGGGAAGCAGGGCGCCGGCACCAGCGAGCGCGGGCTCTGCGCCGCCGCGGGGCTGCTGGGGGGCTCCCAGCGCCACGCGTCGCGCTCCGCCAGCTGCCCCTGCGGACAGAGGGCACACTTACCTGCGGCTCGCGAACCCGGCGGAGTGGTTGGGCGGGAAGCAGGGCGCCGGCACCAGCGAGCGCGGGCTCTGCGCCGCCGCGGGGCTGCTGGGGGGCTCCCAGCGCCACGCGTCGCGCTCCGCCAGCTGCCCCTGCGGACAGAGGGCACACTTACCTGCGGCTCGCGAACCCGGCGGAGTGGTTGGGCGGGAAGCAGGGCGCCGGCACCAGCGAGCGCGGGCTCTGCGCCGCCGCGGGGCTGCTGGGGGGCTCCCAGCGCCACGCGTCGCGCTCCGCCAGCTGCCCCTGCGGACAGAGGGCACACTTACCTGCGGCTCGCGAACCCGGCGGAGTGGTTGGGCGGGAAGCAGGGCGCCGGCACCAGCGAGCGCGGGCTCTGCGCCGCCGCGGGGCTGCTGGGGGGCTCCCAGCGCCACGCGTCGCGCTCCGCCAGCTGCCCCTGCGGACAGAGGGCACACTTACCTGCGGCTCGCGAACCCGGCGGAGTGGTTGGGCGGGAAGCAGGGCGCCGGCACCAGCGAGCGCGGGCTCTGCGCCGCCGCGGGGCTGCTGGGGGGCTCCCAGCGCCACGCGTCGCGCTCCGCCAGCTGCCCCTGCGGACAGAGGGCACACTTACCTGCGGCTCGCGAACCCGGCGGAGTGGTTGGGCGGGAAGCAGGGCGCCGGCACCAGCGAGCGCGGGCTCTGCGCCGCCGCGGGGCTGCTGGGGGGCTCCCAGCGCCACGCGTCGCGCTCCGCCAGCTGCCCCTGCGGACAGAGGGCACACTTACCTGCGGCTCGCGAACCCGGCGGAGTGGTTGGGCGGGAAGCAGGGCGCCGGCACCAGCGAGCGCGGGCTCTGCGCCGCCGCGGGGCTGCTGGGGGGCTCCCAGCGCCACGCGTCGCGCTCCGCCAGCTGCCCCTGCGGACAGAGGGCACACTTACCTGCGGCTCGCGAACCCGGCGGAGTGGTTGGGCGGGAAGCAGGGCGCCGGCACCAGCGAGCGCGGGCTCTGCGCCGCCGCGGGGCTGCTGGGGGGCTCCCAGCGCCACGCGTCGCGCTCCGCCAGCTGCCCCTGCGGACAGAGGGCACACTTACCTGCGGCTCGCGAACCCGGCGGAGTGGTTGGGCGGGAAGCAGGGCGCCGGCACCAGCGAGCGCGGGCTCTGCGCCGCCGCGGGGCTGCTGGGGGGCTCCCAGCGCCACGCGTCGCGCTCCGCCAGCTGCCCCTGCGGACAGAGGGCACACTTACCTGCGGCTCGCGAACCCGGCGGAGTGGTTGGGCGGGAAGCAGGGCGCCGGCACCAGCGAGCGCGGGCTCTGCGCCGCCGCGGGGCTGCTGGGGGGCTCCCAGCGCCACGCGTCGCGCTCCGCCAGCTGCCCCTGCGGACAGAGGGCACACTTACCTGCGGCTCGCGAACCCGGCGGAGTGGTTGGGCGGGAAGCAGGGCGCCGGCACCAGCGAGCGCGGGCTCTGCGCCGCCGCGGGGCTGCTGGGGGGCTCCCAGCGCCACGCGTCGCGCTCCGCCAGCTGCCCCTGCGGACAGAGGGCACACTTACCTGCGGCTCGCGAACCCGGCGGAGTGGTTGGGCGGGAAGCAGGGCGCCGGCACCAGCGAGCGCGGGCTCTGCGCCGCCGCGGGGCTGCTGGGGGGCTCCCAGCGCCACGCGTCGCGCTCCGCCAGCTGCCCCTGCGGACAGAGGGCACACTTACCTGCGGCTCGCGAACCCGGCGGAGTGGTTGGGCGGGAAGCAGGGCGCCGGCACCAGCGAGCGCGGGCTCTGCGCCGCCGCGGGGCTGCTGGGGGGCTCCCAGCGCCACGCGTCGCGCTCCGCCAGCTGCCCCTGCGGACAGAGGGCACACTTACCTGCGGCTCGCGAACCCGGCGGAGTGGTTGGGCGGGAAGCAGGGCGCCGGCACCAGCGAGCGCGGGCTCTGCGCCGCCGCGGGGCTGCTGGGGGGCTCCCAGCGCCACGCGTCGCGCTCCGCCAGCTGCCCCTGCGGACAGAGGGCACACTTACCTGCGGCTCGCGAACCCGGCGGAGTGGTTGGGCGGGAAGCAGGGCGCCGGCACCAGCGAGCGCGGGCTCTGCGCCGCCGCGGGGCTGCTGGGGGGCTCCCAGCGCCACGCGTCGCGCTCCGCCAGCTGCCCCTGCGGACAGAGGGCACACTTACCTGCGGCTCGCGAACCCGGCGGAGTGGTTGGGCGGGAAGCAGGGCGCCGGCACCAGCGAGCGCGGGCTCTGCGCCGCCGCGGGGCTGCTGGGGGGCTCCCAGCGCCACGCGTCGCGCTCCGCCAGCTGCCCCTGCGGACAGAGGGCACACTTACCTGCGGCTCGCGAACCCGGCGGAGTGGTTGGGCGGGAAGCAGGGCGCCGGCACCAGCGAGCGCGGGCTCTGCGCCGCCGCGGGGCTGCTGGGGGGCTCCCAGCGCCACGCGTCGCGCTCCGCCAGCTGCCCCTGCGGACAGAGGGCACACTTACCTGCGGCTCGCGAACCCGGCGGAGTGGTTGGGCGGGAAGCAGGGCGCCGGCACCAGCGAGCGCGGGCTCTGCGCCGCCGCGGGGCTGCTGGGGGGCTCCCAGCGCCACGCGTCGCGCTCCGCCAGCTGCCCCTGCGGACAGAGGGCACACTTACCTGCGGCTCGCGAACCCGGCGGAGTGGTTGGGCGGGAAGCAGGGCGCCGGCACCAGCGAGCGCGGGCTCTGCGCCGCCGCGGGGCTGCTGGGGGGCTCCCAGCGCCACGCGTCGCGCTCCGCCAGCTGCCCCTGCGGACAGAGGGCACACTTACCTGCGGCTCGCGAACCCGGCGGAGTGGTTGGGCGGGAAGCAGGGCGCCGGCACCAGCGAGCGCGGGCTCTGCGCCGCCGCGGGGCTGCTGGGGGGCTCCCAGCGCCACGCGTCGCGCTCCGCCAGCTGCCCCTGCGGACAGAGGGCACACTTACCTGCGGCTCGCGAACCCGGCGGAGTGGTTGGGCGGGAAGCAGGGCGCCGGCACCAGCGAGCGCGGGCTCTGCGCCGCCGCGGGGCTGCTGGGGGGCTCCCAGCGCCACGCGTCGCGCTCCGCCAGCTGCCCCTGCGGACAGAGGGCACACTTACCTGCGGCTCGCGAACCCGGCGGAGTGGTTGGGCGGGAAGCAGGGCGCCGGCACCAGCGAGCGCGGGCTCTGCGCCGCCGCGGGGCTGCTGGGGGGCTCCCAGCGCCACGCGTCGCGCTCCGCCAGCTGCCCCTGCGGACAGAGGGCACACTTACCTGCGGCTCGCACACTTACCTGCGGCTCGCGAACCCGGCGGAGTGGTTGGGCGGGAAGCAGGGCGCCGGCACCAGCGAGCGCGGGCTCTGCGCCGCCGCGGGGCTGCTGGGGGGCTCCCAGCGCCACGCGTCGCGCTCCGCCAGCTGCCCCTGCGGACAGAGGGCACACTTACCTGCGGCTCGCGAACCCGGCGGAGTGGTTGGGCGGGAAGCAGGGCGCCGGCACCAGCGAGCGCGGGCTCTGCGCCGCCGCGGGGCTGCTGGGGGGCTCCCAGCGCCACGCGTCGCGCTCCGCCAGCTGCCCCTGCGGACAGAGGGCACACTTACCTGCGGCTCGCGAACCCGGCGGAGTGGTTGGGCGGGAAGCAGGGCGCCGGCACCAGCGAGCGCGGGCTCTGCGCCGCCGCGGGGCTGCTGGGGGGCTCCCAGCGCCACGCGTCGCGCTCCGCCAGCTGCCCCTGCGGACAGAGGGCACACTTACCTGCGGCTCGCGAACCCGGCGGAGTGGTTGGGCGGGAAGCAGGGCGCCGGCACCAGCGAGCGCGGGCTCTGCGCCGCCGCGGGGCTGCTGGGGGGCTCCCAGCGCCACGCGTCGCGCTCCGCCAGCTGCCCCTGCGGACAGAGGGCACACTTACCTGCGGCTCGCGAACCCGGCGGAGTGGTTGGGCGGGAAGCAGGGCGCCGGCACCAGCGAGCGCGGGCTCTGCGCCGCCGCGGGGCTGCTGGGGGGCTCCCAGCGCCACGCGTCGCGCTCCGCCAGCTGCCCCTGCGGACAGAGGGCACACTTACCTGCGGCTCGCGAACCCGGCGGAGTGGTTGGGCGGGAAGCAGGGCGCCGGCACCAGCGAGCGCGGGCTCTGCGCCGCCGCGGGGCTGCTGGGGGGCTCCCAGCGCCACGCGTCGCGCTCCGCCAGCTGCCCCTGCGGACAGAGGGCACACTTACCTGCGGCTCGCGAACCCGGCGGAGTGGTTGGGCGGGAAGCAGGGCGCCGGCACCAGCGAGCGCGGGCTCTGCGCCGCCGCGGGGCTGCTGGGGGGCTCCCAGCGCCACGCGTCGCGCTCCGCCAGCTGCCCCTGCGGACAGAGGGCACACTTACCTGCGGCTCGCGAACCCGGCGGAGTGGTTGGGCGGGAAGCAGGGCGCCGGCACCAGCGAGCGCGGGCTCTGCGCCGCCGCGGGGCTGCTGGGGGGCTCCCAGCGCCACGCGTCGCGCTCCGCCAGCTGCCCCTGCGGACAGAGGGCACACTTTACCACTTCCTACCATCGTACATATAAATATAAATAGTACATTTCAATATAAGTGCGGAAAGTTTGTCATTTTTTTACGAGTCCCGGTTTGTTGACCCAAGCCGAAGGCGAGGATCAACTATAAGGACGAGTAAAAATGACAATTCCGCACGTGCATTGAACTACATTTTTTATACATTTGCGAAAAAAATATTGGTTTTACGTGTTTGCCTGCTCCGTGTTTGCATGCATGTGTTCGTGTTCATGCGCTCCTGGTGCGCCCGCTCCGATGCCGCGTAGGAGGAAAACAAAAGCACTAGTGCGGAAAAGAATAACTTTGCGCACGCTAAACACACATGGAAATGTCAACTTTTGTGCAAATGTATTAAAAAAATAGGCTCAGGTATAGATGACGTACCGTTGTTTTCCGGACAATCTATTCACATTTTCACCAAAGTTTTATCACGTAACCTTTTATACGATCTTTCAAATACAGCCAAAACCTGGCTAAGAGCCCTTGATTATGATAAGACGGAGGACGTGCTAAAGATCACAAAATAAACACGCAAGCTCGCAATGCAATAAACAAGCACGCAAGCACGCTTACACACAAACGCACACATTCACACCCACTCGCTCACACTCCCTCACACATGATCACTCACGCAAACACACAAACGCACACACGCAAACGCACTCACACAAACGCACACACTCAAGTAATTTATAAGCTAAGCAAGTTTTTATATTGTAAGAGTAAGTGTAATTTTAGGTTTAAAATAGGAATAAACAATGTCTAAATATTAACATCCTGGAAGGATCTACCCTCTGCAACACAGGTTCTCCTTCCGCAGAGGGTAGAGCATTCAAATGTTTGTAATAATGCCATTTGTTAAAAGCAATAAATAAATTTAGTATTATTATTATTATTATACTGCTTCTAACTTTCGTATTATCACTTAAATTAGACGAAAATTTTAAGAAAAAATTATTACTGAATATTCACAACATCGGAGTAAAATTCAAGTTAAGCATCTGACCATAGCATCTGACAGTAGTCTATGGCATCTGACAACTAGAAAAATGACGTTTCATATGTCATTACGCAATTTGACATATTTGTTTCGTCAAAATGTTTCGTCTTACGTTACGATTTGTTTATACTATGAAATACAAACGATAGAAAAACATTAATAGTTAAAAATAAATACATTTAATTAGCATTTGGTTAGTTTTCCCACAAAAGTATACTTTATTATTATGTATTAATATTTGAGTTATGTTAAAGTAAATAATTATAATTTAGTAAAATATATTTCACTTGAAATATTGAAACGAAAACGAAACGTTTGACATTAAAAAAAAAAAGTGGTCTCTCTGCTGTCGTTGTCTATGGTCGTTATTTTTCTTCCCAAAACGTATATTGCTACTGTTAAACGAGTTTAACCCGGCGTCATGGGGGTGGAAAAGTGATACACGGACGTTGGGGTGGGTCTCACCGACCCGTTCATTAATGTCAAAATTATTCCAATACTTTATAAATAATAAAGATTATATTTATACGTGTTTAGTTTTTTGGGTATTAAGGTGAATAAATGAAAGACAAATATTTTTTTATATTATGTTTTAATTATATTTAATTGAACTTTAAAAAAATAACGAAAATTGACAACAAAAATTTTCTCTTCTACTTAAATGTAATGATATTATTAATTAACAATCAGTCTTAACGTTTTATTTGCACTTTTTTGTAGGAAACTAAATAAACTTGAGAAAAAAAAAAACAATTAATCACTTGGAATCATTATCTTTGGTACAGTCAGCACAGAAAGGTACTATATGTTCTACACAGATATATTTGTTGCAACTCTCGCAGGTGTAGTAGGTTTTACGGTTTTTCTTGGCTGAACACACTTGGCACCTTTTGCGAACATTAGCCTTTTTTGCTGGAGGTTCCTCAGAATCAGAGTCAGACTCAGGAGTCAGAGAATCAGAGTCAGTAAAATTGCAAGAATACGCTGTCGTTCTGCCTCTTCACGGTCCATTTTTTACTAAGTACCTACAAAAAATATAAATAAAATACATTGAACTATATATAACAAGCTATAATTGTAAATAACATCAAAAAATCAAATATAAAAAGGATAAAAACACAGATAATAAGTAAAACAATATCTTTACAAAGTGGCGCAAAATTGTTACACTGACTGCGGGGATGGGTCTCACATACCTTTTTCAACTTTGTTCACCTGTATCTCCCACTGCGGCTGTGGCACGACTAACGTATTGCTTGCGACGCATAGAACAACTCAACAGCTCCAGCTATTGAGAAGAATGGCAACGTCACACGCATAGTTACCGAACTACAAGCGAAATAAAATGTGACGGGTCTCACAGACCCAGCCCCCATGACGCCGGGTTAAGGTCCAAGAGCGAGCGCAGCGAGCTCGGGACTATAGGGCGCCCCGACTCGGATAATTTTTATTTTTTTTTTATTTTATTTAGTTGGAAAACTTACAGCTATTACAAAAAAAATTTAAAAGAGAAAATATATAAAATAAATAAAGCCAATTACAAGTTTTCACAAATAAAAATTAGATTAAAAAGAAACAAAGCTCACATGGAAGATTGGAAGATATAGGTACTTATATATACTTAGTTAAAGTTATATAAAAAAAAAAAAAAAAAAAGAAGAAGTAGGTCAACTTATATATACTTAGTATAATATTGGTGTTACTTAAAAAATACTTTGTCGGTAACTGGTGAATTCATCAGCCCGTGCTGAACGAACCGAAGAATTCACCAGCCAGAGTTTTACGTGCAGAGGTGGCGGTGGTGCAGAATATGTCAATGTTGTTATTTACTTTGATAATTTTATTAATAAATGTGCAAGATCTTGGGAAAAATGAGTTTTTCCTAAAATTGGTTTTCGCAAATGAAATACGACCGTCGACCGGCCCTTTTGTAGTAAAAATAACTTCGAAATTTTTAAATTTAAAAAATGTATTTCTCAGCAACTATTTAGGGTCCAAGAGCGAGCGAAGCGAGCTCGGGACTATAGGGCGCCCCGACTCGGATAATTTAGGTGACGAAGAGGATGGCGGGGCCTGCAAGGCCCCGCCATCCTTCTGAGTGGTTATTTTCTTTTATGACCACTCAGAAATTAGGAGCCCCGCGAAGCGGGGCTCCGTCGACCAGCCCTTTCATAGTAAAAATAACTTCGAAATTTTTAAATTTAAAAAATTTATTTAACTATTACATTCCAACAAATATGACTTGGGGAGAGGGTTACCGCCCTCCCCCCCTCCCCCTCCCCCCCCCCCCCCTCCCGCCCCCCTCCGTAACAATACGTCGCCCTTTCATAGTAAAAATAACCTCGAAATTTTTAAATTTAAAAAATTTATTTCTCGGCAACTATTACGTTCCTACAAATATGGCTTAGGGGGAGGGTTACCCCCCTCCCCCCCTCCCCCTCCCTCCCCCTCCCACCCCCCTCCGTAACGGTACGTCATCTATACCTTAGCCATTGTTTTGAAAATTTCTGTGTAATGTTCGGTATAGGTCTGAGAAAATAATAAGCTATTTTTTTAAATAAGGAACGTGTAGTGACGTTCCTTTCATCGTATAAGCGTGGAGGGGCGTCCATTTTTAGATTAGCGAACTATACCAAGTGGTAAAAGCCGAATTTGTTTTGGAAGTCTCGCGAATGACCGTGAACTGAATGTCATGTTTATTTTTTTGAGTTTTACAAAGAGTTTAAAACCAAAGTAGGTCTTTTTAATAGTAGCGAATTTGGTGCAAGTAAATTTCCGGGTCGCGTCCTACGATACAGATTAGGTCGGCGGCTGGCGGGAACGAAGAGCCTACACAGATATCGAATCTTGGCCCTGCCAATAGCCGGCACATGCCTGCCAAATAAACTCGCGAGTTGCAACTATTCGCGATTACCAGCCAAGTAGGCGGATTGAAATTTTTGCTTCGCTACATCCAAGACTCCTTAAAGTATTCAATGAAACAATAAATCTAAGATGAGATATTTAACATTGTGCAAACTAACAAATGTTTAGTTCGAATAAGGGTACGGTGAAGCAATAGAGTTTGTAATACTGAAAAGTTACTGAACTTAAAACCTTTGAATAAGAAAAATATAATAAAAATAAAAAAATACTGGTCTAGGCTAGTATTATATTTGCACGCTCTAGCTGAGCGGACCTAGCGCAAATAAATTCGAAATACGAAATATCTAACAAACCGGTTCAAATCCCCTGAAATGTCCTTAGTTTAAATTTATAGACTCGCAGTTATGGTTAGGGGTAGTGTTGCCCAAATGCAAGAACAAGACGAGACTCAGCCAGTCTTGGTCTTGGTCTTGCGCCAGTACATCTGGTCTTGGTCTTGGTCTTGGTCTTGGTCTTGCACTCCCAGTCTTGGTCTTGGTCTTGGTCTTGCAGCAAGAGTCTCGCAAGTCTCGCAATTACCTATTAGCCTATTGCTATTTATTAAACGGTTATTTAGATGTGAAAACAATGTAACATTTTGAGTAAGTAGGTTTAGGTACATTTTGAGTTTGAATTAACATAGCTTTTTTTTACTCATTACAAGTTATTACTTGACTGCGATCTCACCTGATGGTAAGTGACGATGCAGCCGAAGATGTTATCGTACTAACTTGGACGGGGTAAGCAAATTCTAACGGATTCTACACTGCATCGCGCCGGAACGCTAAATCGCTTGGCGGTGCGTCTTTGCTGGTAGGGTGGTAACTAGCCACGGCCGAAGCCTCCCACCGGTCTGGTGGGAGGCTTCAACCTGAGCCAAATTAGAAATTATAGGTACAATTCTAAAGTGGCCTGTGGCGGGAATCGAACCCGCGACCTCCCTCTCTAATCCGAGTGCGCGCCACAGCGCCAGGGAGGTCGTCTAAAAGCTACCTATAGTAAAGAGACAAATTAATTTAATTTTGACAAATGCAAAAAATCGCCGAGGGAGGTCGCGGGTTCAATTCCGGCCACGGGCCACTTTGGAATTTTATAATTATCTCTTATTTTCGCAAAATGAATTCCATAAGCCTACTTCGTTGGATTAGTTAAATAATAGCGAAAAACAAAATTAAATTTGAATTTCGAGGGCAGAGGGAGCGATTTCACGTTAACTGCAAGACGCAAGAGTCTTGCAGGCTTAGTCTTGTTCTTGCTCAAATCTTGCACTGCCAGTCTTGTTCTTGGTCTTGCTAAAATAAGGCAGTCTTGGTCTTGGTCTTGGTCTTGCAAAAATGCAAGAACAAGACCAAGACTGCAAGACCAAGACTGATTTTGGGCAACACTAGTTAGGGGTCTAGAGGTGACCGCGGTCAGCGATAAATACGATACACCGACAACCTTTCTACAGAAAAAGGGACTGAAAAATAAATGAGGACACGAATTTGAAGGCTTGAAACTACGCGAATACAGGTCTCTCGTATAATGTTTTAAGTAATACTTAGTTATATCGATCAAGTATCTTATTGACACTTCATAGGTGCCTACAAGGGCCTATGTGAAATTAAGAATTATTGAGTGGCAATTTTGTCGGTACGTTTACGAAGGACGGATATAAACCATAGCTTAAGCCTCTCACCAGACTAGACGAGTCAATTAAGAAATAATAAAATCCTAAAGTAGAAACGGAACCTGTGGTACCTAACATAAATATTGGCAGGTAGGTACCACAGCATGGTAAGCAAACAATTAAGTACACGCTTGAAATAAAACATCCAGTAATAACTATCTACTCAGTATCAAAAATAGATTAACTCAGAAGCCGGAAATGAAAATCAATGTGGAAGTTAGAAATAGCTCGCAGCGCTGAGCGCGGCAACTACATCGTGATCCGCTTATAATTACGAACACCTCCGTCTGACGAACCTCGCTTAAACCGGAGGGAAATTATCTGTTAACGCTAGCAAACTTGATAACATTTTTTAAATACCCTTTGCAAAAGTTACAGACTACGAAAATTGCTGTAGAAACCGTTAACATTAACGGTAATTTAAATTGACAGCCAATCGATAAACTTTTAATAAGCTAGTGCCGTTTTGGCCATTTGTCTCACAAACTGCATTAGGAAAACGCCTAGACTTAGCTTTATCCAAGCTTTAGTGTGAAAGGATTGCGATTTGCGTTACACCATTTTGTAAGTAATAAATTTAAAATAATTGCCTTCGCCTTCGGAGGAACGCGGAAAGTTGCGCCAAAATTTTGATTTAGTAAACACAAGATTATAAAAGAAAATTCCGCTGCGCCGTATAGACACTTGGCAGAAGTTTTCAATGCTGAAAATATAAATTAACAACCCACGACAAAGGGGTCTCCGTACTGCGATTTTATAAGTTGAGGACATTCGAGAGACCGGCCAAACTGCAAACAATGCAACGCTGCGATATACCTAACGAAAGCTTTCAGATCCCATGCAATTGTCCTATCATTATATTATCGTTTTCCTAATGTTACTACTTACTAGGTAATGAGACACTTTACGTATTGAAATACAGTTGCGCGGAAGAAATTGTTCATGTAAATCACAAGTAACATAAGATTACAAGATTAACAAATTACAATATAAATCACGGGTCTTTTAATAGCAGCGTTTTACCTGAAAATAAAACGTTTATTAAAATACTTACCTCACTGGAAGCTTTATATTGAGAGTAGCACATCCGTTTCCGTTTGTTTTTACGTACTTTTAGTGACGTCAGAACCGGCTCTGTGGCGCCACCTGGCGGTGTCGCACCGTAGGTTTCCTTAATAGCTTGGTGCGACCCTTGGTTCATTGGCTCAATAATATCACCAGGCAGGAATTACTGAAAGCTTCCAGTGAGGTAAGTATTTTAATAAACGTTTTATTTTCAGGTAAAACGCTGCTATTAAAACACTTGACCGTCACTGGAAGCTTTATATTGAGAGCCTGTTTGTTTTCGCCTGGTGACGCCACATATTAGACGTTTTACGCCAATGTGACAATGTAGGATAATTATTATATATGAGAATTTAATGTTTCTCTAATAATTATTCTTAAAAACATAATTTAATACGGTTCTTCAAAATCAGTTAATAACCACTTCTATATGAATATAAAATTAATAACAAATCGGATTGAGAAGTTGGGTGAATCATTACTTATTGTAAATAACTTCATGTTTACAAGTATTGGCTAATTGCCAATTTTCACGATCTATCTCATCAAGGGAGTGATTTCTTCATCAGCTCTGGAAAGCTCCATCTACAGACCTAACACTACCAGGAGTAGCAGATATGCCAGCTTCTCTGAACAAGCTCGCGAAAACTGCGCGAGGCGTTTTGGATAACAATGTAATTGTAATGAATAGATTTACCTAGGTACTACAATTTGAAACATTTCGTCTATCATTTAATAATGAAATTTAATTTATCAATAAAATTCAAATTGATTTTAGTTACGATAATATAAATGTAGGTAATAATTATCTCAATTTATAAAATTCTCGCTATATCTACCGTAAGAAAAGTTAGATCATGTAGGTATAATTCTTTCTGAAAAAAAAGAAATAATAACATCGCAGTATGAGGAGATGTTTAAAAAAGGCTATTTACATCTATTAAGTAAAGTTACATCTATTCAGTAAGATTTTAACTTATCTTATCAGATAGGTGGATTCTGATTCTTTATTTTCAGAATGTTTTACAAAAGCATGGTTACTTAGCTAACTTAAATTTTCGGCACTACATAACGTCAAAACCTGATGTGTGTAAAAGAACAATGCATTGAAAATTAATTTATTACTCAAATATAAATCAAAACTGGTACTAATTGTGAGCCGGTAGGGATATTAGTAGTAATACTTATATTATTTTCAGACTATAAGACCAACGTAAATTCGTAAGTTGTGAGAGTTGAGTTTCGCAATTTTTTAAGTAAGTAAGTAATGACACTCTTACGGGGTTTCATGTTTTAATGGTTTCGGACTGGGACCAACCACACATTTCCAAACCTATGAGTCGATGTTCTCTAATTTCAGAACTACCAGACCCGCTGTGTCAATTAGAAACTTGTGTTGGTTTCTCGGATTCAACGGAGCAACGAGCGCTCGGACTCTGAGTACCACGCGCCAAAAACCTTTTTCCCGTGGTATTGTTATTAAAAATATTCCCGTTTACTTATTGAGATGAATCAAGTCTCGATATACCAACGTAGTTGTGTTCTACATGTGCATTCTTCGAGGCGAACAGATCGACTACTGGGATTCCCAACTTTGCATAACTAAGTATTTTCAAATCGGATAAAATAAGTGCCACCGTGGAGGTTGGCGATAGCGTGACAGAAGATACACAATTCGTATGACTATTGAACCTGCCTGGGATGTACGTCTTTTATGTTGTAGTGATTTTGATTTCAACCTAAAAATTTCAGGATTCGAATGTTATTTTCAATAGGAGTAAGATCTCGTCCCACTTGCTCTTTTTAAATGAGTAATAGTCTTGCTGTCACATTGGATAAAGATCGAACTTTGACGCCGGGTGTGAGTAGTTGAGTACGTCTCTGAAAGGCATATAAAAAAAGAAGGGGCCAACACTTCATTTTTATTAGAATTAGTATTTGTTCTTATCGTGTACAAGACTACGATAGAGAGAGATCATCCAGTAATGCTCTCCAAACTAAGTACGAGGCACATGTTTACCAAAAACAAAACTGGTGGAAGATAATACAGCGAAGTTAGTAGCTGACAATTCGTCTTCCACTAAAAGAGTTCGTTTATTGCATTCAGCGGTTTGTATAAGGCACCCATCATTCAAGACAAGTCCGGCAGAATGTATTTGAAAAGTATCAAGTGCCGATGATTCAGTCGTCCTCGTGGAACAACAAAGCTGGCAAAATTCGGAAGTTCTATATTTATATTAATTTCTTTGCATTATAGTCATTTAAAATCCGAATTATATTATTGAATAAGTACTTCATTTGACTTTTCCTAATAAACTCTTTTGTGGCAAAAGACCGAATTTACTTGCCAACTTAGGCTCTGTAGTAGCTGCATTGTAATTTTGACATGACCGCAAGTACATTTTGCAAAAGAAATCATCTAGGTACCTACGCAAGAACAAGAACTATGAAATTAGGCCTGTGTTAAGTATATCCATTTTGCACAACAAGTTTTGGGGTTGCCGAAAATCCGGAATGCGGTACATGTTTATCAAGTGAATTGATTCTGGCAAAACAATCGTTCAGTGCTTTGAGGTCGAATATCGGTCGAGACTCGAGATAACCCGTCGCGCGTCGGGTTAAAGAGTGGATGAAAAGCTTGGTGTGTAAGACGCCATGCTTTTCATTTTGTGCGCCATTGCACATATTATATTCTAGAAACAGGAGTGTGAAATATTTTTCCCGTCATGTTGGGAAATACAAAAGGTGATTACTTCAAACACAACATTTCTTTCAATTATGAAAGATGTTATACTAAACTACCCATTGCCAGAGAACAGGTTCGAGTTGAATCCTCTAACTAATTTAATTCATTCGGATGTAGACGTATTTAGGCCCTTCGCACACAGCTAGCTTAAGCGTTTCATTATGACGCTACGCATAACAGTATGACAATTACGTCCTAAAATTCGCTCCAACATCGCTTCAACTGCGGACATGTTTGAACATGTTTGTACTCTTACTGCTGTCGTCGTACGCGCGAATGATGTTACGCTTACGCTTACGTGATATATACAGCGTATAGATAATTTTTCGTATATCTACTGGTATGCACCTTGCGAGGGTGGTTTATAACGCTCGTGCTGATAAGACTGCGTGCACTATCCAGGCCGAGTATATGTAATGTTACCAATACTTTGCTTCCCCGAGAGGCGACGATCTGGTTGATTAGCATAATGATTGCTTAATGTATTATTTATACGTTGGTATCTACCCCGCGAAGGTGGGCTGTATGATCATGCTAGCAACATTGCGAGCACTGTCCAGATCAAGAAGTTCCACACGATGGAACGGCAATGCTTGTAATAACTTGCCCCCGCGAGGGGCGACGGTCTTATTGCTTCGCATATTAGTATCCACCCTGCGAGGGTGGGATGTAATTAATGATCGTGCTAGCATACTGCGAGTCTGTCTAGGCCAAGAAGTTCCACGTGATGGAACGGCTATGCTTGTAATACCTTGCCCCCGCGAGGGGCGACGGTCTTATTGCTTCGCATATTAGTATCCACCCTGCGAGGGTGGAATGTAATGATCGTGCTAGCATACTGCGAGCCTGTCTAGGCCAAGAAGTTCCACGCGATGGAACGGCTATGCTAGTAATACCTTGCGTTCGCGAGGGGCAACGATCTGATTGCTTCGCATATTAGTATCCACCCTGCGAGCGTGGGATGATTGTGCTAGCAATACTGCGAACCTGTCTAGGCCAAGAAGTTCATCGCGACGGAACGGTAATGCTTGAAATACTTGCCCCCGCGAGGGGCGACGGTCTGATTGCTTCGCATATTAGTATCTACCCCGCGAGTGTGGGATGTATGATCGTGCTAGCAATACTGTGAGCCTGTCTAGGCGAAGAAGTTCATTGCGATGGAACGGCAATGCTTGAAATACCTTGTCCCCACGAGGGGCGACGGTCTGATTGCTTCGCATATTAGTATCTACCCCGCGAGGGTGGGATATAATGATCGTGCTAGCAATATAGCGAGCCTGTCGTCTAGGCCAAGAAGTTCCACGCGATGGAACGGCAATGCTTGTAATACTTTGCCCCCGCGAGGGGCCATGGTATGATTGAGGTTCCCGAACTAGACGAAAATCTGAATTGAATAGTGTGCAATCGAAGGTAGTATTTTATTCAGCGAAGCTTATACGAAAGAATTACGATCTTGGCTCACGACTCTTCTCGGCGCGCCTCAATACTTTTTGATCGCTTGCCGCACGCTAAGTGCGATAAATCCGAAAATTTAAGAATTCTTTTTCTTAATTTTTTTTCAGTCAATACTTCAAAATTATGCGAAATTTTCAATACTTCTTATAATTTTAAAATGCAGTATATGATAGCTGCGTTCTTGAATGAACTAGATTGCATAAAGTATCATACATTTTTACCTTCTCGTTTGTTTCTAATTGCGTATGAAACCTGGAGTATGATTATTTTCTTATATTTCTTTGGAACATATGTTTCGCCACTAACTTGGGTCAGAACTTTATAATCACACTATCAATGTCACTATTTTGTATTTTCTGCGTAACTTATCAATTTTGGATGAGCAATGAGAAAGGCTGTATGTGCTTTTGCGAGCCTGCCCGCTTGGGCCAGCCATTTCTTTCATTGCTTTATCCATTACTGAAATAAAATTTACTTAAAACTAGTTAGATTATATTATATCATGCGTCACAAGTACGAATATTTTAACAAAATATACATTTTAAAGTGATCCGAACGGACAAACCGTTAAAAATATGATCACTTACACACGTTAAAACGAGTTAGATTATATTACATCATGCATTTTAACAAAATATACATTTTAAAGTGATCCGAACGGACAAACCGTTAAAAAAATGATCACTTACTTATTAATTCACCGGCGAGGAATCGAACCCCGGTTTCCGCGTGATAGGCGGAGATTTTGATTATAGAAAAACAGAAGACTACTTACTGCGAATTATTCACACAATTCACTTTAAAATTATAAGTAAGTATGCACTTTATACTTTAGTATTCAATAACTTCTTATTGCAATGTTCTATGTGGAACGATTGCAAGTTACTTCGACGGAAACAAAAACGCCAATGAACCAAGGGTCGCACCAAGCTATTAAGGAAACCTACGGTGCGACACCGCCAGGTGGCGCCACAGAGCCGGTTCTGACGTCACTAAAAGTACGTAAAAACAAACGGAAACGGATGTGCTACTCTCAATATAAAGCTTCCAGTGACGGTCAAGTGTTTTAATGGGAATTCAAAATTCTGAAGAAAAACCGCGTTCTTAGGCAATAATATTAATTTCTAGCAATTAATTATTAAGAATAGAAAGTATATGACGTCACATCTCAATTTTAAAAACCATTATCCCAATAGTATTTAAATAGGATAGTCGTAGCATTGATAGAGGTATTAAAGAACGCCGAATTCCCCGGCTAATGCAAGGCCCGGCTGGCGCGGCCGCGGCTGCAGTTGGCACAGCCGGGCCATTAATAGGGGGAGCTGGCAGCCTCCCCCCTACATTAACTGGCATCAAAACGGATGTCGTACGAACATTATGAACGGACAATAAAACCGTCGAGTGCTTTGTACTTAAATATCGAGACTTAAGCCTGAGACGATCAACGGGAAGGTGGTTTTTGCGCGATGATGCATTTTTCATTGCATTTAGATTGGCTTAGTGAGAAATATAATGACTAGGATTCCTTGAAATATATAATAGTGCCTACCTTAGTGACCTACGTAGCAGCAGCTTAGAAATGTGCAAGATTTTAACTAAAAATTTCGATAAACTTTTTGGCGCCCAATATGAGATAAGCCGTAGCCCGTAACTAACTCAGAACAAACTATTTATGAGTCGGTAGGTTCCTTGAAATATATAAAAGTGCCTACCTAAGTGACCTACGTAGCAGCAGTTTAGAAATGTACAACATTTTAACTAAAATTTTCGAAAAAACTTTTTGGCGCCCAATATGAGGTAAGCCGTAAGTCCCTCGTTGGGCGCCATTTGACTCTCGAGAACTAACTCAGAACAAACTTTTTATGAGTAGGTAGGCTACTAATTACAGCTGTACGAGTTTTTGGCGATCATCCATGAAGGGACAAACCAACAAAAAATTAAATTATTAGAGAACATGAACTAAATGTTTAAGTACTTTGTGGTATATATTGTAAGAGTAAAGAAATAAATACTCTTATACAAATATAACGTAAAAACTTCAACTGAATTCCCTTTGCACAGAAACAGTATCCAGAAAAAAAATTGGTTGAGTTAAAAAAAAACTACCTACCAAAATAAAATTTTACTAATGTAACCTTTGCCAAAGATCTGCTTAGGTTGTAGCAAAAACACCCACAAAATAATAGCTAAAAATGTTTTTTAGGATGTAGCAAAAATAACTACCCGCAAAAATACATTCTAAAACTTTACTTCGTGTAACTTTTGCCAAGATCTTAATCTGCGTAGGCTATAGCCAAAAAACTACCCGCGAAAATGTATAACTGTTGTCGGTTTTACTTTTAGAAACTTTTGCTAAAGTAGGATGTGGCAAAAATAACTACCCACAAAATAAAAATTAAGGAGCCAAGGTCTAACCGGTTAGGGATATAGCAAAAAACTACTCGCAAAAATGAAGTTCCATAAATTGAAAATTTACTTCGAGAAACTTTTGCACTGATGTGCACCACGAAAAAAATCAACTAAGATCTAAAAAAACGCATTCAAAAAGTAATAATGCACTCACATTAACGCGACTGGTCGCAGGCGCAGCAGCTTCGTCCGTGAACAAGTTATCAAAGTTAAACATGTCCGCCATCGAGCGGCGGTTCTCCTGCGAGCCGCCACCGCCACCGCGGCTGTTTTCCTGTTAAAAAAAAAGAAAATTTTAGTCAATGTACACGCATCAAAAATATTTTTAAAGAGGAATTAACATTACTGGATGGGCTAAAAACTAAGGCTAGGGAACGAAAAGTAAATGCAGAATTGAGGGTACGAGTATATCGCATAAGACTTTCTGTGGAACAGCGGTAATAGCTAAAATTCAGGGAGAAATTCCATCTGTAAGGCGATTAGACGGCATTGTAACTAAATTAACTTAAAAATGAAAAAAAAAGTTAAATTTCTTGCGTAATTTATCAAGAGAAAAGGAACTAAATCGTTAATAGAAAGAAAACTAAAGATCAAGAAGAATTCTGAAAGCAGTAAAAAGAAACCAGGATACCTACCATATTTTCAAAAATCTTGAATTTGGAGATAGCATGATGATACAATGAAAATCATTCTAGAATATCGAATGTTAGAAAATACATGCGCGTAATTTATAAAACAAAGAAAAAGAAAAAAAAACTCACCGGATGTAAAAGCGGCATGGGGTGCCGCGCGAACTTTCTGAAGTTTCTGTGAAGACTTTCGGATGGTCCGAACTTCGAAGAGAGATGTGGCCACTTCGGCAGCCAAGCGCGACTAAAACGCGGGCCTCGCCTTCAACATGAAAGAAGTCTCGCGCGCCCTACCACTAGCTCACCCCTCTCCCGTCCCATTGCGGCCGACACGCCTACTTTCACTACAGTTTCAATACTTTTCTTAATTTCTTAACATTATAAAATATTCTAAATAATAATTCAATACGTAAATTAAAAAAGATTTATAAATAAAATTAAATTGCTTTTAATTTGAGCCTAAAACTGAAATCAGAATGTAAAAGACATTGCCGCCTTCGACTGCGATTGGTTGACAAAATGGCGCATGCGTCTTACGTCGCAACTTTAAAAATCAATTGAACGTTTTACTTTTTTTAAATTTCCTGTACTTTATATTTATTACTTCAAGAAATGTAACAATAATTGTTTTTTCCCCGTAATATAATTTTCTAAGTCTAAAATATCCTTTGATTTTAGAATTAAAAATGAAATTAGAAAAAAAGGCACAATTTATTTTGTCACCGTCAACTGCCATTGGTTAACAAAATGGCGCATGCGTTATACATAGTAACTTTTAAATCAATTGAGTAGTTTTTTACTTAAGGATTATTTAATAAGGAAATATACTAATATGTACTAGTAATAGATTTTATTAGGATTTCTGTTATTTATATAAATTAGAGCAAATATTTATTTTTTAAGCCCAAGTTACTTTGAAAGAATAGTCTTGAAGGATACTTTAAAAGCTATATAAATAAAGGAAATTCAAATACAAACTTCCGGTCTCTACATCTCCTACAATTTTTTATTTTGTAAAATAACATCCAGATTCTAAAGTATAGGCAAATAAACAAGTTGTACTTCTCAATAGGACAGAAAATTCTGTAGGACAGGAAATGTGCATTGAAAAGAAAAGTAACTTTTTGTATGCAAAATTAAATTCCGGATATGAAAAACAAATTCCTAGTGCCAATGGTTCCTAAAAAACACTTTTTTTTTCATATTTATGCTGTGGTTCATGAGAAAACTTTATACCACCTTTGGTCATTCTTTTTTAAATAACAAAATTAAAAATAAAACTCAATTAGTGTTCATAGTATTTATTTTACTATTTAAATCACTACTTGCATTTAGATACTAAAGTTGTGACAGAGAACCTTAGGCCCCTGTGATATTTTTGAGGAGGTTTTCGATTTCAGTATATAGGATTCCTATTATTTTCATGATTTTCAGATACATTTCATGCGGTGTTTCATAGCTTCCCTAATTATCCTGTTCGCCAAATCCAATTATTTTCAATAAGTTTTTCGCAAATATTTGACTAATCACCTCTATTTCAAGCCAAGATGGGCAAAAATAAGAAAATGTAATCAGAAACGATGACGATTGCTTTCAATGTGATAGTGTATTGTATTTGTACTAATGTGTTAGTATTTTTTGAAAATAGCAAGTGCCGAGTTTCTTGCCAGTTCTTCTCGGTGCAAACCTGCTTTCCGAACTTGGCGGTGGTAGAGTTTTGACTTTTTATAACAGCCTATTTTAGGCCTATGTGAAAAAAAATTTTCGTTTTTCGTCTTAATTAAATAGTATCGATCATTATTCAACGAATGTAATCACTTTGTGATGAAGTACTTTTGATCAATATCAGAACTACAGTTTTCCATGCACAAAAAGGCGTTTTTGTTAGACAAGCCCTTTTATATAAGTCCTAGCCGTCGTCACTAGGTCCAGTTCATTTCCACAAAAATATTTCACTAGGCTGCCGAACCGTGTTGCAGAAGCGTGGGTTTCAAAGACGCTCAGCATTGGACGTTTAAAAGCTGCTGACGCAGGTCCGATGTGTTCCCTCATATGTGCTGCTGGCACAACAAACGGTGGTCAACTGGCCAACGCTGGCTGCATCTAAACAAACATGTGACAAGTGCAAACGATGATTGTTGTCACTCAGTATTACTTGCTCGACGTCGGAGGTAAACATTGTGCGGAAACCTGCATGCCTTGAGAGTTCACATGTTCTTGAAAGGTGTGCGAAGCTCGCCAAGCCGCACTTGGCCAGAGTGGGTATGGACAAACGCCTCTCATTTTGAGGAAATTGAGGGAGTAATGATTAGGATTTAATAAAACTTGTATCTAATGGTATTTTTGAAAAGAGGAAATACTGAGTTTTTTGCCAGTTGTAAAAAAAATTGGTTGCCTGTAAAGTCGGTTTACTGAAGATAGTTGAACGTGACAACGTCTTCTTTGTCACTCGATCCGCGCTCGCGAGGTAACGCCGGTAACGCCGCATGAGCGAGGTAACGCCGGATGAGTCATGTTTTTTCGTGCGTGCAACCGGCTCTATCGATTTATAAGACGTTATCACGTCAAAAATTGGTTGTCTGTAAAGTCGGTTTACTGACGATAGTTGAACGCGACAACGTCACGATTGTGCTTCTTTGTCGCTCGTTCCGCGCTCTCGCTTGCACTTCAAGCCTAACATGGAACGACTCAGAGCGAGGTAACGCCGCATGAGCGAGGTAACGCCGCATGAGTCATGTTTTTGACGTGACAACGTCTTATAATTCGATAGAGCCGGTTGTACGCACGAAAAAACATGACTCATCCGGCGTTACCTCGCTCATGCGGCGTTACCTCGCTCATGCGGCGTTACCTCGCTCTGAGGCGTTCCATGTAAGGCTTGAAGTGCAAGCGAGAGCGCGGAACGAGCGACAAAGAAGACGTTGTCACGTTCAACTATCGTCAGTAAACCGACTTTACAGGCAACCAATTTTTTTTGTGCGTGCAGCCGGCTCTATCGAATTATAAGACGTTGTCACGTCAAAAAGATTCCGACGAATTGAGAACCTCCTCCTTTTTTTTGACGTCGGTTGAAGAGTAAGATACATACTTTCGGCAGCACAATGTGAGCGTGATTGTGTGTGGAGCGCGCTACCTGCAGTCCGCAGTCACTCCTGCAGGCCGAACATGGGCGTGAGCACGGCGCCGGGCGCGTGCGGCGTGCAGCGCGGCACGGCGCCGCGCTCGTCCGCGAACGCGAACGGGAAGCGCAGCACCCAGTACGCGGACCAGTACCGACCTGCGCAAGTGCACCCTGTCTAATGAACGGCCTTCTCCTGAACTTGAGTGACGCCCTTTTATATGAACACGCTTTTTTCTCTTTCGAGTAAAGTTGTCTTGGCAGAATATGCAGTCAGAAAATAGAAAAAACCGATGGATGAAATTGCATTTTTCGAATACTTTTCAATATGGGTACTGCGAGCGCTCACGGAGCCCCGACCTCACCTGTGGCCCCTCGGACACTCGTACTCGAAGCCGATGAAGATCTTGACGGTCATGCTGTGCGGCGCGGGCTTGCCGCGGCCGCGGCCGCGCCACGGCGCGTGCGAGTCCATGCGCACGGTGCAGTCCCAGGGCAGCAGGTAGTTGGTGTGCGGCAGGAAGCCGGGCTGCAGGTGCTCGGGCAGCCCCACGCTGTGCGAGTACAGCGAGGAGGCGCCGAGGCACAGCAGCGACCAGCTGGGGAAGGCGGGCAGCAGGCCGGGCGGGCTGGCCGTGTGCAGCATGCCCGGCAGGTACTCCGTCGTCGACGGCTGCCGGCTGATCGTCTTCTCTGGAACACGAACGTTTCGTGTGATTAGGCGAGGTAATAGTATATCTCATTTCACAAACCGGTGTACGAATTTTCATGCGTGGCGTGCGAGTTAGATAGTGCGTAAAATTGCTAGCGTGAAAAAGCCCAAACGCATCCAGCCATGGATATAAAAGCTACCTGTGAATAGCTGCGACTAGTCATTCCAATATTGGACAGGAGGCTTATGTCAGGAGTGTTGCGAAATGAGAGTTGCTCGTGCTCACTCACCGGACGTGCTGGTCTCGTGCACGGTGACGAGCTGTATGCCCGCGTCGCTGCAGGCGGGCGGCTCCTCGTCGTCCTCGTCTCCCGCGGAGCCGGGTGACTTAACAGACGTAAAGGGGATTTATTGAATTTATTTATGTCTTTCTCCTCACTCTCACGGAGATTTGGTAGGTGCGACATGCAGCGTCGCGGAAGAATATAGCAGAAAAACGACCTTTTACCTAATTACTCAAAAACTAAGCCAGTTATCAAAAATCTGTTCTAAGCGTTTTAGGATATTATTATTACCGATACATTAAAACAAAAATTACAATTACATCCATTGTAGTTTCCGATAAAATATAGAAAAACTGAGATTTTGGAGCAACTTTTGGGAGAACTTTCTATGGAGAAAATTGTATCCAATCGTGTTTCTGCTTCTTAGCGACTTTAGATTAAAAACCCAAAATACATGACATGTTGCAAGTAATTTTCTTTATAGTTTTTGCATAAAACTTCATTCAAAATCACCTAAATACGGCTTGTAGGCCGTTAATCTCTTACTATAGTAGTGTTATTATCTCGCTGCAGACTCGGTCATAAATCATTCGAGGGTTTCGCTTTTGTTGTTCTGCAATAATGCACAACTCAACAGAGAACAACAAAAGCGAAACACTCGAATGATTTATGACCGAGTCTGCAGCGAGATAATAACACTACTGTAGCGTAATACAGCTAAATGTTTATTGTAGAGACAATTCAAGTAAAATATTTACCGGAATTTGGCATACGGACGAAATTAAAGCTCACCGTACCAGAAAAAACTTCTTAATACATTTATAATTATTATTCTAACTCATTCTAAGTCCAAAAAAAGTTTATTATTATGAAGTGCAACTCTCTTGCTTGCCATATTCGTACTCAACTTATTTGAAGACACCAACTCCCAAGACATGGGTTGCTGCCCAGTTTGGGAGTCAGGAATTATTTAAAATTGTAACCTGTAATCAAAACATTGGTCCTAATAAATGAAATATTAAGTATCACGGTGTAGAAAAAGGTTAAGGAAGTATTTTTGAAATTCCGCCGAGTGAATCATGGGCTAATTTATTTCTTCATGAAAAGTTTATAAATTACGTACCTAACGTTTTATCATTAAATAATTATTTCCGACTTTCTGAGTTGTGCTTTCGCCAATCTAGGTGCCTTCAAGAGAAGAGTGAATAGGCATTTTCTAGGCAAGCGCGCTCCATCCTAGACCTCATCATTGCTTTCCATCAGGCATGATTGTCGTCAAGCGCAATTGGTTGCCTGTAAAGTCGGTTTACTGACGATAGTTGAACGTGACAACGTTTTCTTTGTCGCACGTTCCGCGCTCGTGAGGTAACGCCGGTAACGCCGCATGAGCGAGGTAACGCCGGATGAGTCATGTTTTTTCGTGCGTGCAACCGGCTCTATCGATTTATAAGACGTTGTCACGTCAAAAATTGGTTGCCTGTAACGTCGGTTTACTGACGATAGTTGAACGTGACAACGTCTTCTTTGTCGCTCGTTCCGCGCTCGCGAGGTAACGCCGGTAACGCCGCATGAGCGAGGTAACGCCGGTAACGCTGGTAACGCCGGATGAGTCATGTTTTTTCGTGCGTGCAACCGGCTCTATCGATTTATAAGACGTTGTCACGTCAAAAAAAATTTAAGCATTTAAATATTTCTGATCAGACAGAGATTGAATTGTGACGTCACGCGCAAATAACGTCATAGTAGCTTCAAGTGGCTTCATCACTGATAAAAAACTCAGGATATGGGCATCCGAAATATTTACGTAAACCTCTTTCGTACAAGCAAATAGTAGCGCCATCTGTCCTTTACTGTTGGTGTCCTGACTTTACTGTTGGTGTCAAAACAAGCATTTTTGGCACCGATAAAGGGTATATAGTCCTGTCCAGGGTATATGTCTATTGCCTTTATAATAATTTTCGTTTTGCGAGAAAGGGATATAAGATTCTCCCACTTCAAGATTAGCTTGCTTGTAACTTTGTAAATCTTTATTGGATTTTAATCATTTCTTCAGTGTAGGTAGTCCAATATTTTTATCCTAGTTCTTAATAAAGTAATAATTTTTTTTATTTTTTTTTTTAATATTTTGTACCCAATTATAATGTAGTAATTGTTTACTAATGTAAGAATACCCTCCCAGGCAGTGTCTTTCCTGCCACTTACAACCCGGGTGTCTTCAAATCAAGAGTGAATAGGCATCTTCTAGGCAAGCGCGTTCCAGCTTAGACTGTATCATCACTTTCCATCAGGTGTGATCACAGTCAAGCGCTAGCCTATATAGTATAAAAAAATTGCCTTAAAGAAATCAATGTAAAGCCGATAAAGCTGCCAAGAAAAAGTTTATGTCGTAACTGTAGACAGTGACCAACCTGTAACGGCTCGCTGTGTGTGGTGGGAGGCGCCGGAGACCACTCGCCGGCAGGAGTGGCGGGCGACGGCCGCACTAGCTCCGACACGCGGTTGTGCTCGAACACGTATATATGTAGACAGTGACCAACCTGTAACGGCTCGCTGTGTGTGGTGGGAGGCGCCGGAGACCACTCGCCGGCAGGAGTGGCGGGCGACGGCCGCACTAGCTCCGACACGCGGTTGTGCTCGAACACGTATATATGTAGACAGTGACCAACCTGTAACGGCTCGCTGTGTGTGGTGGGAGGCGCCGGAGACCACTCGCCGGCAGGAGTGGCGGGCGACGGCCGCACTAGCTCCGACACGCGGTTGTGCTCGAACACGTATATATGTAGACAGTGACCAACCTGTAACGGCTCGCTGTGTGTGGTGGGAGGCGCCGGAGACCACTCGCCGGCAGGAGTGGCGGGCGACGGCCGCACTAGCTCCGACACGCGGTTGTGCTCGAACACGTATATATGTAGACAGTGACCAACCTGTAACGGCTCGCTGTGTGTGGTGGGAGGCGCCGGAGACCACTCGCCGGCAGGAGTGGCGGGCGACGGCCGCACTAGCTCCGACACGCGGTTGTGCTCGAACACGTATATATGTAGACAGTGACCAACCTGTAACGGCTCGCTGTGTGTGGTGGGAGGCGCCGGAGACCACTCGCCGGCAGGAGTGGCGGGCGACGGCCGCACTAGCTCCGACACGCGGTTGTGCTCGAACACGTATATATGTAGACAGTGACCAACCTGTAACGGCTCGCTGTGTGTGGTGGGAGGCGCCGGAGACCACTCGCCGGCAGGAGTGGCGGGCGACGGCCGCACTAGCTCCGACACGCGGTTGTGCTCGAACACGTATATATGTAGACAGTGACCAACCTGTAACGGCTCGCTGTGTGTGGTGGGAGGCGCCGGAGACCACTCGCCGGCAGGAGTGGCGGGCGACGGCCGCACTAGCTCCGACACGCGGTTGTGCTCGAACACGTATATATGTAGACAGTGACCAACCTGTAACGGCTCGCTGTGTGTGGTGGGAGGCGCCGGAGACCACTCGCCGGCAGGAGTGGCGGGCGACGGCCGCACTAGCTCCGACACGCGGTTGTGCTCGAACACGTATATATGTAGACAGTGACCAACCTGTAACGGCTCGCTGTGTGTGGTGGGAGGCGCCGGAGACCACTCGCCGGCAGGAGTGGCGGGCGACGGCCGCACTAGCTCCGACACGCGGTTGTGCTCGAACACGTATATATGTAGACAGTGACCAACCTGTAACGGCTCGCTGTGTGTGGTGGGAGGCGCCGGAGACCACTCGCCGGCAGGAGTGGCGGGCGACGGCCGCACTAGCTCCGACACGCGGTTGTGCTCGAACACGTATATATGTAGACAGTGACCAACCTGTAACGGCTCGCTGTGTGTGGTGGGAGGCACCGGAGACCACTCGCCGGCAGGAGTGGCGGGCGACGGCCGCACTAGCTCCGACACGCGGTTGTGCTCGAACACGTATATATGTAGACAGTGACCAACCTGTAACGGCTCGCTGTGTGTGGTGGGAGGCGCCGGAGACCACTCGCCGGCAGGAGTGGCGGGCGACGGCCGCACTAGCTCCGACACGCGGTTGTGCTCGAACACGTATATATGTAGACAGTGACCAACCTGTAACGGCTCGCTGTGTGTGGTGGGAGGCGCCGGAGACCACTCGCCGGCAGGAGTGGCGGGCGACGGCCGCACTAGCTCCGACACGCGGTTGTGCTCGAACACGTATATATGTAGACAGTGACCAACCTGTAACGGCTCGCTGTGTGTGGTGGGAGGCGCCGGAGACCACTCGCCGGCAGGAGTGGCGGGCGACGGCCGCACTAGCTCCGACACGCGGTTGTGCTCGAACACGTATATATGTAGACAGTGACCAACCTGTAACGGCTCGCTGTGTGTGGTGGGAGGCGCCGGAGACCACTCGCCGGCAGGAGTGGCGGGCGACGGCCGCACTAGCTCCGACACGCGGTTGTGCTCGAACACGTATATATGTAGACAGTGACCAACCTGTAACGGCTCGCTGTGTGTGGTGGGAGGCGCCGGAGACCACTCGCCGGCAGGAGTGGCGGGCGACGGCCGCACTAGCTCCGACACGCGGTTGTGCTCGAACACGTATATATGTAGACAGTGACCAACCTGTAACGGCTCGCTGTGTGTGGTGGGAGGCGCCGGAGACCACTCGCCGGCAGGAGTGGCGGGCGACGGCCGCACTAGCTCCGACACGCGGTTGTGCTCGAACACGTATATATGTAGACAGTGACCAACCTGTAACGGCTCGCTGTGTGTGGTGGGAGGCGCCGGTGACCACTCGCCGGCAGGAGTGGCGGGCGACGGCCGCACTAGCTCCGACACGCGGTTGTGCTCGAACACGTATATATGTAGACAGTGACCAACCTGTAACGGCTCGCTGTGTGTGGTGGGAGGCGCCGGAGACCACTCGCCGGCAGGAGTGGCGGGCGACGGCCGCACTAGCTCCGACACGCGGTTGTGCTCGAACACGCGCCCGTTGTTTATCACCTGCACACGATGGATGGTGAGTGATATACTAATTCAGTTAGTAATCATCTTTTTGATTATTGTTTTACACACTTAGGAAATAATTCCTATAAATTTAAATACGAATCAAAATTGTTCACTCGCAGCGGGATTTGAACCCGCGTCCCCCAGCTTCGCGGCTGGGTGCTCTGACCGCTGAGCTATACGCTCAAATCCCGCTGCGAGTGAAAAAATTTGATTCGGATTTAAATTTATAGGAGTTGGTCATCTTCTTCTAATATATAAAATTCTCTCGATTTTCTTTGTAACCAAACTCCTCCGAGATGGCTGGACCGATCGTTGTGAAACTTTCAGAGTGTGATCTCTGGGACCGGGAGCGGTTGTTATCTATATTTGATCTGCCTAAACGGCAAAACGAACTTTATCCGGTCAGGTAGTAATATATAAAATTCTCTAGCCATTCTTTGTTACCAAACTCCTTCGAAACGGCTGGACCGATTGTTATGAAATTTTCAGGGAATGATCACTAGGTCCGGGAGCAGGTTGTTATCTATTTTTTTTTATATCCCCCATGGCTAAACAACGTTTGCCGGGTCAGCTAGTTATATAAAATTCTCCGGTCACAGTGTTAGTAACCAAACACCTCGGAAACGGCTAGGCTGATTTTTATAAAATTTCTTGCCAACGTTCGGTAGGTTTGGGAATAGGTTTTTAGCTATTTTTCATACCCCAATAATGGCAAAACAACGTTTGCTCGGTCAGTTACACATATGTTATAGTCGCCGCAAATACGCGCTGCCTGCGGGGTAATAAAATGGGCAGGGCCGCGCCTGTTGCCAATCATTTAAATGCATCAAGAAGGCCACATGAGATGGATGTATCGGTAGTCGATAAAGTGGATAAACGATCTTAGAGTGAGTGACTGATCCATAGTCAGTGATTGCCATAATGAGTGAGTATGTCATAGTAGTGAGTGAGTCATAGCACAGAACACTAAATAGTACCAGAAGGCTTACTCCGCACGATGATTTAAAGAAATAGCTACTCTAGCTGACACAAAAAGTGCAATTCAGTTCGCAATAGCGCCTGGCCCCGCCCTCAAAATCGACACGCAACAAACGCAATGTTGTGGTCTCTTTCTATCGCCTAACTTTATCTCTTACGACGTACTAGGGCTGCCGTAGTGGTGGCTGAACAGACAACACGTAAAATAGACCGTACAGAACTAGCGCGTGCAACTCGGCCCGCGAGCGGCAACCATCTGAAATATCGTGGTCCGGACCCCTACTTGTAGCCGGAACGGTCACGTGATAAGTGAGACTGGCCTGGTCATAGTGAGTGTGTGATTCATAGTGAGTGAGTCATAGTTAGTGCGTCATAGTGTGTGAGTAAGTCGTAGTGAGTGAGTGTGTCATAGTGAGTGAGACATAGTGAGTGAGTGAGACATAGTGAGTGAGTGAGTCATAGTGAGTGAGTCACCTTGATGTCCCTGTCATTGAGCACGGTGACCAGATCCCTGACGAAGCTGTTGTTGGGGTAGAGGCGCGTGTGGCGACAGTAAATATCCACTTCTAGATGCTCTTCTGTGTTATTCGCGGCTCGAATCAGCTTCAATATAAACTTGTCTTTCTTGTGCTTGCGTTTCTTGCTTTTGGTTTTCTTCTTGCTCTTGCCTTTATGGTGGTGCTTCCGTCGCGTGGAGTTCGTCTCTTGAGAGTAGGAGAGAAGCGAGCGCGAGACGCGTCGCTGTCCGCGCAGCTTCTGTAGCCGCATCTCCTGCTCTGTGATCTCCGCGTCGTCTGTAACGGACGACACATAACAGCTTCAGGTTTGAAACAAACGTTTAGTTACAAAATATGACGTGAGTGTCTTGGAATATATAAACACAGCAGAAACAAAGTATGGTAACAAAGTCTAAAACAAAACTCCATTTCATATTTTTACTAGCTGACCCGGCAAACGTTGTTTTGGCATATAATTTTTTTTTCTTACTTAGGGACATAAAAAATATATAACAACCTGCTCCCAGACCCAGAGAATATACACTGAAAATTTCATTTTCATATAATTAGAAGTGTGTGTGAGAGAATTTTATATATTAGATGTGTTATTTCAACCATCGCTCGATAGATGGCGCTGTCTTCAGTAAGCTCATGCAAACGATTTCGTCGTACCATATCTATACGTGACTCTATGCGTGTTCATTCTTATCACTAGTAAGAGAAACTTTCATTCTAGATTTTCGTCATTTTTTTTTTATTGTGACTGGCATTTCAGAATTCAGATCATAGAATCTTAGAACTCACAGGCAGTGTCTTTCCTGCCACTTACAACCCGGGTGCCTTCAAATCAAGAGTGAATAGGCATCTTCTAGACAAGCGCGTTCCACCTTAGATTGTATCATCACTTTCTACACAGTCAAGCGCTAATCTATATACTAAAAATAAAAATAATTGGTTGTCTGTAAAGTCGGTTTACGGACGATAGATTTACGTAATAACGACATAATCATAATCATTTTTTTTAATACTTTATAGGCTAGCGCTTGACTGTGATCACACCTGAAGGAAAGTGATGATACAGTCTAAGGTGGAACGCGCTTGCCTACAAGATGCCTATTCACTCTTGATTTGAAGGCGCCCGGGTTGTAAGTGGCAGGAAAGACACTGCCTGGGAGGGTATTCCAGGCCTTTGCAGTGCGTATCAGGAACGAGGAATCAAACCGCTTCGTACGCGTCTTTGGTACGTCAACTATCATAGTCATAATCATAACCATTATTTTATGTAATTTTTATCGTGCCTCTCTATCGCTTGTTGCGCGCTCTCGCTTGCACGCACAGGCTCAGATGGAACGTTACTATTTTTCATGTGCGTTGCTGGTGTTCATCAATTTATTAAACGTTATCACGTCAAAATATGTCACTCACTCTTGATGCGGTCAAGGTCAAGTCGTTGAGCTCGCTGCAGTCGATGCGCCAGAGCTGTCGCGGCGAGTTGCGACACGTCGCGACAGTCGCGTCGCAGCCGGCGGCGGGCGCGGCGAGGCACAGGCCGCTCTCCGCGTGCTGCAGCTGCTGCGTCGGCAGGTAGCGCCACTTCTGCGAAACCAGCGACATTTTATCAAGCTGCGGACAGCGACGGCGCGGCGAGTCCGTCATTTGTTTCGTCCTGCCCCAGAATGGGGAGAGTGAGCACATAGGGACAAGGAGCGAGAGGAAACAACTTGTAGGGAGTCAAGAAGGCCCCCCCAGGGAACACACCAAGAGCAAGTACCGAACGGGCGCCCTCCCGCGTTTCGGCCCCCATAACCGCGAGGTTGATTGGGCCATGGGTGGTGGAGGGTTGTCCCTATACATATACACGAACAGATTTTAAGATAAATACATAATTTTTTTAGCTATACATACATCGAGCGCTGTGACCATGTCGCCGGGCGCACATTTGCCGCTGACGTCATCCGCACTCTCCACGAGCGCTAGAGCGCACTGCAGTAGCATGTCTTCATCACTGCACTGTTCGAATGATAGCTCCTACAAAAATATGTGATATCGGTGCAAATTCTGTCGTGCAGAATCTGTAAATTAAACTAATTTGACGTAAATGGCGGATTCAAAATGGCCGCCATACGAATTTCGTCGGTAGAAGAAACCAATGAAATTTCTATGTCTAGCAGTGATAATGAAGGAAATTTAACTCCATCTGACATTAAATTGCAACAGATATAACCAACAGTCAACTAAGTCAAACTAGGTATTAAAACACTCATGTGGTACTTATAAAGAAACTCGCCTGTGGCTCGTTTTTTAAACTCACACTCGTGTCTTAATACCCTCCATTATGCAACCGTTTCATATGAAAGTAGTTTATGAAGTGCTAAAATAGTGCTCATACACGTGATAAAATAGTGCTCACATAATAAAAATCAGGATTACTATACCATTGAAGAATTTTATGACAAGGATTCTTGGCATGTACCTATTCATACAAATGGGACATAAATTGCGATGCGCCTAATAATATTGATTAGCATATACTACTTTTGGTTAACACTGCTATTTTTCGTTCCAAACAAATTTGTGTTTTCTGCGAGATTTTTGAAAAATCATCTATTCATCAGTTTGGGTACCTTAACACTGCCGTGTATACTAATATACAATACGGCACTGTATGTCGTCAACCACAAAGACGAATTTATAACACGAGGTGAAATACAGTGCCGTAGCCTACGATACCCAAACAGATTACTGAATAGGGTCGGTAGACTACATAAAGCATCTAAAACGGCGAGGGGTATGGGCGCTCAAGTTTACAATCGAATTCCGATTACAATCCGAAATGCACCCAGCTTAACGGCCTACAAGCCGTATTTAGGTGATATTGAGTGAAGTTTTACGTAAAAACTATAAAGACAATTACTCTCAAATTTAAACGTCATGTATCTTGGGTCTTTAATCTAAAATCGCTAAGAAGCAGAAACACGATTGGATAAAATTTTCTCGATAGAAAGTTCTCCCAAAAGTTGCTCCAAAATCTCAGTTTTCCTGTTATATATCGGAAACTGCAATTGATGTAATTGTAATTTTTGTTTTATTGTGTCGGTAATAACAATATTCAAAAACGCTGAGAACCCATTTTTGATAACTGGCTTAGTTTTTGAGTAATTAGGTAAAAGGTCGTTTTTCTGTTATATTCTTCCGCGACGCTGCATGTCGCACCTACCAATGTATCCGTGAGAGTGAGAAATACAAAAATAAATTCAATGAATCCCCTTAATGACCTTCAAAAATAAGCTGAAATCTTGGCTTGTCGAGAGAGTTTTCTGTAGCTACAAAGAATTCTTGGAATGTAAAATTATATAATAACTATAAAATATTTTCTTTATTTTATGAATAATTTTATAATTTAAATGTATAAATGCAAAGAATGAAGTACCTACTCATAGGTACCTATGCAATATTTTGAGTTGAATAATTATTAAATATTATGTTATGACTTGTATGATTTGATACCAATAAATTGACTATTGACTAAATCTCTCACCTCATAAACAAGTCCATTGTAGAGGCCGCACAAGATGGCCGCCGGCGCGACGAGCGGGTGCGTGCGAGCGCACTGGCGCAGCGCTCGCGCGAGCGGCGCGCACGGCGAGTCGCTGCCCGCGTTCAAACGCAGCACCGACACCAGTAAGGACAGTAAGTGCGGTATCGCTTCGGGAAGGGGCTGCGTATCCTGAAAATATATAAAAATTGGTTGTCTGTAAAGTCGGTTTACTGACGATAGTTGAACGTGACAACTCTCGCTTGCACTTCAAGCCTTACATGGAACGCCTCAGAGCGAGGTAACGCCGCATGAGCGAGGTAACGCCAGATGAGTCATGTTTTTGTGCGTGCAGCCGGCTCTATCGATTTATAAGACGTTGTCACATCAATAAACTAGCAAACCCGACGAACTCCGTTTCGCCACCAGCAGAGATGGCGCTGTATGTGAAAAAAGATTTTCCCGCTTTTCTGTTGAAATTTTTCCTGAATTTTCTTTGCTACAAACCTCACGGAGCCCGAGACCTTGCCAACGAATGCAAAACCGTGGAAATCGGTTCGTGCGTTCTGGAGTTATAGCGTCAGGAAGGAAAACCTGACTTATTTTTATATAGTAGAGAAAATAAATATATATCAGGACATTACATTCATTTCAATCTAGCCCCAAAGAAATCGATAGCTTTTGGTATGGGTATTAGACAACTGATAAATATGTAACATAATACTCGTATTAAATACATAAATATAATGTATTGAAAAATACTGAGACACTTGAAAACGTTCATGCTCATCACACAAACATTTTCCAGTCGTGGGAATCGAACCCACGACCTGTGACGCAGACGGCAGACGGCAGAATCGCAACTGCTATGCCATTCGGTCGTCTCGTATAATACAATACAATAATAATAGAACGAATATAGAATAAAGGTAATAAAATTAAAAAAAAATATGCAACCGTATCACAATTTACTATTTACAAGACCTCGCATCAAAATATTTATTTCACATAGGCCTAGTCTACATGCACTTACGGCAGTTCAATAAGATGTTTTTATGAATGGTGATAACTATGCTTCCGAGGGTTACAACGCGCTTTGCGCTGAGAAGAAGCCCACACCAAACTCAGCATTTATTTTAATGCATGTTTTTACTTACCACATCATCTTCTAGAAACATCTTGACAGCTCGTGTGACATATTCTATGACATCTTGTAATATGTGCGCGGATTTCTCCATGACAATGTTGTCTGTGGTCCCTTTAGTGTCGAATATGTCGATCCATACTTGCTAACATTGCTCTTTGGTTGCCGGCTGGATTGATTCGGCGATCAAAAAATTTACTATTGACTGAAACAATAAAAATAGTACATTGCGATTTAAGTGCGGAAAGTTTGTCATTTCTTTACGAGTCCCGATTTGTTGACCTAAGCCGAGGGTCAACTATGAGGACGAGTAAAAATGACAATTCCGCACGTGCATTGAACGACGTTTTTTAATACATTTGCGAAAAAAAATATTGGTTTTACGTGTTTGCCTGCTCCGTGTTTGCATGCCGTGTTCGTTTTCATGCGCTCCTGGTGCGCCCGCTCCGGTGCCGCGTAGGAGGAAAACACAAAAGCACTAGTGCGGAACAGAATTACTTTGCGCACGCTAAACACACATGGAAATGTCAACTTTTTGAGCAAATGTATTAAAAAATCTGTTCTTTGTTCGTCTTTACTTCTTTGAAC
Source organism: Coenonympha arcania (assembly GCA_036785405.1). Classification (NCBI taxonomy): domain Eukaryota; kingdom Metazoa; phylum Arthropoda; class Insecta; order Lepidoptera; family Nymphalidae; genus Coenonympha; species Coenonympha arcania. The sequence continues at coordinate 52,748 of JAWDAA010000033.1, forward strand.
TCTGAGGTCTGTTTCCTCCTTTGTAGGGTTCCGTACTCAAAGGAGTAAACGGGACTCCAAATAATATTTATTTTGCTCGAAAATTATTAAGACAATAATTTTTACAGATACTAAAAATCCGGGACCGTTTGTGTAAGCATCGGACTCTCCCTTGACCGATTATTACTAAAGCACGGTCGCGGAGCACGAAGAATTTCGTACATTAACCTGTTACTACCTGTCTCTGTCACTCCAGCGTCAAAATAATGCGGTCACGCTCGCACATATGCAATGACCCCGTCCTGTGCGAGCGTGACGCATTATTTTGACGCGGGAGTGACAGAGACAGGCAGTAACAGGTTAATGTACGAAATTCTTCGTGCTCCGCAACCGTGCTATACAATGGGTAGAAACTGTTTGCTACAAGCATAATTTTTTCCCAAAAAATATATATATATACTACTTACAGTCCTCATTTCCCTGTCAGCCAATAGCAGAGAGTGAACGACGACCTCCTTCCTCTTATTGGCGGGAATGCGGTCGTAACACAAAATGGCGGCCTGCAGCAGACGCGCGCTGAACGGCACGGCAGACTGCACACACCAGCTCACCTGCGGCCATGTTGTTACGATGATCAGCAACGTACTAAAGCACTGTCGCGGAGCACGAAGAATTTCGTACATTGACCTGTTACTACCTGTCTCTGTCACTCCCGCGTCAAAATAATGCGGTCACGCTCGCACAGGACGGGGTCATTGCATCTGTGCGAGCGTGACCGCATTATTTTGACGCGGGAGTGACAGAGACAGGTAGTAACAGGTCAATGTACGAAATTCTTCGTGCTCCGCGACCGGACTTTATACTCAGACTTTCAATTTAATGCAGTAAAATGACGTTTTTTATTTCACTAAACTCCAATACTAACTTATATGACTTAGGGCCAATTTTTCAATCGCCAGATAAACGTTAACTAAGGAATAAATATGACGTTTTGACAGATTTTGTATGGCATATCCATGGCATATCTTTCAAATTTATTCCTCAAGTAGTCTATCTGGCGATTGAAAAATCGGCCCTTAACATATTATAAACATGAGAGAAGTAACTGTCTAAGCAAAATTATATTTATGAAATACATGTATTAATTTAATTTAGTAAATGGCATTTAGAAGCGTTATTTTACCGCATGGAATTAAAAGTCGTCGTAAAATGTCTTCGCTACGCAAACAAATATTGGTTACAAGGCAGTACGAGTAGTTGAAGACAATATTATTATGAAGCTGTGGAAGACGGTATAAACGCCATCTTGTTGTGACTTGAGCGCCGCCATCTTAAAGTAAACGATCACCATCTTGAAGTCACTCGTGCGCAATCTTGGCGTCACATGAGCGCCATCTTAGTGACACTCGAACGACATCTTTAAGTCACACGAGCGTCATCTTAAAGTCACACGAGCGCCATCTTGAAGTCACTCGAACGCAATGTTATTGTCACTTGAGCGCAATTTTAGCGACACTCGTGTTGGCGTCCCATGAGCGCCATCTTAGTGACACTCGAACGCCATCTTGGTGATACTTGAGTGCAATCTTGGTGACACTTGTTGCCATCTTGGTGACACTTGAGCTGTGAGCGCCATCTTGGAAAGGGTACGCCATTTTAAGATGACGTAGTTGTAAGACAGATACTCACGGCTTCGCAGGTCTCATAGTCGTTGTTCCCGCTCCTCAAGCGCAGTTCCAGCGCGAGCAAGTCTACGTGCTCGCACAGATCTACGCGTGCTCTGTTGCGCACGCGCGCGTCTGTCACGACACGCAGGGCGGTGAACCTCTCATAGAAACGGGGGGATTTTGCGCGCGGGTGACATCTTGAGCCACTCGAGCGCCATCTTGTTTAACTCGAGCGGCATCGTGGTGTCCCTTGAGTGCCATCTTGGTGACACTTGTTGCCATCTTGGTGACACTTGAGCTGTGAGCGCCATCTTGGAAAGGGTACGCCATTTTAAGATGACGTAGTTGTAAGACAGATACTCACGGCTTCGCAGGTCTCATAGTCGTTGTTCCCGCTCCTCAAGCGCAGTTCCAGCGCGAGCAAGTCTACGTGCTCGCACAGATCTACGCGTGCTCTGTTGCGCACGCGCGCGTCTGTCACGACACGCAGGGCGGTGAACCTCTCATAGAAACGGGGGGATTTTGCGCGCGGGTGACATCTTGAGCCACTCGAGCGCCATCTTGTTTAACTCGAGCGGCATCGTGGTGTCCCTTGAGTGCCATCTTGGTGACACTTGTTGCCATCTTGGTGACACTTGAGCTGTGAGCGCCATCTTGGAAAGGGTACGCCATTTTAAGATGACGTAGTTGTAAGACAGATACTCACGGCTTCGCAGGTCTCATAGTCGTTGTTCCCGCTCCTCAAGCGCAGCTCCAGCGCGAGCAAGTCTACGTGCTCGCTCAGATCTGAGCGCGCTTTGTTACGCTCGAGCGCGTCTGTCACGACACGTAGGGCCGTGAACCTCTCATAGAAACGAGGGGATTTTGTGCGCGGGTAGATTTCAGATTCGAGAATTCTCTGAAAGGAAAGTGTATTGTTTTAATATGAGACACAAAATATTTGTTGCTTATAGTGTTAAAAATTGCTCCTTTAGTCCCCAAGCCGTCTTGATACATATTGCATATGACGTGAAAAGAAGTTAGACGTATCACTTAACATCTGGTAAACGACTTCCTCGTCTAATCACTTTTTTTTAATTGTATAGGCCAGCGCTTGACTGTGATCACACTTGATGGAAAGTGATGATACAGTCAAAAGTTAACGCGCTTGCCTAGGAAATGCCTATCCACTCTTGACTTGAAGGCGCGCAGGTTATAGGCGTTGGGAAAAACAGTGCCTGGGAGGGTATTCCACACCTTTGCAGTATGTATCAGGCAGGAACGAGGAATCAAACCGCTTTGTACGTGAATTTGGTACGTCGACCATAAATGTATGTAAGCCTGTACGATGCCTTACTGTTCTTTGGTAAAAAGTTGACGGGAGAACCAAATTAAATAGTCTTTGATATAAAAAAAATTGGTCAAGTGCGAGTCGGGCTCGCGCACTGAGGGTTCCGTACCATCAAGACCAATTCTCAATGGTATTAAAGTAAACTGACGACCGCATGGCGTAGTGGTAGTGAACCTGCTGTCTGCGCCGGAGGTCGTGGGTTCGATTCCCACTACTGGTAAATGCTTGTGTGATGAGCATGACTGTTTTCCAGTGTCTGGGTGTTTTTCAATATATTGTATTTATGTATATTAGTATGTATGAATATTTATCAGTTATCTAGTACCCATAACACAAGCTATCGCTTACTTTGGGGCTAGATTCCCGTATATATTTATATATTTATTATTATTAAAAAAAATCTTAAGATGAAATATTTTAGTATAAGAAAGAAAGAAGCAGATACTATATAAAAAAGAAGATACTTTAGTATTTTACTTTGTATTAAATATTCTTTGATTTATAAGAAGTTTATTACCTGTATAGCATCAATATCGAGTGTGTCAAATACCGCTCCGTATATAGCGAGTATGGCGGGACGCGCTCTGACGCTGTCGCACCGCCACACCAGTGTGCGCACACCCTTATCTTGAGATATCCGCTCGCGGAACAAGCGTGAGTAGTCCTTTAGAAATTTTAGTACCACTGCAAAAAAATGATTTGAAAGGAAATCTTTAAGCGCGTGTGACGTTTTTGAGATGGGAAAAAACCATTGAACTCACAAATTTGTTGCTGTTACCGTTACCTTTGTATCTGTGTAGTCTGTTAAATATTTGTTGAGGTGTCGGTAACGGTAACAGTGCCGCGAGATAAATGGTTTTTCCCATTTCAAAACTTTTATATAGAGAAGTAACGCTAAGACTCGCGAGTTCAATGGTTTTGTTACCGTTACCTCTGTAACTGTAGTGTAGTCTGCTATTAAATTTTTGTTGAGGTGTCGGTAACGGTAACAGTGCTGCGAGTTCAGTGGTTTTTAAAATCTCAAAACTTTTATATACAGAGGTAACGGTAAGACTCGCGAGTTCAATGGTTTTGTTACCGTTACCTCAGTACCTGTAGTGTAGTCTGCTATTAAATTTTTGTTGAGGTAACGGTAACAGTGCCGCGAGTTCAGTGGTTTTTACAATCTCAAAACTTTTATAATACAAAGGTGACGGTAACGGTAACAGTGCCGGGAGTTTAATGGTTTTTTCCAATATTGTAAGTATGTACTACATGGAATTGTATGTAATGGAATTTTCACAGATAACGTTCGCGGTCATGATCAGTGTCGCGAGTTCAACGGTTTTTCAATATTGTAAGTATGTACATAGAAACTGACATGCCTTCCTCACACCTAGACATGTCAAGATATGACACTAGGTTGTCATAGAATTCGTTCAGTTGCATGGTGGGCAGATCCATGGCAAAGTGCTTGAACAGACCGTACACGCCTTGCAGTACTGCTTTAGTTACTGCCACCTGGAAAACGGTACATCCTTTAATGGCCTACAAGCCGTATTTAGGTGATATTGAAGGAAGTTTTATGCAAAAACTATAAAGACAATTACTTTCAAATTTACACGTCATGTATTTTGGGTCTTTAATCTAAAATCGCTAAGAAGCAGAAACACGATTAAAATTAAATTAAAATTTTCTCGATAGAAAGTTCTCCCAAAAGTTGCTCCAAAATCTCAGTTTTTCTATATTTTATCGGAAACTACAATGGATGTAATTGTAATTTTTGTTTTAATGTATCGGTAATAATAATATCCTAAAACGCTTTGAACAGATTTTTGATAACTGGCTTAGTTTTTGAGTAATTAGGTAAAACGTCGTTTTTCTGCTATATTCTTCCGCGACGCTGCATGTCGCACCTACCATCTCCGTGAGAATGAGAAAGACAAAAATAAATTCAATAAATCCCCTTCATCACCCGAGCTGAAGGCGAAGCTATTAAAGTTTGTTAGTTTCTTAATCACACGAATACTGTACCAATTTGGCTGAAATTTGGAATGGAGATAGATTATAACCTGGATTAATCTGTAGCTTAATTTTTATCCCGAAAAAATTCATGGTTCCAATGGGATTTGGTAGAAAATTGAATTGTTTGAATCTATAGCTACAGCAATAAGTAGATTGCCTATAATTTTTTTCTTAAAAGTAGCTATAAAGATTGGGGAAGAGAGCGGAAACCTAAATACGCGCGGGCGGAGCAGTCAGAAAAACCTAGTAAAAAAAGACGTGTGGCACTCGGAGACTGCCGCGGTAAAGCTGTTTTTATCAACTTATGCAATTATTATTGTCATCTATCGATGAATAGCAGAACTTTTAATGACTTATTGAAATATCACGCTTGTCTCTTTAGTTCAGCAACTCGTCTCTAAGTGGCATTGGTTGTATAATTATATTTTTTATAATTAGACTGTAGGAATTTTTATACTTATAATACTTACAATATACAACCAATGCCACCTAGAGACGAGTTGCTGAACTAAAGAGACAAGCGTGATATTTCAGTCATTAAAAATCTTGCTATTCATCGATAGATGGCAAAACTAAATAGTGTTAGGTTATTTTCGTTACGGAATTTCTGGATTCGGTCTCCACGCTCAAGGCCCGCGATAGAAGCTATGCAATAGCTTAAAAACAAATACCAAAATACTCTCAACTTACAGTTCCTATCATCAAACTTGCAGCTTTAGTTTTATTAACCCCCGACGCAAAAGGGGTGTTATAAGTTTAACGTGTCTGTGTATCTGTGTATCTGTGTTTCTGTCTGTGGTATCGTAGCTCCCAAACGGATGGACCGATTTTCATGAAGTTTATTTTGTGTCATAGATAATTTTATCCCGAGTGTTCTTAGCCATGTTTCATGAAAATCTGTTCAGCCGTTTGAAGATTATCAGCTATTTTCTAGTTGATGAGGGGATCTGACTAACTTCTTTATGTCCGATCGATTCGAAATTTGGTACCGTGTAGCTTCAATGACATTGAAAGTATATGGTAAGGTAACCATGACCTGATTTGCCGTTTGAAGATCATCAGCTCTTTAATAGTTGATGAGGGGATCTGACTACCTTCCATATATCCTATCGATTCGAAATTTGGTACAGTGTTACTTCAATGATATTGAAAGTATATGGTAAGGTAATCATGACCTGATCAGCCGTTTGAAGAAGATCAGCTCTTTAATAGTTGATGAGGGGATCTGACTACCTTCCATATACCCTATCGATTCGAAATTTGGTACAGTGTTACTTTAATGATATTGAAAGTACCTATATGGTAAGGTAACCATGTCCTGATTTGCCGTTTGAAGATCATCAGCTCTTTAATAGTTGATGAGGGGATCTGACTACCTTCCATATGTCCTATCGTTCCCATAGGCATACATAAATTGCTTAAACTAATGCAAAAAACAAATACCTACCTAATATTTAACCTAGACTTACGAGTAGGAAGGTAAAAGTTAATCTAGTAAATGAAAACTAATATTATACTTAGTAAATAACTAAGTTACTTACTTATCACTATTAATACTTTCCCTATATTTAATACCTTATTACCTACTTTAAAAAGGACAAAATAAAAGTAAAATTACAAATTTTAAAAACCCCCGACACAAAAATAAAATATAAAAAGTAACAAATAATATTTTAAACCCATTATAATAATTATTATCGTCACAATATAATATTAAGTACGTTCAAATATTTTTTAACTCAAGCGTCGTCGCATCGTCGGGGGACCGTTAGAGAGACGCAAAAGGGGTGTTATAAGTTTGACGTGTCCATATGTCCCCCGACGATGCGACGACGCTTGAGTTAAAAAATATTTGAACGTACTTAATATTATATTGTGACGATAATAATTATTATAATAGGTTTAAAATATTATTTGTTACTTTTTATATTTTATTTTTGTGTCGGGGGTTTTTAAAATTTGTAATTTTACTTTTATGGTAAAATTCAGTATTACTCTTATATATTTTCATTAATTTCAGACGACCGAATGGCGCAGCGGTCGTGGGTTCGATTACCACTACTGGTAAATGCTTGTGTGATGAGCATGAATATTTTCCAGTGTATTGGTGTTTTTCTATATATTAAATATTACTAGCTGACCCGGCAAACGTTGGTTTGCCATTAGGGATATAAAACATAGATAAAAACCCACTCCCAGACCTAGAGATCATACACTGAAAATTTCATAACGATCGGTTCAGCCGTTTTGGACGAGTTTGGTAACAAAGAAAAGCGAGAGAATTTTATATACTAGAAGATGTATATTTATCAGATATCTAGTACCCGTAACACAAGCTATCGCTTACTTTGGGGGCAAGATTGCAATGTGTGTAATGTCCTGATACCTAAATTAATTATTTATTAATTCATACAAATCACTCACGGTATATTTATTGGAGTCCAGCAAGTTGAGATACACTCTCCATACTCTGGTGACCTCCTCTGCCACCACGCTCGGGTGATGTTCACATATCGTACCTGCAACATTACTTTCCATATATCTCTCTCTAACACATTGACTTACTTATAGTTGTCTCATTTACAAAGGCCCGGCTTACAGAGGTTGAAATATGCAGTTATTCCATTTTTATTTCCCATTTGTATCAAACCTGCCTCCCTGGCGCAGTGGCGGCGCGCTCGGATTCGAGTGGGAGGTCGCGGGTTCGATTCCCGCCACGGGCCACTTTGGAATTTTACAATTTCTAAATTGGCTCAGGTCTGGTCTGGTGGGAGGCTTCGGCCGTGGTAGTTACCACCCTACCAGCAAAGACGCACCGCCAAGCGATTTAGCGTTCCGGTGCGATGCTGTGTAGAAACCGTTGGGGTAAATTTACTTACCCTTCCAAGTTAGTACGATAACATCTTAGGCTGCATCATCACTTTCCATCAGGTGAGATCGGAGTCAAGTACTAACTTGTAAAGATAAAAAAAACGCTTTGGGGTGGTTGTCTAATATAAATCAGGCAGAAGTTCTGACCAATAATACTTACCAACTAAAATAGCGAGGGGAGCTTTACAGGTGGTGGTCTCTTCTAACGCGGACACGTGTCTGACGAAGTGTCGCGCGGCCACCTGAGACCTGCAGGCCACTGCGGTCAAACACGACAGCGCCACCTGGCGGACCAGCGGCTCATAGTGGAGGAGGCAAACCTGGAAAAAACAAAATCTGTATTTTTTAATTAGGTCCAACTTCCCATGAAAAGTCAAAACTCTAGCGCCAAGTTCGACAAGCAGGTTTGCACCGAGAAGAACAGGCAAGAAACTCGGCAAAACTCTTGCTCGGTTCAAAAATGGCATGTTTGTATTATGAAAAATGATTAGGTAATTTTTATGATATCTCATGAGGAGACGAAAGCATATCCCTATCAATATAAGAATCCTTATTAATAAAAAAAAATCTTCAGTTGTATAGTCACTCTGAAGAACAATATACGTATAATCCATTTTTTTTATACTGTTTAGGCTAGCGCTTGATTATGATCACACCTGATGGAAAGTGATGATACAGTCTAAGGTGGAACGCGCTTGCCTAGAAGATTTGAAGGCACCCGGGTTGTAAGTGGCAGGAAAGACACTGCCTGGGAGTGTATTCCAGGCCTTTGCAGTGCGTATCAGGAACGAGGAATCAAACCGCTTTGTTACGTCGACTATGTAACAAAGACGCGCGGTGGATGATACTTGTATATGTGTACATATTATGTATTTAATAATTTATTTGTTTTCCTTATCGTATTTATCTATAGTTATTAGAAATACACTTGACTTAGTGTATACTTAGGAGCACTTGATACCTATTGACCATGAGAGAAGAGCCTTTCTACAAGTGCAATTATACTTGACTGCATAGCAGATAGCTGCAGTTGCTAACTACATTGGCGATAACCAAAGATCGGAATAGACAGTGCAATTTTGCATGATATCATAACTTGGATAACTGCGATGGAGATTTGCGAATTCTAAAATTTACTCATAGTACTTTAGTCTTGGCATTTGACTGTGTGCATACGGTCACTGAAGAAAGAAAGAAGAAAGAAAAAATTTATTTCACAAAAAATTATGCCACATGTAACAAAACACTAAAATTTAAATACGAATCAAAATTTTTCACTCGCAGCGGGATTTGAACCCGCGTCCCCCAGCTTTCGCGGCTGGGTGCTCTGACCACTGAGTCATATCCCCTGCGGTGAAATTTTCGATTCGTATTATTGGGTCCTCAGGCAGGACTAGCGCCATCTAATGAGAAACGTAAAAATTTCACCGCAGGGGGATATGACTCGTATAGCTCAGTGTTCAGAGCACCCAGCCGCGAAAGCTGGGGGACGCGGGTTCAAATCCCGCTGCGAGTGAAAAATTTTGATTCGTATTTAAATTTATAGGAATTATTTCCTAAGTGTGTAAAACACTATTCAAAAAGACAATTAGTTAAAACACTAAAACTTACGTACTAAAACGAAGCCTGAAGATTCCCCCACTCGCACGCACCTCATAGATTACATCCATACCCTCAGTTTACAGTTTAATATAAAATGGTGGAGATTCTGGCATAGAGAATATGAAGTGATCATACGCACACAGTCACATACCAAGACTGAATTGCGTAGCGGTAGCGAACCTGCTGTCTGCGCCGGAGGTCGTGGGTTCGATTCCCACTACTGGTAAATGTTTGTGCGATGAGCACGAATGGTTTCCAGTGTCTGGGTGTTTTTCAATATATTGTATTTATGTATATTAGTATGTATGTATATTTATCAGTTATCTAGTACCCATAACACAAGCTATTGCTTACTTTGCGGCTAGATTGCGATGTGTAAAATGTCCCCTATATATTTATTTATTTATTTAAGACTACTAGAAGTACTAGGAGTAAATTCTGGAATTCCCAAATCTGCAACACCCTCTATTATATGAGCTCTAAATCACAAAATATTAAATAGTTTTGTAAACAGATTAAACACTTATCTTAACGATTTATAATTAAAAACTATATATTTAAAAACTATAGAAACAATTACACACTTTCAAATTCAAGTGTCACGTTTTTTGGGTTTTTAATCGGATCAGAAGCAGAAACACTTCGAACGAATTGGAAGAAATATTCTCAACAGAAAGTCTTTGCAGTCTCTTTTTTTTAATTTTATCAGAATCTGCAGTATATAGATATTTCAATCCACGAAGACGCGCCCCACTCTGTCAAAATGTCTTATGTTTCATTCGATTCATTTCGACAGTTTGACAGAGTGGGGTGCGTCGTCGTGGATTGAAATATCTATAACATATAAAAAAAGATTCAGACGAATTTTGAACCTCCTCCTTTTTAGAAGTCCATTAAAAAGGGCGTTACTTGTGTATTCTAAAATCGATTTCTATTTGTGTCAGTAAGTTCCAAAATGCTTAAAAAAATACATATTTCCCACTTTCTCTGCTCATACAAAAGGGGCACAAACAGAACCTGCCTGCCACTTAACACACTTAGAAAAACACCTAACAGATAAACTTCTACGACTTAGTAAAGATAAACTAAGACTAGTCGTAGGCATGATTACAGGGCACTGCTCACTAAACAAACATTTTTCCACCCTAGGAATCACGGACAGCCCTCTGTGCAGAGCCTGAATGGAGGAGGACGAAACACCGGCACACGTGCTACTAAGATGCACTGGAGTGTTGGACCAACGCGAGACCTACTTGGGATCCTCAGCAACACTCCAAGATATTCTGTTCGACCTGGGAGGCCTCTTCGGATTCTGGAGTGAGCTCGGCTGGCTGGAGTGATCCGGCGAGGACCCGCATCAACGACTTCACGCGCAACGGGCGAAATATCGCTAACTCGTGGAAAAGTCTAGGGGAGAAAGAAAGAAGAAGAAGGGGCACAAAATGCAACTTAGAAACAGCTCTTTTACTTAAACAGGAAGATTAGCTAACCTGCACAATTCTCTCATAGTACTGCTCGGCAGCAGGACACCCCGTCACAACTTGACCCAGCAGCTTCAATGCCTCGCGGATACAGCTGTCCCACTCCTTGTGCATCCGTTTGTCCGACAGCACCTGCAGAAGATCCACCGGCTTACGCAGCAGCGTGGATAGAACATATTCTGAAATATTAAAGTTATTACATATTACTAACAAAGATGATGGTCATGTTGTACAGATGACATTACAGAAGTAGCCGGAAACAATTGGAGGTATCAGGCCAAGGACCGTGAAATATGGAAGGGGATGGAGGAGGCTTTCACCCAGGCGATGGGATCCATCTGTGAATAAAATACTAACAAAACTAACACCTACATTAACTTACTACATCCTTAACTAACCCGACTAACATAACTAACACATAATATAAAAATGAAACAATTGTAAATTATCTCCAAGCTCCCCTAGCAGCTGACGAAGCCAAAGCGCCTCCTGCGCCGCCGCCGCCATGGCCATGTACTCGGCCTCGGCTGTGGATAGCGCCACCGTTTGTTGCCTGCGGGAGCACCAAGATATGCCTCCACCCTGCAAAATAAAAATGTAACCTGTGCAGGATTTTCTATCCTGCATATCGTTTGCCCAGTCCGCGTCGCAGAATCCAATCAATTTGGATCCATCTCTGGAGTACATTAGTTTATAATCTTTAGTACCTTGCAGGTATCTCATCACCCTCTTGATAGACATCCAATGCTCCATCTGCGGATTTTTATTAAATCTGCTGAATGTGTTGACGGCATACGATATGTCCGGTCTAGTAGCTTGTGCTAAGTATAGGAGACAACCAACTGCCTGAAGATATGGAAAACTTTCATTGGTTACCTCTGTGCATGAGCTCAACTTCTTACCAGGCTCAATGGGTGTTTTAACAGGTTTGCACTCTAACATGCCAAACTTACTGGGAACTTCTTTTATATATTTTTGTTGATCTATCATTAATTTTCCTGAAGTTCTATCTCTTGTAATATTTAATCCAATACATTGTTTGATTTCACCTAGATCCTTCATGGAAAATTTAGTTTTTAATTTTTCTTTAATCTGATTCTTTATCTCACTATCAGCTGAGAATAGAATTAGGTCATCTACCCAAACTGCAATAAATATCATCATACTAATATTATAGTAGATGCAGGGGTCCACTTTAGACTGTTGAAAACCAATATCTTGTAGAGCTCCATTCAATTTCTTGTTCCAGAGTCGACTTGCTTGTTTAAGGCCATATATGGATTTGTGTAGCATACACACTTGCGATCCCTGTTCATACATTGGAGGTTGTTGCATGTAGATCTCTGCATCAATGTCTCCTTGCAAAAACGCAGAGACAGCATCCATCTGATCAATGTCTAAATTGTGTTTAACTGCTAATGCGAGCAACAATCTCACGGACGTGTAGCGTACAACTGGGGAGTAAATTTCCTCATAGTCAATCCCTTTTCTTTGTTTAAAACCCTTGATGACTAATCTCGCTTTATAGCGTACAACTACACCATCCTGATTTGTCTTGGATTTGTATACCCACTTGCAAGGTATGATCTTCTTGTGCAGAGGAGGCTCTACCAGAGTCCACGTTTGATTTTTACATAATGCCCTATACTCCTCATCCATAGCTTCCTGCCATTTACTAGCTTGCTCTGTGGATAGGGCTTCTTCTACAGACTGTGGGTCGCTTAGATTGCTGTAGCAAAAATAACTAGTGGGGCTATCTTGATTACCTTCATTGATTACTCGGGCTTTACGTGGTCTCAGGTTCACGTTTCTGTAATCTCCTGACGATAACCTTCTGGGAGGCACGTAGGTTTCATCAAGATCTCCTTCATCAGTATTACATTCACTGGATGAGTCTGCATCATCTGTGGTCACTGAGTCCCTGTGTTCTGACAGTTCAATCTGTGTCGAAGCGTTTTCGGAGTGAACAGAGATTTTGGGTGTACTGTTGTGATGACTGCTGCAAGTTGGCTGATCTGGAACTTCACATGTCACAATTTTATCATCATGTGTGTTATCTTTTTCTAAGAAAGTTACATCCCTACTCTTTATCATTTTTCGAGTTTTAGGGTTCCATAATCGATATCCTTTGGTGTCATCACAATACCCGAGAAAAATCATTTTCACTGACTTAGGGTCCCACTTAGATCGCTTCTCTTTAGGAACTTGTACCAATACTTCGGAACCAAATATCCTCATATGAGAAATATTAGGTTTTCTGCTTGACCACATTTCATAAGGAGTCTTCCCACTGAGTGCCTGTGTAGGCGACCTATTTATGATATAGGCTGCAGTTGCTACAGCTTCTGCCCAAAACTGTTTTCCTAATTTTGCATCAAAAATCATACATCGTGCACGCTCAACTAAGGTTCTATTCATACGCTCTGAGAGACCATTCTGTTGCGGTGTGTACGGTGTACAGGTTTGGTGAACAATACCAGAATCTGTAAGATATTTCTCAAATTCTCTGTTACAGAATTCCAGACCGTTGTCCGTCCGAAAGCATTTAATTTTCCTATTTAATTCATTTTCTACTTTATTTTTAAAATCTTTGAATACATTCAGGACATTCAGTTTGTCTTTCATAAAATATACATAAACCTTCCTGGTATAATCATCAACAAAATTAATGAAATATTTCATACCTGAGATTGATAAACTCTCCATTGGTCCGCAGACATCGGAATGGATGAGTTGTAGGGGTTGCTGTGCTCGGGAACCCGCATTATTGAATGGCAGTCTGGACTGTTTACCTTCACTGCATGTTGTACAGACAATGTTGCTTTTACTTGAGCTAGATGGCAGCGTTACTCCTTCGCTGCAACTCGGTAGCTTATTCACATTGCTGAAATTTAGATGTCCCATGCGATGATGCCACAGGACTGACTCATCTGTATTTTCTTGTTTTCACCTACATTTATGTTTACTTATGTGTGACACTGGTGGCTCTGTGACATCATACAACCAGTCGCTCCTGTGGGTCATATTTAGGGCAGCTCCACTGTCCAAATACCAACTGCTGTCTTTAGAAACATTCAGGGGTTTTGTTTCATCGAGCTCAACACAGTCCCATAGGTCTTCATGCTGCAAATACGTTTGTACACCGAACTTCCATGTGGCGTAGTTTGAACGGCCGGTTAATTTTTCCAAATTAAACGTATGCGCACTTGTGGTTGCCATATTTTGATTTTCCCTTATTTCTTCTCGCAACCACGCTCTCTGCTACAATGTAGAAGATATAAAACACCGTTTATATTGAATATAAATTGTTTTATTCTACTTATGTTACAAAGGAAACGGAGGCAAAAAATGACAATGCAATTTTACAATGAGTAACGACATAGACTATGTATAGACAAGTGTCAGTGACAAGGAATATAGAAAATTATCACAGATAATAATAAACATTACAGCTTGCGTTCAATAATCAAATTAAATACTAACATAAATGATGGAAATAGTAAACGTTTAAATAACAAAGACGACAAAATAGCATAGCCGTAGCGATTTTGTTGTCCATGTTTGAGGTAGTGGGTTTGATTCTCACGGCTGGAAAATGTATGTGTGATGAGCATGAATGTTTTCCAGTGTCTGGGTGTTTTTCAATATATTATATTTATGTATGTTAATATGTATGTATATTTATCAGTTATCTAGTACCCATAACACAAGCTAGCGCTTACTTTGGGGCTAGATTGCGATGTATGTGATATTCTGATATATTATATTTATATTTAAAAAACTTCTGAAGAGCCGACAACACATGAGCAGTTCCTCTGGTGCTGAAAACATCAGATGACCCGCCTGCTCATCAGCTTGTCTCCACCAGAAAAAAATGACATCATACATATTAGCTTACCTCTGGAAATGGCATACCATATCTCAGGCTATGAGAAACTCCTCGGAAAAAGGGGTGGTCTTTAGCTAGGGGTGGTCTTTAGGTGGTCTTTTGAGGATGCCGCGGCGCTGCAGCGCGTCAGCGGTGTTTGCGGATGCTCGCGTAGACGACTTTTATGCGATCATGCGCAAACGCGCTGCGTCCATGATGAGCAGACTGGTGAGTAGTACCAACACCCTCCTCGGCACATTGGCTTGTAGACTGGACAGCCCGTTCTGGAGGTCCTGGGACGGTGCACATGCCAGGGGTGGGGGGCGAAGATAGGTAGGAATTAGAATAAGTACTAACATAGGTTTAAGTGCATGTGTATACTAACAATTATAGTTTAGTTTTTATCATTAGGAACTAACATAGGTTTAAGAGCATGTGTATACTAACAATAGAGTTTAGTTTTTTAAAATTAGGAACTAACATAGGTTTAAGATTACTGTTACTAACAAAATTTTATGGAGTTTTGCTCTGAAATAAAAATTTATTTATTTATTTATTTTTAGCACCTGACCCGTAGTGGAGGGGTTGAGGGGGAGGGGATAGGAAGGGGGGAGTCTAACCCCCCAAGACAAACCGTACCACACATAATAGTTTTCGAGAAATAAATTTTTAAAATAAAAAAATCCTCATATTATCTAAGATCTCGTCGATCTATAACAGCTCTAAAATAGTGGCCAATTCGGAACTGTGACGTCTCCGGAGCTACGGGAAGAGCAGCCCTTTTGCCCTAGTGTAGCAAAGCACAAGCACCCATGCTCAGCTCCGCCTCGGCATGCTGGTTGCCTTCGGCACTTTGCTACAGCGGGCGGGGGGCGCACTCCCTCCGTGCCTCCAGCTTAAAAAACACTACACTAGCGGCACGCTATGATGGCCGGTTTGACACATTACAATAGTCAATAAATACATAAATTTTGAGTCCTAAACCTAAAACTACATTCGATAAAATTTATGAATCTCTGCACATCACTATCGTCAATAAAGTAATACAATTATTGGGATTGCATTTGAAATACGCATCTGGATTTATGGGGTGGGGGTGGAGGGGGGGGTGAGGGGGGAAGGTAGGAACCCTCCCCACCATCCCCCGCGGCGCGGAAACCTATAATTTTTTTTTATTATTTTTTTATTTTTTGAGGTTATGTGTTAACTTTATATAAGAATTTACGACTATAGCCTAAGAAAAAGTGGGGGACCTAGGAAAACTCCTTAGCCGTCACCCTCTTCCCCTTCAAGAGCATGTCGACGGAGCCCCGCTTCGCGGGGCTCCTATTTCTGGGTGGTCAAAAAAGGAAAATAACCTTAACCTAATTACCTATAGGTGCACATTGTTGGTTGGTTCTGAGATAGTAAAATAATACAACAAATATTTAATTAATTATAATTTTTTTTTATTATTTTTTTTATTTTTTGAGGCTATGTGTTAACTTTATATAAGAATTTACGACTATAGCCTAAGAAAACGTGGGGGACCTAGGAAAACTCCTTAGCCGTCACCCTCTTCCCCTCCAAGAGCATGTCGACGGAGCCCTGCTTCGCGGGGCTCCTATTTCTGGGTGGTCAAAAAAGGAAAATAACCTGAACCTAATTACCTATAGGTGCACATTGTTGGTTGGTTCTGAGATAGTAAAATAATACAACAAATATTTAATTAATTATAATTTTTTTTTATTTTTTTTTTATTTTTTGAGGTTATGTGTTAACTTTATATAAGAATTTACGACTATAGCCTAAGAAAAAGTGGGGGACCTAGGAAAACTCCTTAGCCGTCACCCTCTTCCCCTTCAAGAGCATGTCGACGGAGCCCCGCTTCGCGGGGCTCCTATTTCTGGGTGGTCAAAAAAGGAAAATAACCTTAACCTAATTACCTATAGGTGCACATTGTTGGTTGGTTCTGAGATAGTAAAATAATACAACAAATATTTAATTAATTATAATTTTTTTTTTTTTTTTTTGAGGTTATGTGTTAACTTTATATAAGAATTTACGACTATAGCCTAAGAAAACGTGGGGGACCTAGGAAAACTCCTTAGCCGTCACCCTCTTCCCCTCCAAGAGCATGTCGACGGAGCCCCGCTTCGCGGGGCTCCTATTTCTGGGTGGTCAAAAAAGGAAAATAACCTTAACCTAATTACCTATACATACATTGTTGGTTGGTTCTGAGATAGTAAAATAATACAACAAATATTTAATTAATTTCCTAGGTCCCCCAGTTTTTCTTAGGCTATAGTCGAAATAAAAAAAATAATAAAAAAAAATTATAGGTTTCCGCGCCGCGGGGGATGGTGGGGAGGGTTTCTACCCTCCCCCCTCACCCGCCCCTCCACCCCCACCCCCTAAATCCAGATGCGTATTTCAAATGCCGACCCCAATTATTTCCTTCAAAGTCGTTATCAATTAATACGGAACTTCATGAGCGGACAAACGTCAAACCGGCCATCATAGCGTGCCGCTAGTTTAGAGTATGACAAACAAGATTGCATGATGTCGGGGTTAGGCAGTTCGGTTTTATGACATCCCTTTTTTTCATTATTTCTCGGTAGTTATAGGGATTTATCAAAGAAGACAATAATGTGAAGTGTATTACATAAAAAACTTTCGTAAAAATATAAGTGGCAAAAAATGCGATATGGGTCAGGTGCTAAAGTTGAGCCTGAGAAACTCCTCCGAAAAATGCTTGACCGATTTTTATAAAAAATTTTGTCTAAAGTCTGAGAATAGCTTTATTTCATACACTAATAGAGCAACGCTTTTAAAAGTTACTTCGGGCTAAAGCGATTTAGATACTTCTCAACAGTTACTTTAAAATCACAGACTTAATTTGAAACAATACCTGTCTCAAAAGGTGCTAAGTCCTCGGCCAGTAAAATTTCAGCTGTTCGCAAAACTTTAGAGAAAACTTTCGGATCATTTTCGTATTCATATCTCTTCACTATGGTTTCAAATTCATCCATTTTGCACTTATTTTATTAATAGGCTATGCTTATTTTAAGTAATAACTTTTAATTTATCAAGATTTCACCAGATAGGTACGAAAATTGACTATTTGCCTTGCTTTGCTTTACAAAATTGTTTTCATTTTCGGCCGTCGGCGGGCAGCCGGCGCCGCGGCGGCAGGCAGCAGATCTAGTGTGACCGTTACAAAATTGGCGAATCTGCCAAACACTGGCATAAAAATCTGCCACAATCTGCCAACTTGATTCCCGAACTGTTTAAGCACTGTATATTGTACAAGGACATTTGTACAAGCAGTGGTTTTTACGTCGAAAAATCTCCATTATATCTACACAAGACAAAGTGCCATCGTGGTAAGTAACATTTCTGACTAATTAAGTCATACAAGAATAAGTAAATAGACATAAAATCATGAGTTTTTTATTTTATTTCGAAAATTTTAAGGATTTGTTTGAAATCCTTACATTCCTTCCATCCTTCCATTCCTTCCACCGATTGATTTCCACCATTCATTTTTTATAGATTCCTTGAAAATGAAAATGAAAATGAAAATATTTATTTTTCACATAGGCCTAAATAACAGGCTCTTATGAAAAGTCAAAACTCTACCGCCAGGTTCGGAAAGCAGGTTTGCACCGAGAAGAACTGGCAAGAAACTCGGCACTTGCTCCATGAAATGTAACGACAATTGGGATTCAAATGGGAAGTCACGGGTTTGACTCCCGCCACGGGCCACTTTGGGATTTTAAAATTTCTAAATTGGCTCAAGTCTGGCCTGGTGGGAGGCTTCGAGCGTGGCTACTGGCTAGTTACCACCCTACCAGCAAAGACGCACCGCCAAGCGATTTATCGTTCCGTGTAGAAACCGTTGGGGTAAATTCACTTACCCTTCCAAGTTAGTACGATAACTTCTCTTAGACTGCATCATCACTTACCATCAGGTGAGATCACAGTCAAGTTCTTACTTGTACAGAATAAAAAAATCTGCCACATTCTGCTACAGTACGCGCGGCGAAAGTTTGGCTTTGACCGTTATTGCGCAGAAATCAGAAATTGGGTATCAACCAATCAGAGAAATCAGAAATTGGGTATCAACCAATCAGAATTTGGGTACCCATGCGCAGTAATCCCCTCCACCCGAAGGTCAAAGCCAAACTCTCGCCGCGCGTACTGTACCTTGTTAATCGTCAGCGTATTCTGCCAGTTAAATTTATGATCCAAATCTGCCCAAATGGCAGACATCTGCCACAAACGGTCACACTCAGCTAATATCTACGGATTTTATTTTTAAAATCTGTCATTTCTGACATCTGGCATGTGTCATATTATGGCTCTTGACAGCACAGAGCAAGGAATCACTTTATATTGGCTAATCCTAATAGAGTTAAAATAGCATGATGACGATCTTCTTAGGAAACCAGTGTCGCTAAACTCACATATTTACAAGTCATGCACACCATAATCCTCCACATTAGATTGGTCAAAAAAATGACGTGATTTTCAAAATATACTTCCATTAAAGTCAACCTTATTAACACAGCTATACAATTTATATTGCAAAAATTTACTTCAAATATGTTTAGTTCCGCTATTGCCCGCATCGGCAGTAGTAGATTCGTTTTATAAAGATTTTTTTGAGAAACTCTGTTTATATGACGTTAAGATTAAAATTTGAATGGCAAAGAACAAACTTCAATATTTGATAACTGTCAAAGTGTAGTGATGCATCTTAACCGTGAATCGTAAAATTATCGATAAAGTTATATTGTTATATTATAGCATATTATATAGCAGAAAAAATATATATTATTATAGCAGAAAAAAATCCAATTTAATTAATTTCCGTCTAGTCATAATAAATCACATAAAATAACACATTATGGTAAAAAAATAAATAATAAATAAATCTAAATATATAAAAGAAGACACTGACTGACTGACTGACTGACTGACTGACATATCAACGCACAGCCCAAACCGCTGGGTCTAGAGACTTCAAATTTGGCACACAGGTCCCTTATGAGGTCTAGGGGTGCACTAAGAAAGGATTTCAAAATTCCCCCCCTAAAGGGGTGAAACGGGGCTCCAAAGTTCGTATTTTACCAAGCTTCAATACTCCTTCACGCCGCAACTACTGAACCGATTTGGCTCAAATTTGGAATGGAGATAAATTGCATCTTGGGTTAACACATAAGCTACTTTTCATCCCGGGAAAATCCATGGTTCCCGTGGGATTAGTTAAAAACCGAAATTCACGCGGAAAAAAATCTTCACGCCGCAAGTACAAGAAGGATGTGGCTGAAATTTGGATTGGAGATAGATGATATCCTGGGTTAGTAAAAAAACTACTTTTTATCCCGAAAAAATCTATGTTTTTTGCGGGAAATCTGAAAAGTTGATATTCACGCGTGAAAAATACTACTTTACGCTGCACTTACTGACTTGATATGACTGAAATTCGGAAAAGAGATAGATTTTATCTTGGACTAATACATAGGCTACTTTTCATCCCGGAAAAATTCATGGTATATCAAAGAAGATACTGACTCACTCACTCACCGACATATCAACGCACAGCCCAAACCACTGGGTCTAGAGACTTCAAATTTGGTACGCAGGTTCCTTATGAGGTTTTGGGGTGCACTAAGAAAGGATTTTTCAAAATTCCCCCCTAAAGGGGTGAAACGGGGCTCCAAAGTCCGTATTTTACCAAGCTTCAATACTCCTTCACGCCGCAACTACTGAACCGATATGGCTCAAATTTGGAATGGAGATAAATTGCATCGTGGGTTAACACATAAGCTACTTTTCATCCCGGGAAAATCCATGGTTCCCGTGGGATTAGTTAAAAACCGAAATTCACGCGAAAAAAAATCTTCACGCCGCAAGTACAACACGGATTTGGCTGAAATTTGGATTGGAGATAGATGATATCCTGGGTTAATGAAAAAGCTACTTTTTATCCCGGAAAAATCCATGTTTTTTGCGGGAAAACTGAAAAATTGATATTCACGCGCGAAAAATACTACTTTACGCTGCACTTAATGAACTGATATGACTGAAATTCGAAAAGGAGATAGATTTTATCCTGGATTAATACATAGGATACTTTTCATCCCGGAAAATTTCATGGTTTCCGTGATAATAGTGATAGATAATATGCCTTCATGCCGTATTTACTGAACTGATTTGGAATAGAGATAGATTATATCCTGGATTTATACTAAGGCCACTTTTTATCCCGGAAAAATCCATGGTTCCTTCGGGAACATTGAAAACAGATATCCACGCGGGAAAAATATTCCTTCACGCCGTAATTGGTGAACTGATTTGGCTGAAAATTAGAATAGAGAAGGCTTCTTTCATCTTCATCTTCATGTCCTGGGACTTTTCCGCGAGTAAGCGATACTTCGCTCGTTGCGCGTGAAGTCGTTGATGCGGGTCCTCGCCGGATCACTCCAGCCAGCCGAGCTCACTCCAGAATCCGAAGAGGCCTCCCAGGTCGCACAGGATATCTTGGAGTGTTGCTGAGGACCCCAAGTAGGTCTCTCGTTGGTCCGACACTCCAGTGCAGCTTAGTAGCACGTGTGCCGGTGTTTCTTCCTCCTCCATGCAGGCTCTGCACAGAGGGCTGTCCGTGATTCCTAGGGTGGAAAAATGTTTATTTAGTGAGCAATGCCCTGTAATCATGCCTACGACTAGTCTCAGTTTGTCTTTACTAAGTCGTAGAAGTTTATCTGTTAGGTGTTTATCTATGTGTGTTAGAGCTGTTCTTGCTTGCCTACAGTCTGTAGTGCGTTCCCATATTTGTGCATGTATCTGTGCGGTGTTTTTGTGTAGCCATGATTTGTACTCACTGAACGGTATTGGGACAATGGGTTCTGGTCCCGCTACCGCCATCGTTGCGGCCCTTCGTGCTAGATCATCAGCCGTGTCATTCCCTACATTACCGCTGTGACCACGAATCCAGCGTAATGTTACTTTGTTCGTTTTTGATATATATTTGAGTCTTTTATGGCACCCCAATAACAGCTTCGAGGTTGCGGTGTTTTTTGCCAGTGCCTTAAGGATTGCCTGGCTGTCGCTGTGAATGTTTATGTTGAAATTTGTTACCTTTCTGTTTGCTATAGCAGTTGCTGCGGTTTCGATGCCAACACACTCCGCTTGGAAGACCGAATTGTTCTTACCGAGTGGGTGGGCTATGTTTATGTTCAGTTCTGGACAGTACACACCAGCTCCTGTACCGTTGTTTGTTTTGGACCCGTCTGTGTATACGTCTATCGTATTACCCAGGTAGCAGACTGACGTCAGAAACGTACAGGTGACGTCATTCATAGGTAAGTTTAAGGTCAGTCAGTTTTTCGTCACGAGCGGACGCTACGGGGACGTCTTTCGAACGTCAATTTAAGGTCAGCATCTGGACGTACTATATTCGTCGTAAAGAGGACGTTTCACTAACGTCACTTTAGGGTCAGCATCTGGACGTACTATATTCGTCGTAAAGAGCACGTTTCACTAACGTCACTTTGGGGTCACCATCTGGACGTACTATATTCGTCGTAAAGAGGACGTTTCACTAACGTCACTTTAGGGTCAGCATCTGGACGTACTATATTCGTCGTAAAGAGGACGTTTCACTAACGTCACTTTAGGGTCAGCATCTGGACGTACTATATTCGTCGTAAAGAGGACGTTTCACTAACGTCACTTTAGGGTCAGCATCTGGACGTACTATATTCGTCGTAAAGAGGACGTTTCACTAACGTCACTTTAGGGTCAGCATCTGGACGTACTATATTCGTCGTAAAGAGGACATTTCACTAACGTCACTTTAGGGTCAGCATCTCAGTGTATCTTTTGACGATGAAACGGTATTCATTTGATGGCCGTAGGCATCAAAGTAAAATAAACCATAACAACATTGAATTAGAGCTCAATTTAGTGTATGCGTTCTTATATGTTTAGGTATGTACGATACGCTCCATAACGCTCCATGTTGAAATCGGTTGTAATGAATTTGTGACTTTAAACTGATAGATTCAAGGAATATTTTACTTTGATTGCCAACGATGGTCAAGGAATACCATTTCATCGTCAAAAGTTACACAATTGGGGTACTATGAATTTGCAATACAGACGACAACGGTGATTGGTGATTTACTGGTGGTAGATAGAATTATTTAGAAATGCCTTACAAAGACTTGCTACAATTAGTTTCGGATATTCTCAAACTATAACCTCATTCCGGTTTTAAAAATATAAAAATAAAATTAAACTTAACAATCATACATGAATAAAAATGCAAATTAGTACTTAACACTATTTTCATTAATTATATCAACTGTGGGGGTCTTCTCCGACAACCGAAGTCCGTCGGCGGTACGGGCCTCGAGGCTTGGCCTCCTTGCCCGGGCATGTCCTCACAGGCAGCTCCACTGCCTGGATATCCTTGTTTCAGCCCTTCTAAACCGGGCTGGGGCCGCGTCTGTCTGGCGTCGGCCTTTGAGGTATGGGTGTCGGGTTTGGTTGCTGGGGCATCACATCGCACGCGTCGTCCTCTTCGTCATCAGCGTAGAAGCCACTTTTGGGTGGCACCGTTGATTGAGGGAGTAGGAGCTCGCGTGGCAAGGGACGCCCGTTGGATGGTCTCTCTTGCAGCGGGGCTATTCCATGGAGGTGTACACATGCACTTTTGTCCGCCCGAGCAAACATAGTGCGTGCTAGGTGACGAATAAACTCCTCCACGGTTGGAGTGCGGGTGTCCCTGTGAATAACGTCATTGCGGACGTATCGCGGAGCTCCTACGATGAGGCGCAGGCATCTGTTCTGCTGGACCTGGAGTCGTTTCTTCTGATACGCTGGGCAGAGGGCGTACCAGGCTGGTGCCGCGTACGTCAGGCGCGAACGGACGTAGGCTTCGTAGACTCGCAGTTTAGTTCTGGTGGTAAGGTTGGATGTGAAGAGCGAGTGGAGCATCGATCGAGCCGCCGCTGCCTGGCAGACCACGTGATCGACTGTGGTTGCCATGCGTAGATTTCGATCGATGTAGCACCCCAGATATCGCACCGAGGTCTTCCACTCTACGTCCTGTCCCCGAAGTTTCAGCTGACGTAGCGGCCTGGAGCCGCCGGTCAGCAGAGCGGCAGTCTTCCCAACGTTGACTGCCATTCTCCACTTATCCAGCCACTCCGGAAGCAGGTCCAGCAAGCGTTGCATCTTGTTGGTAGCGACGATCTGGTGGTAAGACGACGCGAAAAACGCACTATCATCTGCATATAGGGCTAGCATGACATCTTCTTCACCTTTTCGTAGATGGTCTCGCAGGGTAGGGATGTCATCCGTGTAAGCCGCGTACAAGCGCGGCGACAAACAGCTACCTTGGGGTACTCCAGCTCTGATGGGACGTGGTTGAGAGTCTACACCCTCTACCGAGACATGGAAGCTTCTGCTTTGTAGGAAAGACGCAAGCACTCGAACAATCGCGGGCGGCGTGGAGGTATTGAGCAACTTGGCTAGTAACCCAGCATGCCACACTCTGTCGAAGGCCTTCTCTATATCGAGGAAGACCCCGACGGTGCAGTGCTGGTTATTAAGTTGGCTGGCCAAGTAATTGGTCACTCTTGCCAGCTGGAGCGTTGTCGAATGGTTACTGCGAAACCCGTACTGCTCCTCGCGCAGGGGCAGGTGAGGCTCGAGTCGTCGCAGCAGCAGTCGCTCAAACAGCTTGGCGATGTGCGAGAGTAGTGTGATCGGCCGATAACTCGCAGGTAGGCGGCGGTCTTTGCCTGGTTTTGGGATGACTATAACTTTCCCTCTCTTCCATGCTTCGGGGAAGTGTCCGGTGCGGAGTATTCCATTATAAAGTCTGGTCAGCGCGACTAAACCTCGTCTTGGTAACTGTTGCAGTGCAATGTTCGGAATGCCGTCGGGACCGGGTGCTTTACGCTTGGCTAGACGAAGAGCTGCCTTTCGTAGCTCGGACGGGGAGATAAAATCGTCTCCCCGGAGTGGTGGTATAACGGCAGACTGGAATTCCTCAACTAAAGAGTTAACCGCAGCGTGATGCCGGACAATGTCAGGCTCTGTCTCATTTGGTTGGTTTGGAGAAAACTGGGTTTCCATGTATTCCGCCAATATTTCAGCCCTGTCGCTAGCGGAGTATCTTCTTTTACCCGCTTTATCAAGAAGAGGATAGATGGGCGTATCTTTTCTAGTTAATTTCTTACAGAGGTGATATAGCGTGGTCTCATTTTCTGATGCTTGATCAACGATATCCTCCCAATGATCGTCTTCAAGTGCCACGAGAGCCAGGGATAGCTGCTCCGCAAGACGATTAAGGTCTCGTTTCACCAATGGGCAGCGTGTGCGCGCCCATCGCTGACGTAGTACTCGTTTTCTGTGAACCATGTCTCGCAGCGGGCGTGGCAAAGGATCCTGTCGTCCAAATGGTTTTGAGAGAGTGACGGTGGCGTTGTCTTTGGCCGTTCGAATGGCATTGGTTATTTTCCTTGTGGTCAATTCCACATCGTCAGCTGAAGAGATGGGTCCTGTTAGCTCCATATCAGCTATCTGTTTTGCGAAGCGCTCCCAGTCGACACGTTTCCGGGGGGTTCGGGGTATTTGGAAGCCGTTACGAAGAGTCATAGACACCAGTATTGGTAAGTGCTGAGTGTCAAGATCGTAGAGCACCTCGACATCAATGGGCTGAGTTATTCTGTGCAAGAGAACAATGTCCAGTACGTCCGGCTGCCAACGAGCTTCGGTAGGAATATGAGTCGGCGCTCCTGGACCCAACACGCCATATCCATTGCGTTCGCTGTCTTCGAATAACCACTTTCCAGCTGGGTTGATTACACGTGAGCCCCAAGCTTGATGTTTTGCATTGAGATCACCCACAACTAGTGTAGGCTCCTGTGACTCGAAGAGCGTACGTATGTCTGAGGCTTCGAAGGACTGTGAGGGTGGTTTATAGGCGGCAAACAGGCGTATCTCCTTGTCTCCGGCTTGTAAACGAACTCCTTGTGTGCGAAGGCTCACAAAAGGTGAATGCTCTATTTCTTCATGGACGATATCACGCCTTACTAGTGCCGCCGTACCTCTGTAAGCATAGCCTTGAGGAGAAATTTCGTCACGCCGGTAGATGAAGAAGTTGGGAACGTTAAGTTCTACGTGGTCCGAGAGCTTAGTTTCGCCCAAGAGGATAACATGTACGTTCTGCGACTGGGCGAGTAGGGTAAGCTCACGGATGTGGCCTCTTATGCCACCTGGGTTCCAATATAGGACCCTTAGCGTGAAATCGCTCTCGCAATTAAAGTCAGTCCTTGTAGGACGGCTGGGATTAGTCCCTGGCCCTGGGTATATGTCGTTAGGGCGACCGTTATTGCCTCTATGATCGCCCGGAGGATGGGTGTAAAATCCTGCGCCTGTGTCAGGGGCGGTGGTATGACTTCCGTTTGGGGTTGTGGCTGAGGCATTGTGCGCTCTCTGTGTTCCGATTCTACTGTAGGTACTGGTCTAGGTTGCAGAGTAGATGATGCCGTAGGTTGCGCTGTTATGGGCCTAGGCTCTCTATTCCTCTTTTTCTTATTCTTTTTCTTTCCAGGCAGAGGTTGTCCTCTCTCTGTTGGTGGGTTCGCCGGCGGGGCCAACGTGGAAGGGCTGGCATTCCCTGCATTCACTACGGCTGGGATCACTTGAGTGGTGGTTATAGTTTGTTTCCCTATAGAATCCTGCTCGACATCCATCTGCTGTATTGAGTGTAAAGGTGCCGAGGGTGCAGTAGTGGGCATTTCACTGGAAGAAGTGGCAGGGGGCATTTGCCGCGAATTGTGTATGGTCGCTGATGGCATCATTTTAGGTGCAACTTGTGCTGGTTCATCCGAGGCTGCTTGATGCGGAGCTTCGTGGGTTGGTGCAGCGGTGGAGCGGGGATTTGGTGAAGGGCGTCTCCCTATTTGCCTCCCACTTTGAGGTACGATTGGTCGAAGAGGGGCTAGGTTGATACCTCTCTTCCTTGCTTCTTTTCTAAGGACCGCACATTTGCGATCCCTTGCTGTATGTGCTTTACCACAGTTAGCACACTTCGGTGGGTCTGCTGCAGGTTTTGTACAGTCCCGCGCAAGATGCTCGCCGGCGCAGCGTACGCATCTTTGTGGGCGGTGACAATTGTCTGAAGCGTGTCCAAATGCTTGGCACCGGTGGCACTGCGCAGGGCTCCTGCCTGGTTTCCAAGCCTCAACTGTAACTCCAGGCATACAAAGTAGTTCTTTAATTCCGTAAAGGACCTGCAATTGTTCCTTGTTTAGATGGTCTAGCTGTACGAAGTAAGTACATCCGTGACGGCTCTTAGTGGGTAGAATGGCTTTAGCCCTCGTTGCTGGGAATCCAATCTCCTGTAGTGCCGCCACTACTTCGTCTGGTGGTGTGTCCAGCGGTAACCCCCTTACCGCCACCTTGGTTGGTATTTCAGAGGGAGGGCTGTAGCAAAACCAGGAGATTGTTTTATCCTGGTGAGACGCTTCTGAGAGATAACGCTGTATGATCCGAAATTCTTGTTCAGATCCTGGCAAGAAGCGCACTCCTTTTCCCATAGGTCGGGCGTTAGGGGCGTGACCAATCCTCTCTTTTAGAATGTTGAAATGACTAGTCCAATTGGGTAAACGTTCTACAGTAATAGGCGGGTAGGCAGATAAACGCTGTGTAGGTCTAGGAACAGCGTTTTGTTGATTTTGAATGTGGGCCGAATGCGAATCTTGCGCAGTGGCGGCCGCTGCGTAGCTTATACCCGATGGTCCCGGCTGGGGTGACGGCGGTCTTGATAACAACTGCACCCTTTCGACAGTAGGTACCAGTTCCGCGTAATTTGTTGAGTCACGGGACGAACACTCGGACTCTTGCGAGCAACCCGCTACTTGGGTTTCTTGTTGTCCGTCAACACAGCTTGATGACTGAGGCATGTCAATCGAAAGATGTTGTCTAAAGGACATGTTACTTACGTCCTTTTGTGTCTTGACAGCGTATGTTCTACGCTGCGGTGGCAATACAGTTAGCTTGAGCGGTGACGGCAGTGCTTGCGTTGTCTGCGGCACCGCCGGTAGCGTCGATGCCGGAGGTTGTATAGTCGCTATCGGCAGTGTTGCTGGTGATGGCTGCTCTGTTAGTGACTCTGACGTCGACGGTTGTGGTGTATCTGGTAGTGGCATAGGCGGAGCAGGAAGTGCCTGATATTTCCGCGGCGGGCGTGACCCATCACCTTGGGTAGGTGAATCTGGCGAGGATCCATCTGACCGAGGTCGTTTCGATGCTTCAACACCAGGTGTAGACTCAGCTACACTGGCTGCGAGGTTCACATCACTCTCTTCCTGAGGTATACTAGTCTCTGACGTCACTTTCTTGACGCGGATACGGGAGTGCGAACGGGAGCGGGTGACTTCAATCGGCGGTACAGTCGATGAGTCCCGACGAGCTGCAGACCGTGGAATTACGGTCCTCAGTCCCTCTCTTCTTTTCCTTTGGTCAAGTGGAGGTTGATTCCCCCCATCGGCCATGATAATATAAATTGTTGCTTGAGATTTTGACCGCTTGGTCAACAACTGCTACCCTTGGTGTAGATACGGTTTGATGTCCCCTCGGCGCGTGCAACCCAGCCGGGTGAGATCCCGTAGGAAGGCCCAGCTAAGCGCCCGCGAGCAGGGACACAAATTCGTACCCACAGCTGGTAATAAAAGGGTTAGGTAAGTAGTCCGTGTGGGATTCTGCAACAGTTTTTCCACGAAAAAACGCGAAGAATTCCGTGCGTAATTCTTGAAAGCGGGTAGGCAGCGCTCGATCGCACGCGGGCCGGTCGCTTCCTCGAGCCGCGGCGCGGAGCCGGGCGAGTACAACAGACACCGGCGAAACGCGGGGAGCGGGTGGCGACTAAACCGACAAGTATTACGCGTATTCACATGGCACGACCGCTTGGAACAGCGGGCGGGCGCGGACTCACCGCTGTCACAACATCAACATATCACATCGCTATATCAACTTACATCAATAACGTAAGTTCAGGGTAGTCACCAAGAGATGGCGCTACTAGCATCACGCGTGTACAGTAAACGGAAAAAAATGTTTTTCATAGCAAAATATAGCTTTTAATGTTTTAATGGGCATTTACACCTTTTTTTGAAAACTGTTTTAAATTAATCCTGTGATCGTAATAAACCAATAGAATTTTTATTTCAATTTTTCAAAACCAATAAAAGCCTTAAAAACGATTTTATAATTACGATTTTTAATTTTCGCGCGGAAACGGCTCGTGACGTCACTCCGTTAGTAACCATAGACTAGAGCTAGACAATCAACAGTAGTATAACCACAGATTAATGATACTGTATCTTGAGTAAAACCAAAGAGTAAAACAAATGTCAAACGTCGGATGGTCATGTTCAGAATCCAGTAATAAAATCTTTAAAGTGGACTGAAAAGAAAAAAATTAGATTTGTAGCAGACTAATGTTAATATTTTAATGAATTTTCTTATAATTTACGTAAAAACATTTTACACATATTGCTAGCGAGTTGGTTCAGTCAGATGTAAGGTCAGGTGACTGTATTAAAATTTAAAACTTACACTTCTGAACGAACACATAATCTATTTTATCTTTAGCGCAATCATAGATCGAACACAGACTTCTAACAGTACAAGAAACACTTGTTGATTAAAAGCTCCAAGTTTCGTTATCTGTGGCTCCAATACATTGGAAACAGGAAAAAAATAAAAATATTACTATATTTATATAACTGTTAGAGCCCTGCAAAAGACGAAGTATAAAATGAGTTCTAAAGTTTATCATTGGTGTCTTGTGCCTGAATGCAAAAATACAATTAGTGTAAAAACGCCACAAACCTTAAACATGCATTTTTATATTTTTTCTTACATGATGTAAAATACCTTGTGGTCTGTGATGTACTCTGTGGCGATAATCTAGGTTGTGTAATATCCATAGAGTAATTTGTATATGTGTACCACAGACCACAAAACTAGATGTGTACTGTCACGGTACTGTCGGTGTGACGTCACGTTATGGTGGATGGCGTTTTTGGACAGATAAAAAAAGACGATTTTTAAAATGGAATTATAAAATTCACATTGCAATTTTATGAATAAATAGTGACGTTTCCCGTTTACTTTTTTCAAAATCTATCTTAAACATGCATTTTTATATTTTTTCTTACATGATGTAAAATACCCTATTGTATTAAGATCATATCATTATTTTAGCTTCTTTATTACTACATTCATAGAGTTCAAATAAAATTGAAAAATGAAAAGTTATTTCCAAAAAACCTAACTCGCGCTATCGATGTTTTTTTGTGTTTGAGGTATATATAGGAACGGTTCACACATAGTGTGGTCGATTCTGTTGTGCAAAATCTCTAAACTAAACTAATTTAAAATAGTGCTATCCTTTTCAAACTGCTCCCTATGGAAAAGGATAGCACTATTTTAAATTAGTTTAGTTTAGAGATTTTGCACAACAGAATCGACCACATTGTCGTGAGTCCGTTTCTACACAGGAAGGCAGTGTCACGGAGCGCTGTGCTAAACTCCGGTGTCGCCATGATCCCCCCACAAACGAGGAGGGCCTCTCCATCGTCTGCAGAAACGTCCTGATAACGGTTTTAGGACGTCCTAATAACGACCTCAAAAGATGTCCTACTAACGCTTTCCAGCAGGCGTCCTACTGACGTCTTCGGAAGACGTCCAGCTAACGACCTCAGAAGACGTTCAAATTACGTTTTAATTTT
This sequence comes from Coenonympha arcania, assembly GCA_036785405.1. NCBI lineage: Eukaryota > Metazoa > Arthropoda > Insecta > Lepidoptera > Nymphalidae > Coenonympha > Coenonympha arcania. The sequence continues at coordinate 83,350 of JAWDAA010000033.1, forward strand.
AGTTCTATATGACGTCAGAAGACGTTCTAATTCAAGTTATAAATGACGTTCTACTGACGTTTTACGTCGACGTCCTATAAACGTCATTAGAGACGTCCTGAGGGATATGACATATGCTGGTCATTTCGTACGTCCTTGCGACGTAAATTACGACGTCATTTACGTTGGAAATGACCGAGAATGGACGTCGTGATGACGTAAAATTGCTACCTGGGTAGTGGTTGTTGAAGAGGCGTCAGCGAGCTGGAGGTGGAATCCGGGGAAATAACTACACCATTACTTCGATATGCATGCAATAATGTATTAGCAATTTAAACTTTACAAAAGTTCAGCCGTTCATGATTAGTTCAAAATTCCAAGGCTCTGACCACAGAGTATCTAATCACTACGTCGACACTTGTCAAAAGTCACAGAGAACAACACCGAGCGTTCGTTCCTTGATCACCACAGACTCACGGACCATTGTGGCCGCAACATGCCCGCGCGCGTTGAAAGCCTGCTTTCAACTAGACTCTTCCCGCAGCGGACAAATTCTGCTGAAGGATCTGCGCAGCACTCCGCCACCTGTCCGGATGTCTGCTACCCTCGTTACTCCATCTGCACCAGGATGAATGGCAACAACTCGTCCCAGCTTCCACTTCAGTGGGGGAAGACCTTCTTCCTTCACCACCACCAGCTCATCAACTTTCAACGGAGATTGGGATGTGCGCCACTTGGATCTGCTTTGCAGTTCGCTGATGTACTCTTTATTCCATCTAATCCAAAAGTGCTGCCTCAGTCGCTCTATGCGCTGGAATTTGGTTAGCCTGTACTCGGCACTGTTTTCATAGTTAGGCCCTGGTAGGGAGGCCAACGGTCGACCAATTAGAAAATGTCCCGGCGTCAGCGCGTGAAGGTCAGCCGGATCCGATGATAGCGGTGTTAGCGGTCGAGAGTTTAATATTCCTTCAATTTGCACGAGCGCTGTATACAACTGTTCATACGTCAGATTACAATTTCCCAATACTCGCCGCAAATGATGCTTTACAGACTTTACTCCCGCTACCGAAAGACCGCCTACATGAGGAGAAAACTGTGGTATAAATTGATACGCTATTCCCTCACTGGCTGCAGATTCAGCAACCGAGCTCCCGCCACGCTCCAGGAACTTGCCAATCTCTTTATATGTACCAACAAACGTCGTACTATGGTCACAATATAAATTTCTTGGCTTACCTCTCCGAGAAATGAAACGGCGTAGAGCCGACAAGAAATTATCACTCGTTAGGTCCCCTACAAGTTCGATGTGTATCGCCTTAGTCGTGAAACACACAAAAATAGCAATATAAACTTTAAGAAGGCGACACCCACGACCTTGTCTACTCGCACTCATAATAGGACCCGCGTAATCTACTCCTACGGACTCGAACGGGTAACCGCCAGGCATGACTCGAGTGGCAGGTAAGTTACCCATAAGGGGCGCAACCACCTTCCCTTTCATACGCTTACATAACATGCATTTATGGTAACATGATCTGGCCAAATTACGTCCGCCAATGGGCCAATAAGTTTCCCGAATAGACGCGAGAAGCAACTGCGGTCCTGCATGAAATAATCTCCTGTGCTCATAATCAAACAAAAGCTTCGTAAATCTATGTGTGGACTGTATTAAAATGGGATGTTTTTTATCATAAGCAAACAGGGAATTCTCTAACCGCCCGCCTACGCGCATGATATTCTCATCGTCCAAGAAAACATTAAACTTTAAAAGTTGACTTTTGGGAGATAATTTTCGCTTCCTGACCAACATGTCATATTCAGGGAATGACTCCCGTTGAGATATTCTAATAATCACATTCAATGCATGTCGCAGCTCATCCTCTGATATAAATTGAGTATTAATACTTTGTTTTCTGCATGCCTTAATACATCTTAACACGTAAACCATGCAACGCCTTAACCTAAGGAAATTCGAAAATCTATCGAAGTCAATAATATTTCCACTATGATTATTAGTATTAATAGATCCATGCAAAGAAACCTCTGCCCGAAGATCTGGCAGAGCTTCAGCAACAATATTATTAGATGGCCATTGTGACACATCCTTTGTCAAAAAACTTGGCCCTGACCACCACAACTCAAGAGTCGGGATAGACGCTATGTCAACCCCTCGCGACAAATGATCAGCTGGATTATGATTAGTCGGAACGTGCCTCCAAGAGCAATCCTTCCCTGTCCTTTCCAGAATATCTCCTACCCTATTACGAACAACGGTAGTGAGTCTGTTAGGTACCATTTTAAGCCAGCCCAGAACAATTGTCGAATCTGTCCAGAATGTGGTGTGCCTAATTTTAACTCTCAAAGACGACTTAACTTTCTCATAAAGCCGAACTCCTACTACAGCACCACAGAGTTCAAGTTGTGGAATAGTCTTTGGTTTCAAAGGAGCTACCTTGCTCTTAGCAACTAATAATCTGACACAGACATTATTTGCCTCATCAACACTTCTGACATACAGACAATCACCATACGCACCCTCCGAGGCGTCTGAGAATACATGCAAATCTACAGCAGTATAAAAGTCACCAAGAACACGACGAGGGATACGTAGGTTTTTCAAAGACGGCATATTTTTCAACACTGTACTCCAAGTTCCAACAATATCCAATGGCAATGGATCGTCCCACGCCAACTTATGCAACCAAAGTTTCTGCAACAACATTTTCATTGTAATAATACAAGGAGACAATAGCCCTTGTTGAACTTGGCTAGGGTCACACTCAGACATGTGACCTAGTGTGAGGTACTCGGACATAAAGTCAACATATCTCTTTCTAAACAACGGCTGTGTTTTAAATCGACGCTCTATTGCAAAGAGACACCGTTTAGCACGTTCAAATGAATCACCCAGCATGTCACGTGACTTCTTTAACTGAAGTCTGACGCAAAATCGCCCGTCCTCTAAACGTGACATGTTGTTAACAAAGTGCTCTTCGGCCGCCTTCTCCTCCGCAGAGTATGATGACTGGACGCTCACCTCCTCTAACTGCCAAAACCTGCATAGGAGCGCTTGAATGTCTTCATTGAGAATAGCTGAAACCTCAGAATCACCTGTAGACAAATAGCTAACCTAAGTTACTTGATTAGTTGACTTATGTCTATTTAACAATCGTCCACCTACTAACCAACCTAGTCTGGAATCCCACAAGACAGGTTTATCATAGCCTTGTCTAAAGCTCCGCGTGCCTAACAAATCCCAAAAAATATCTGACCCCAAACATAGGTCAACCTCATCAGGTATATGAAATTGGGGATCTGCTAGAACCACATCATTCGGAATAAACAAATTAGAGATATCAATCTCACGACAAGGCACAACATCAGTAATAGTAGGCAGAACATAGCACACTAACTCAGTAGAATAACGTTCATTAATAGACTTCATAGATGCAAAACACAGCTTGGATGCCAGGGAACAAGAATTATTTATACCAAAGATAGGCTCATGTACATTCAAGAAAGGCAAATCAAGAGAATTACACACCCTCTCTGTAATATAAGATGATGTACTACCCGGGTCAAGCAGACCTCGCACTATCTTCTCACGACCCTGACTATCATAAATTTTCACAAGAGCTGTTGATAAAAAGACATCTTTCCCATATTTAGACTCTTTACTCAAGTCTTGATCACGTGATGTCAATAGTCATAAGGTAGGACTCGACTGCACCTGCACTTGGGGTGCAGGTCTGGTGACAACCCTATCATTATCAACTGGTACCTGCACATCCGATGGAGTTGCTGAACGTTCACCTGTACATAACAGACCGTGATGCTTGCCCCGGCACCTTCTGCACCTTCGTCCCCGGCACTGGGGTACCCGGTGACCAGGTCGGAAGCACAAAAAACAGATCTTGTACTGTGGTATTATCCTGCGACGTTCCTGAACACTCATGGCTCGAAACTGCTCACAATTCTGAAGAAAATGATCACGGTGACAGGCTGGACAAGACTTTGACTTAGAATCATTACAACGGTTCATATTAACACTACTATTTTCAACTACAGGTTCTGACTTTGACAGCAAAGCTCTATGTTTGACAGTGGACTTGGAGGCCTCAATAGTTTGCAGCAAATCTGCTCGATTGCGCAAGAATTTCATGAACAAATCTAAATTAATATCTTTATCTGATTTACCCCTAAACTCTTCCCACTCACGGAAAGTTTTTGAATCAAGCCTCTTGCTAAGAATATGAATAAGTAGAGTATCCCAATGTGAAGTGGGTTCCCCTAGTGACTCTAAGGCTCGCAGATTTTTATTCACTGCATCTATCATACCTTTTATATTATCTGAAGATTCCCTATTTAAAGGCTCAATTTCTAATAACGCAGTAACATGGTTTTGAATCAGCATTCTTTTATTATCGAATCTTTCACAAAGTAGACCCCAAGCTATAGAATAATTCTTCGCACTCAATTCAATTGACTGAATAACTATAGCTGCCGTGCCCTCTAAGGATGCCCGGAGGTAATGGAATTTATTTATTTCACTAAGATCCACATTCGAGTCCACAAGAGAAGAAAACGTGTCACGGTAAGCCAACCAATCCTTCCACGAACCCGAAAACTTAGGCAGAGAAATAGTTGGAAGCTTAACGGGTTGGCTGCCATGTCTTGACGAGCATCGCTCACTACATAAGCCCTCATTTTGTTTCTCAGAATTCTGAGCGATAATATCTTGTGCCCTCGCAAGAACTTTAAAATATACAGATTCAAATTCATTTCTCTCGGGGAGTGCCACGTTAATATCATCTACAAGGCACTCAATTCTTAATTGGACCTCGTCGAATTGTTGGTACAGATGGTCAAGCTTACCAGTACGCAGCTGAAGCTCAGTCACCTGCACAGGAGTCAGCGAGTCTCCCAATCCATTCAGGTAGTTGGAGAATGCTGTGAGACGCCCCTTGAAGCTGGCACGGGTCTTAATAAGCTCTTTCTCTGTTTTCTCACTCATGTTGGCTGTCCTGGGGTTGCACGAGCAGGCCTGGAATTGATACAATATTCTATGTTACTACGATATAATTACAATGACAATTACAATTGTTGGGTCTGCTAAATCAAGATAAATGTCGCTTTAATATCATGAACTATCAATTTACAATGTCTGGGTCATCCAAGTCACTTTACTTTATGATTTAAGAATAATTCTATATCAAATCAAAATAATAATGTCAGAACACATAATAGAACAAATTGTATTGAATATTAATGCAATAAAATAGTGTCAAATCGTTTAATAATTGAAATTAAATGTAAAATAAACATTAGATTCACATTTGACAAACCGTTATTTATTCAAACATATCAAAGAATCGTTACGAAAATCATTATTTTAGTCCAAATTCATTAGAAATAATCCTTAAAACAATACAAAATATGAAATAAATGTCAAATTACATCAGAATAAAGTCAAATAAATCAGTAAATACTGTTGGCCTATAACTACAGATCACTGACCTCTATGAACGGCCTTTCTGTTATTCATATGTTTTTGTGATAAATACAACCAAAATTACTTTGCAAATACGTTCAATAGCTAGTAGTTTAATCGAGTAATGGGTAAAAATAAGTAAAAACACATACAGTCTTTATCCAGGATCACAATTTCTTCATCAAACCCTCACAACCGCTAACCGCTTTTTTCAATGTTGCGCCGGTTTTGTCTTTCCAATTTCTGCGTAGAATCCGTCGAGGAGGACCATGAAGAGGCGTCAGCGAGCTGGAGGTGGAATCCGGGGAAATAACTACACCATTACTTCGATATGCATGCAATAATGTATTAGCAATTTAAACTTTACAAAAGTTCAGCCGTTCATGATTAGTTCAAAATTCCAAGGCTCTGACCACAGAGTATCTAATCACTACGTCGACACTTGTCAAAAGTCACAGAGAACAACACCGAGCGTTCGTTCCTTGATCACCACAGACTCACGGACCATTGTGGCCGCAACAGTTGTTTTGTAGTTCTGATCTTCTTCTATGATGATTTTATATTGTTTGTCCATTACATATTCCTTCCTTGTTTTATCACAGATCCAGTCCGTGTAAGGGCAGTTTCGCATTGCGTGTAGTATTTTGGTATGGCCTGTTTGGTTCTCTTTCCACAGACCATATGTTTTCAGCCTGAGCGCTGTGAGTGCAGCTTCTTCCCTTATATAGAGGTGAAGCGGAGGTATGTTTAGTATCGCTTCCAGTGCTGCGGTTGGTGTGGTGCACATGCTTCCGGTGATCGCTAAGCATGCTTGCCTTTGGAATTTCTGCAGTTCTTGTTGAGCTGTCGTTAGGAGTGTTCTGGTCCACCAGACTAGTGATGCGTATGATAGTGCACTCCTAACGACTGCAAGGTAGAGCCAGTGTATTATCTTTGGTTTTAAGCCCCATGTCTTTCCTATCATGCGTTTGCATTGATTCAGAACGACTGTCATCTTCTGTATCTTGTTTTCCAGGTGCGCTTTCCAATTCAGCTTTACGTCTAATATTACGCCGAGGTATTTTACCTCCGTCGATAACGTTAGACTTGTGCCAAAGAGTGTTGGTGTTTTTGATAACGTAGGTTTCCTTTTGTTGGTGAACAGTATTAGATCCGTCTTTTTGGGGTTCACAGTTAGTTCATTTTCTTTGCACCATATCTCTATGAGTTTTAGGGCATTTTGCATTATTGTACTGAGTGTGTTTTCTTGTTTCCCACTGATGAGGACTGTAAGATCGTCCGCATACCCTACTGTGAAGAAACCGTTGTCGTTCAGTTTTGTTATGAGGTCATCTACGACGAGGTTCCACAGTAGCGGTGATAAGACACCGCCCTGTGGACATCCCCTCGCCACTATGCCTTTGGTTAGACCATTGATTTCTAGCTGGATCACTCTCTTTTCAAGTAGTGATCCTATCCATGTTCGTAGGGTATTTGGTACCTTGTATCTCGCCAGTGCTGCGTCTATACTCTTGAAAGTCGTTTTATCAAAGGCACCTTCGATGTCGACAAACGCTCCCAGTGTTGATATTTTGTTTTCAAGATTGTGTTCTATTTTGCCCACTACAGAGTGCAAAGCTGTTTCAGTCGATTTGCCTGTACTATAGGCATGTTGGTTTCGATGTATCGGTATGTGATGCATTACTCCGTCACGTAGATATCTGTCACCTAGCCTTTCCAGCGTTTTCAGTAGAAACGAAGTAAGGCTAATTGGTCTAAAAGATTTAGGTTGGGTGTAGTCCGTTTTTCCAGGTTTTGGGAGGAAAATCACTTTTACCTCTCTCCATGTTTTCGGTATGTATTTATAGGCTATGCAGGCTTTATAGACGTCCGCGAGCCGTGGTGTTAGTTTCCCGCTCGCCCATTGTAGCAGTGCCGGGAATATGTTATCTGTTCCTGCAGCTTTGAAGGGGTGGAAGCTGTCGATAGCCCATCTCACCCTGTCTTGTGTGACTATTTTGTTTGCTATTTCCCAGTCTTCTTCTGACGGGGTATTGTTCTGTTCATTGGTCCAATCTGGCTCATTTACGATTCTACATCCTGGGAAATGTGTCTCTATCAGAGTTTCACATACTTCCTTTTGGTTTATAGTATAGCTCCCATCAGATTTCTTAAGAGAGCCTAGGGTACTATTGTTATCGTTGGATAGGATTTTCCTGATCCTGTTTGCATTGTCATTTGATTCTATGTTTGTACAGAACCTTTTCCATGATTTGTATTCGGTTTGTCTAACCAACTTTTTATATTGGTTTTGCATCACTTTAAAGTTATCCCAGTCCTTATCTTGTCTGGTGTTCATGGCTCTGCTAAAGAGGTGTCTTAGCCTCTGCCGTTTCCTCTCTAGATCCAGATTCCACCAACTGTGTTTTGGTGCTTGTTTAGTTCTCTGTGTATAGATGGGACACGCTTGTTCATAGCATGTTTGTATATGCTCGGTAATTCTTTTGACATTTTCTTCTATTTTCAGAACGTCCACTGTGTTGGTTTTTGTGTCGTTTATTTTTGTATCTATAAGTGCTTTATATAGCTTCCTATTTGTTTTTCTGGGATTTCTCCTAGGTATTTCTGGAATTCGTTCCAGGTTTAGTTCATAACTAATGCGTCTGTGGTCTGATAGTGACGGTTCGTCGCATACATGCCAGTTTCCTACTTGCCCTGATATGTTGTGTGATGCCAGGGTTATGTCTATGATTGTCTGAAAACGGCTCGAGACGAATGTTGGTTCTGAACCTCTATTTAGAATGTTAAGGTTAGTAGTGAGTAAATAGGAAACTAATTGCTCACCTCTTTTGTTATTTGTTCGGCTTCCCCATAATGTATGGTGTGCGTTGCTGTCCACTGAGATGATGAGATCTAAGTCCTCATTTTCGCAGTGACGTATTAGATCCGATACCTCCTTTGTTGGTATTTGTCCTTCAATCGGGAGATATAGAGACGCCATGACCAGAGGTTTCGGTGTTGCGCCTACTCCTTGTTGTATTCCATTTTGTATTATTACTGCTGTTAGATCTCTGTAACAGTATTGCGTTAGTAGTGACGCTGTTATACAGCGTGGTACATATATACATGTCCTAGGCGGTTCTTGCAAACTGTTATAGTAAAGCTTACCATTGCAGTTTCCGAGGCCGCATATAGTGTTGGCCCTGACCCACGGCTCCTGGATCAAGGCGATGGTCTCGGGTTCAACCTCCAGCAGTCTTCTGAGGTTGGCCGTCGCGAGGTGTTTGTGCTGGAGGTTGGTCTGTATGACTTTGATACGGTTGAATGGTACGTCAGTGATCGGCCTTAGGGGCCCATCGTTTTAGCAGTTCCCCTAGATTAGGTACTGCAGTAGATCCTACCATGGCCGTCCCCGACGATGGTCCGGTAGATGTTCCTGTAGATGATCCTGCCGCCCTCTCCCATGCGGTTGTGGTTGATGGGGGCGTGGAAGTAGAGGGCTCGTCTGCCAACAGCTCGTCTTCAGACTCACTCTTTTCAGACGGTCCCTCCGTGATACTAACCGGTTCAGTGGGTTTTGGTAAGGGAGGCAGGTCTTCCACTGTCTCGACGTCCATCGGCTGGAGGTCCGGTTTTGGGAGTTCTTTAGGTGGAATCTCTCCTAGTTCATCTCCGTTGAGGAAACGGAGGTAAATGGTGCCGGTCGAGTATGACACCCTTCTACCCCTGGCCATTATGCCGTCTATTTGATCTACGGGGATCCCTAGGATGAGGTTGATTCCCCGTTGTCGGTTTTCCACACGTTGATAAGAGTACAAGGTCCACGTTGATACTTTGTAGTGAGGGTTCTGGAAAGTAAGAACCTGGTGCAGGAGCTCCATGTCCTTGTCATAGCCTGGCACATACAGCACCGACTTCACCTTTGCAGGTATGTCGGCCTGGTTTATCAGCGTGTACCTTGTACCCGCCTTAGGTGCCTTCAGCCGCGGTACGGCCTCACGCAACCAGGTCAGGTCCTTGTCAGTGCTACACCACACCTTCAGCACTCCGTCGCTAAAGTACGCTTTACCGACGAACTGCGGAACGTGCGGTCCTACCCCAACCCCAGAGTTCTTTATCCAGTTGGCGTGCTCTCTAACGGTGTTAAAGATCTCCTCCTGAATGAGAATCTGGAGGTTGTCGGCTTGTTCTTGCGTGAGGTCAGTCTTTGGATAGAGAAGGCTATTTTTTATCCCGGAAAAGTCCATGGTTTTCGCGGGAAAACTGAAAAATTTATATTCACGCGCGAAAAATACTACTTTACGGTGCACTTACTAACCGGATATGACTGAAATTTAGAAAGGAGATAGATTTTATCCTGGATTAACACATAGGCTACTTTTCATCCCGGAAAATTTCATGGTATATCAAAGAAGATACTGACTCACTCACTCACTGACATATCAACGCACAGCCCAAACCGCTGGGTCTAGAGACTTCAAATTTGGCACACAGGTTCCTTATGAGGTTTAAGGGTGCACTAAGAAAGGATTTTTCAAAATTCCCCCCCTAAAGGGGTGAAATGGGGCTCCAAAGTTCGTATTTTACCAAGCTTCGATACTCCTTCACGCCGCAACTACTGAACCGATTTGGCTCAAATTTGGAATGGCGATAAATTGCATCGTGGGTTAACACATAAGCTACTTTTCATCCCGGGAAAATCCATGGTTCCCGTGGGATTAGCTAAAAACCGAATTCACGCGGAAAAAAATCTTCATGCCGCAAGTACAAGACGGATTTGGCTGAAATTTGGAATGGAGATAGATGATATCCTGGGTTAGTAAAAAGAATACTTTTTATCCCGGAAAAATCCATGGTTATTTCTCCCGCGTGAATATTTGTTTTTCACTATTCCAGCGGGAGAAATACTCATCCACGCTGCAACTATTGAAAACTTTTGGCTGAAAGTTAAAATGGAGATAGATTTCGCTCTAAATTAACACAAAGGTTACTTTTTATTCCGGAAAAATCGATGGTTCCCGTGAGAATAGGGAAAACTAAAAGTTACGCGGGCGAAGCCGCGGGTATCTGCTAGTATGATATACTGCTCGATAAATTGTACAGCATAGGAGTAAGGGGTACACCTCACGCGTGGTTCAAATCTTACCTAGAAAATCGCAAGCAATATGTAGATGTCGAACATTATGACCAAAATACGGGATTGATCAATTGTGTTAGATCAGATGTAAGAAACATGATAAACTCAATACCCCAAGGAAGCGTCCTTGGGTGTATCCTATTTTTAATATATATAAATGACCTACCAAAAACTTTTGACGAATACTGTGTATTATTTGCTGATGACATATCAATACTACTTTCAATATCTAATAATAATAATTTCACTGACATATTGACTCGATTATTAAATGACATTATGACCTGGATGAAAAACCATAAATTAGAAATTAATTTTAATAAAACAAAAATAATTCAATTTAGACCGCATCAAAAACAAAAATTGGACATACATTATACATATAATAATATAAATATTGAATGCGTTGACAGTGTAACATTCTTAGGCATTGACATTGATACAAATTTAAACTGGAAAAATCACATAAAAAATCTAAAATCCAAACTATCAAAATTTATATACGGACTTAGGGAATTAAAAAGAACAACAAACATAAAAACAGCCTTAAACGCATATTACGCCTACGGATACGCCTGGCTACGATATGGCGTAATACTCTGGGCAAACAGCACAGATGTACAAGACATATTTAAAAAGCAAAAAAAGTGCATACGTATTATTACTAACATAAAAAACACTGAATCTTGCGAGCCGTATTTTAAAAAAATTTCAAATTTTAACCTTGGCATCCATCTACATCCTAGAAATATGCAAATTCGTTCGGAAAAATATTCATTTATACAATAAATATCCTGATAAACCGCGTCGCCATCCTGAAAATACATACAATAAATTACAGTTACCGCAATCAAGATTATTATTACACAGGGCTAGTCCTTACGCGGCTTCCTTAAAGGTATACAACCACCTTCCCAATTACATAAGAAACGAAGAAAAAGAAATGAAATTTAATAAACTTTTAAAAGATTTCCTAATCTCAAAGACTTATTATACGATTGACGATTATTTTAAAGACGAATATAATAAAATCGGTCCCCCTATCCCATAAACAATTTGCTACGCCCATCCTGGGTATTCACATATAATTTGATTGTACATTATCATCATTGTACCTATGTTGTGTTATGTGAAATGGCAAATAAAGACTGAAACTGAAACTGAAACTGAAAGAAGACCACAACATTGTGTTTGTTGCGTGTCGATATTGAGGGCGGGGCCAGGCGCTATTGCGAACTGAATTGCACTTTTTGTGTCAGCGCTAGAGTCGCTATTTCTTTAAATCATCGTGCGGAGTGGACCTTCTGTACCTACTTGTACTATATTTTAGTGGTCTGTGTCTGTACTGAGCTAAGGGGCTCAAATTGCTAAGTCAATAATTTGATACGTTTTTTTCTTAGACAGAACTGTGGTGCCATTTATTGAGAAACTTTTTAGGTATTACAATATATATACAGCTGTTTCACTGACTGATTCACTCACTCACTCACTCACTGATTAATCACCGCTCCTGAACAATTTTGTATTTTTTTTTTACTGATCGTTCCGTATAGAGGGAAAAAATTAATTCGCAGGAAAAATACGGAGAGAACTGATGATTGAGGAGTTCGAAGACGGGTGAAGAGCACAGGAGGGTATTACAGATAGACGGGGAGTGCTCGACCAAATGTCACTCGAAACGTCATCCAATTGACAGCCAGCTGAAAAAAATTCAAAATGGCAGATTCAAGATGGCTGCCATACAAACTTCATCTCGAAAAGTATAAAAGCTAGCATGCTTTCTTAGCAAAAGATGATCAGGATCTGAAGGTCTGCTGAATAAATGGAAGAAAAATTCAAAATCTTATTTATTTTTCGATAGAAAATGTATGGCGAAAATGGATTCCAGATGGCGGCGATTTTTTTATAGGCGGAAAGACAGCACGTGGGCCACATATGGCCCGCGCCTCCACGCCTTTTACTAGTATTATGTAAATTAAAAAAAATTGTTTGTCTGTGAAGTCGGTTTACGGACGATAGATTTACGTGATAACGTCATTATCGTGCCTCTATATCGCTTGTTGCGCGCTCTCGCTTGCACGCACAGGCTCAGGTGGAACGTTACGCGGAACGTTACTATTTTTCATGTGTGTTGCTGGTGTTCATCAATTTATAAAACGTTATTCCGTCAAAAAAAGAGAAACTGACTGAATGACTGACATTTCAACTAACAGACCAATCCGCTGGGCTTAGCAGCTTCAATTTTCGCACACCGGTTTCTTATGACATGTAGTGGTGCACTAAAGAAAGATTTTTCAATACTCACTCCCTAAGGACACGGAACACTAAATAGGTAGGTACAGAAGGCCCACTCCGCACGATGATTTAAAGAAATAGCGACTCTAGCGCTGACACAAAAAGTGCAATTCAGTTCGCAATAGCGCCTGGCCCCGCCCTCAAAATCGACACGCAACAAACGCAATGTTGTGGTCTCTTTCTATCGCCTAACTTTATCTCTTACGACGTACTAGGGCTGCCGTAGTCAGACGGCGCGTAAAATAGACCGTACAGAACTAGCGCGTGCAACTCGTCCCGCGAGCGGCAACCATCTGAAATATTGAGGTCCGAACCCCTACTTGTAGCCGGGACGGTCACGTGATAAGTGAGACTGGCCTGCTAAGGGGATGAAAAGGGGGTCCAAAGTTTGTATTAACATAGGCTACTTAATAATAGGCTACATAAATCGATGGTTTCAGCGGGAATAATGAAGAATCAAAATCAACGCGGGCGAAGCGGCGCGGCCATCTTCTAGTTATTCATAAGTAGTGTTATTATCTCGCTGCAGACTCGGTCATAAATCGAGTGTTTCGCTTTTGTTGTTCTGCAGTACCTAATGCACAACTCAACAAAGAACAACAAAAGCGAAACACTCGAATGATTTATGACCGAGTCTGCAGCGGCCAGCGAGATAATAACACTACTTAAACTATTATAGACGAAAGAGTACCTAGCTCCAACTCCTTGTCGTCATCGTAGTCCTTCACCTCTGGGTCCTCGGAGTCAATCATGAGATCGAAGAATACCTGCGGAAAAGAAGAAGGCGCGTGTAGAATTCGACACTTGAACGCTAATCCTATACCTTTAAACGAGCAATTCTTGTACATATACAGTGTGAGTCTTCATAATGTGCACATATTGAAATGAGGGAAACAATGCTTAATTCTATCGACGGAAAACGTATTAAAAAAATCTAAGAATTTTTAAAAAATTTTTTTGAATTTTTAAAATTTTTGTTCGCTACTATGACCCTCGTGTAAACAAAACAGTGTAACTTTTAAACTAAATGATCTATCACGATGAATCAAACTTATTAATGATTGGAAGTAATGGTCCGTCCTCATGAAATGAAAATTGTGGAAAAAAATTACCCTCAATGGAAAATACACGTGTTTTTAATAAAATTTCTGTTTTTTTTTGCACTAATTTTTACAATAAACGTAAAATTTCTCAATAAAATGCCCCCATTGTGTGCCTTTTTTATTACTTTAAATTATTCCTCATCGTATTAGCTACTTCAATATGTGCACATTATGAAGACTCACACTGTGTACAAGAATTGCTCGTTTAAAGGTATATTTCTATATAATTTGAATCTCGGAAACGGCTCGAACGATTTTCATGAAATTTAGTATACAAGGGATTTTGGGGGCGATAAATTGATCTAGCTAGGATTCATTTTTAGAAAATGTATTTACCAAAAAAAAATAGAAATCTATACCTGACATCTATTGGCGATAAAGTAAAACTATTACAGTAAACTCCTGCTGCCATCTATTGGTGAGTAGCTGCAAATACTACCGAGCAAAGCTCGGTCACCCAGGTCCTATCATTTAACTCTGCACAGGGGTTCAAGCAGTACGAGTTATGAATTCAATGAACCATATTTAAAAAACAATTCAATTCATGGAGGTCTGTTAATCTTGATAAATATGAATTAAAATTTAAAATTGTAATGAGATTGTGAGCCTATTTTTTTTAACTCTATACAAGTTAGTACTTGACTGCGATCTCACCTGATGGTAAGTGGTGATGCAGCCTAAGATGTTATCGTACTAACTTGGAAGGGTACGTAAATTTACCCCAACGGTTGCTAGAAGCATCGCACCGGAACGCTAAATCGCTTGGCGGTGCGTCTTTGCTGGTAGGGTGGTAACCAGCCACGGCCGAAGCCTCCCACCAGACCAGACCTGAGCCAATTTAGAAATTATAAAATTCTAAAGTGGCCCGTGGCGGGAATCGAACCCGCGACCTACCACTCGAATCCGAGCGCACCGCCACTGCACCAAGGAGGTCGCCTGTCTGAGGAACGGACAAACAAGCTAGCATGAAACACACACTGGCAAACAGATCTTCAGAATATAAAAAAGAAACAAATAGTTTTAATAATAAGTTTAACTATGTATTTTGTATTAATTTAATTTATATATTATGATTTATATTATTATTTATTTAGGTAGGTGCGACAAGAATATAGCGTCGCGGAAGAATATAGCAGAAAAACGACGTTTTACCTAATTACTCAAAAACTAAGCCACTTATCAAAAATGTGTTCTAAGCGTTTTAGGATATTATTATTACCGATACATTAAAACAAAAATTACAATTACATCCATTGTAGTTTCCGATAAAATATAGAAAAACTGAGATTTTGGAGCATTTTTTGGGAGAACTTTCTGTTGAACCTATTAGTTGATTAGGTTGTAGAAATAAGCAGAGATAACGTAAAACTTGCTTTAATGTTACTATTGGAAGATTACAATGGCGGTTATAAGTATACACACTAGCAACGGCTTATAAAGTAGCAAGACGAAACGCAGAGAAAAAAGGGTTGAACAGAAATGTGACGCGTCTTTTATAGCCAGCTGATTTTGACAGTACAACATGGCGTCGGACACAGATTGATAATACAAACTTTACACAGATTAAACAGCGTTTATGGTTTATAAACGACATACTTTCCAACATTTGCCCTTAAACCAAAACGTTGTTTATCAACAAAGGTTAATTTTACTTAAGTGATGCTTGCCAATATACATCTTTTATATTATTATGTACATTAAAGTCAATAATCAAATACAACAAAATATGACTTAACGCAAACATAGCTTAATACTTTAAAATCAATAAAAGTTATACAAGCCAATACTTATGTTATATAATTATTAATAACATAGCTAAGCTCTTACCCTTTAACCCTTAAATTTAATTGAATTACAAAGTTATTAAACTTATCTTTAGCCAAAGCTTTTGTGAGAATGTCAGCAGTCATTTGTTCTGTGTTGAGATATTTTATATTAATTAAATTTTTACAGACAATATCTCTAATGAAATGGTGTCTCATGTCGATATGTTTTGTTCGAGCATGAAACATTGAATTCTCACACAATCTTTGCGCAGATTGGTTATCATTATACAAAGTTATTACAGAATTTAACTTTAAACATTCCATGAAAAAATTTCTTATAAACAAAGCTTCCTTACAAGCATCAGAAAGTGCCATATATTCAGCTTCTGTACTGGACAATGCAACCGTTTTTTGTTTTCGGCTTTCCCAAGATACTACAGATTTTCCTATCTTAAACACGAAGCCTGTATATGACTTTCTATCTACATCACATGATCCCCAATCAGCATCTACAAATCCACTTATATTCAAATTGGATTTTTCGAAAAATAAGCAATAATTTAATGTACCCTTAAGGTATCTTAAAACGCGTTTTGCAGCTTTCCAATGAACTTCAGAATAGCAATCGTTGAACTGACTCAAGTAACTCACCGCGTGAGCTATGTCAGGTCTGGTGCATACAGCGAGATACATAAGATGACCAATGAGGTTTCTGTATTCACAGTTTTCAGATATTTTCTCTGCTCTATTAAGCTTAATTCCGACCTCCATTGGTGTGCCAATTGGCTTGCAATCTTCCATCTTAAATCTTTTCAAAATATTCTTTATGTACGTACATTGATCCAAAGTAATATTTCCGTTTTCCTTGCGGATTCGTATGCCTAAGAATTCGTGAGCTGCTCCAAGGTCTGTGATCTCGAACTCTCTCATCAGTTGGTCCTTGATCTCCTTCTTGTCTCGAGCTGAGGATGTAAATAATAATATGTCATCCACATATACAGTAACTATAGCAAGCTTTCCATCTTTGGATCTAAAATATACACAAGGTTCAACAGAAGATTTCTGAAATGACATTTTCTTTGTCAATACTCCACTTATTGTATCATACCAACATTTTGCAGCTTGTTTCAGACCGTAGACGGATTTGTTTAACTTATATACTTTGTATTCCTTCCCCTTTATAACAAATCCTTCTGGTTGAGTCATAATAACATCATCATGCAAATCTCCTCTTAAAAATGCAGTTTTTACATCTAACTGATCAATATTCAGATTATATTCAACTGCCAAGGCTAATAACATTCTAATCGTTGAATAGCGAACTACAGGAGCAAATGTTTCTTGGTAATCTATGCCATACCTTTGTGTGAAACCTTTTGCAACAAGACGTGCTTTATATCTTAATATTTTTCCATTAAGATCTCGTTTTATCTTAAAAACCCACTTGCATTTTATAGGCCTTTGCCCTTCTTCTGGATCAACTAATTTCCAGCAGTTATTTTTATTAAATGAATCATACTCATCTTGCATTGCGGCACGCCATTTGTCTGCATCTTTGCTGTTCATCGCCTCTTGTACTGTCATCGGCTCATCGGTGCTGCAGCTCAGCATACAGCTCATGAAGCCGGACTCGCCGAGGTCGACCATGCTCTCGAAGCTCGGAGGGTTTGTGTCTTCAGAGCATAGGGATGAGGTGCCTGGAATGTAAGTTTCATCCAAGACGTTATCTGTACTTGGACCTGATGATTCGCCGTTGCCAGTGTCATTCAGTGGTTCGTGTATCTCAATTATTTCCTGCCGTCTTTGTCTCTTCCTTGACTTAGTTATTATGTCATCAGAAAAACATTCTAAAGACTCAGCAGTACACTGACCATGGAGTGACTCTGACTCAGGCATGTGGTTGTCTGACTGTTGCATTGTATTGTCTGTGCTGTCATTTTTGACAGTATTTTGTGACAATGGAATGCTTATAATATCATCATATGACATAATATTATTATTATTTAAACAATTTGAGTGAAATTTATTCTCAAAAAAGACAACATCTCTGCTTTTAATGCAAGTAGTTGGGTTTTCTAGGTCTACCAGTCTATAGCCCTTGCTTTCCTCACAGTATCCAACAAAAATATACTGTTTACTTTTTGAATCTAATTTCTTTCTGTTATGTATTAAGGCATATGCTACACAGCCAAAAATTTTAAAATGACTTATGTCTACCTTTTTTCCAGTCCATTTTTCATGAGGTGTCGCCCCCATGACGGCTTTGGTAGGAGTTCTGTTCTTGATATACACGGCTGTATGCACCGCTTCTGCCCAGAAGCGGTCGTCCAGCCCAGCATCCTGCAGCATACATCTTACTTTCTCGATGATCGTGCGGTTCGCACGTTCACTGACCCCGTTTTGAGCTGGAGAGTAAGGCACTGTTGTCTCGTGCACAATGCCATGCTGCCTCAGGTATGCCTGTAATTGATTATTAATGTATTCACGACCATTGTCACTCCTCAACCTTTTAATTTTCTTCCCTGTTTGGTTTTCCACCAAAGCCTTAAATGTTTTGAAGTTCTCGAAAACTTCATTTTTGCTTTTCAGAAAATAAACAAAAGTCCTTCTTGTGTAGTCATCCGTGAATGTTAAAAAGTATTTGGCTCCCCCTAAGGAAGGCGTTGAGAAAGCACCGCATAAGTCTGTGTGGATAAGGTCTAAAATACTTTTTGACCTACTTTCAGACTTCTTAGGACCATAATGGTATTCTGGTTTGCTTCCCCTGCACACAAGCTACACATGATTGAAAATTATTTTCATCAAAGTCAATACCTGTGGCCATCCCATTCTTTAATAAGTACATACTTCTAGAGTTGAGATGAGCGAGCCGCCTATGCCATAGCTCCTGTGTTTCTTTACAGGTGGATGGTTCGCCTCTCGAGGTTGACGACATCAGTCCCACCTCTTTTGTCCCTGTCATCCCGGAAACCTGTGAACTTAATACGGTCTCTGACACAGAACAAAGAGAATATCTGGCACCATCCGAAGCTGAGATCCTAGGTACAGATCCTAATGTTTTTAATTGATAAACATTATTGACAAGACGGGCTGTAGCCACAATATCATTAGTATTACAATCTACTATTTGACAACATTTCGAATCAAAAATAATTTTGTGTCCTTTTTTAGTTACTGAACTAACAGACAAAAGATTTGTTGTAAGATTTGGTACAAAATATACATTAGTTATAGTTTTTATACAGTTTGGTAATCTAATTTTTATATTACCTTTACCAATTGCCGACAACTTGTCTCCATTTGCAATGTTGACATCAATCGGGTGTATTTCGGTATACTCCGAGAATAGTTGTCTATTATTGCTGAAAGAGTTCGTCGCTCCGGAGTCCAAGACCCATGCGTCCTGCTGCACGCCTGCGGAGAGAGCTGTGAAGAAGGTTCCGTTCTTACTTGTACCGGTGTCCTTGTTCTTGCTAGCTCCGGGTCCTTGGTTCTTGTTGTTAAAACACTCTTGCGACTGAGTCTTCTTATTATTATTAGCTCGCGGGCAATATTTTGAAGTATGTGCTAATTGCTTGCACCGGAAACAGCGAACAAACTTCTTTGTAGTCAAAGCTGTCTCACCTTCATTGCTGGTACGCCTTTGATCCTCTTGAAGTAATTTAGCCTTCACGATGTCACTTGATAGTTTGACATTATTGTTCTCAAGTGTCATTATTAACGGATCATAGTCCCCGGGTAGGCCACTTAACATAATCACGGCGACAAAATCATCGTCGAGCGGTGATCCTATGTCACTGAGTTGTTGTGAAGTTTCTATAATTTTTGATAAGTAACTGTTCATATTCACACACTCAGAATATTTCATAGAGAACAAAGTTCTTAGCAGTCCTAACCTGCGACTCAGGCCTCTGTCTTCATATGCTTTGCTCAGATTATCCCACGCTTCTCGCGCTGTTCTGGCTGTCCGCACATGGGCTCAGGTATAGATGACGTACCGTTGTTTTCCGGACAATCCATTCACATTTTCACCAAAGTTTTATCACGTAACCTTTTATACTGCTTCTAACTTTCGTATTATCACTTAAATTAGACGAAAATTTTAAGAAAAAATTATTACTAAATATTCACAACATCGGAGTAAAATTCAAGTTAAGCATCTGACCATAGCATCTGACAGTAGTCTATGGCATCTGACAACTAGAAAAATGACGTTTCATATGTCATTACGCAATTTGACATATTTGTTTCGTCAAAATGTTTCGTCTTACGTTACGATTTGTTTATACTATGAAATACAAACGATAGAAAAACATTAATAGTTAAAAATAAATACATTTAATTAGCATTTGGTTAGTTTTCTCACAAAAGTATACTTTATTATTATGTATTAATATTTGAGTTATGTTAAAGTAAATAATTATAATTTAGTAAAATATATTTCACTTGAAATATTGAAACGAAAACGAAACGTTTGACATTAAAAAAAAAAGTGGTCTCTCTGCTGTCGTTGTCTATGGTCGTTATTTTTCTTTCCAAAACGTATATTGCTACTGTTAAACGAGTTTAAGGTCCAAGAGCGAGCGCAGCGAGCTCGGGACTATAGGGCGCCCCGACTCGGATAATTTAGGTGACGAAGAGGATGGCGGGGCCTGCAAGGCCCCGCCATCCTCTGAGTGGTTATTTTCTTTTATGACCACGCAGAAATTAGGAGCCCCGCGAAGCGGGGCTCCGTCGACCAGCCCTTTTGTAGTAAAAATAACTTCGAAATTTTTAAATTTAAAAAATGTATTTCTCAGCAACTATTTAGGGTCCAAGAGCGAGCGAAGCGAGCTCGGGACTATAGGGCGCCCCGACTCGGATAATTTAGGTGACGAAGAGGATGGCGGGGCCTGCAAGGCCCCGCCATCCTTCTGAGTGGTTATTTTCTTTTATGACCACTCAGAAATTAGGAGCCCCGCGAAGCGGGGCTCCGTCGACCAGCCCTTTCATAGTAAAAATAACTTCGAAATTTTTAAATTTAAAAAATTTATTTCTCAGCAACTATTACATTCCAACAAATATGACTTGGGGAGAGGGTTACCGCCCTCCCCCCCTCCCCCTCCCCCCCCTCCCACCCCCTTCCGTAACAATACGTCGCCCTTTCATAGTAAAAATAACCTCGAAATTTTTAAATTTAAAAAATTTATTTCTCGGTAACTATTACGTTCCTACAAATATGGCTTAGGGGGAGGGTTACCCCCCTCCCCCCCTCCCCCTCCCTCCCCCTCCCACCCCCCTCCGTAACGGTACGTCATCTATACCTTAGCCACGCTGCCCTCAGAAGTGACACAATTCCATAGGTCTTCGTGAATTAATAACATTTTTACCTGGAATTTCCAGTTGTGGTAATCTTGAACCCCCTTTAGTTTCTCTACGGGGCCGACGATTCCATGTGAGTAGCCGTTCGTAGACGCCGCCATGTTCCACGTGGTCACGTTTTAATTTTTAACGCGCCTAATTGCAAGAAAATTTTTACGTCGCGGTACGCGCGGGTGCACATAACCTGTTGAACCTATTAGTTGATTAGGTTGTAGAAATAAGCAGAGATAACGTAAAACTTTCTTTAATGTTACTATTGGAAGATTACAATGGCGGTTATAAGTATACACACTAGCAACGGCTTATAAAAGTAGCAAGACGAAACGCAGGAAAAAAGGGGTCGAAGAGAAATGTGACGCGTCTTTTATAGCCAGCTGATTTTGACAGTACAACATGGCGTCGGACACAGATTGATAATACAAACTTTACACAGATTAAACAGCGTTTATGGTTTATAAACGACATACTTTCCAACACAGTTATCAAAAATCTGTTCTAAGCGTTTTAGGATATTATTATTACCGATACATTAAAACAAAAACTACAATTACATCCATTGTAGTTTCCGATAAAACATAGAAAAACTGAGATTTTGAAGCAACTTTTGGGACAACTTTCTATCGAGAAAATTTTATCCAATCGTGTTTCTGCTTCTCAGCGATTTTAGATTAAAGACCCAAAATACATGACGTGTAAATTTGAAAGTAATTGTCTTTATAGTTTTTGCATAAAACTTCATTCAAAATCACCTAAATACGGCTTGTAGGCCGTTAAACAATGTTATTATTGCTATTACACGAACGTAATTTTGTATCTGCACTGTGATAGTGAGCAGGATCTTTTTTTTTCAGCATGGATTTAGAATCTTTAAACATGTAATGCAGTATTCTAAGCCATATAATAATATATTTAATCATTCAAGATTTTTTTACATGTGTTGCAAGTTAATGAAAATGAAAATCAAAACGAAAATTCTTACCTACCTGCGAACGTTGTATGTACCTAATAAAACCTATCTATATGTACGAGTGAGAATTTATTTATCCCAACAGAACTGTTAACGTAACTCGCTCATAAAACCCACTTTTCAGGTGGATTGTTTTATGCACTTGTTGCAAAATCTACTATTAACTACTTACGCTTCAGTTCCTAATTGTGAAAAGTGCCTCAATACTAATTTCTAGGGTCCCGTACCAAAATGGTGAAAATGGAACCCATATGTCGCCATAAGACAGACTTTCTCCGTCCGTCTGTCACACTTGATTATTTCAATAACTATTAAACGTAGTAAGTAAAAAAGTAGTAGGTAGATACCTATACTTTTTTGGTACTTACAAACAATAAACCTCTAAAAACAAAGTCAGGTTTTGCGTTCCCCAACAATAGTACATTGTTACCCTAGGGATGAAAGTAACTTATTTAGTCCCGAGACGGGGTTTGGCGCCAGAGCGTAGCGAGGGCGCCTATAGTTCGAGGGACTAAATAAGTCTTTATCCCGAGGTAAACACTGTGCTTTTCATTACGATTATAAGGAAAGTCAAAATAAAAATAGAAATTAGCTAAAGAAAATTGAATAATTGTGTCAATAAAAATCACTGTTAAACAGAAGCCTAAACAAAGCTACAACTCGAAAAACAATTAATGAAGATCGGATTGCCGCTTGTCACTTTCCCGCCTTTTTTTTTCTTTGGCCTAGCCGGCGGGCTAAGCATTTAGCTTTTTAATAGTCAAGTATTGTCTATGAATGTCTATGAATCAGTTATCTTTACTTTATGAATAAAGTCTATCTTTCTTCTTGTCTATGGATGCACTCGGGTACCATGTCGTGTTTCATTTGAACTCCAATAAAAATGTGACTAGTTTTTTTTAATTATTTGACAGCTGTCAGTTGAAAACGATTCTCCCTAGGGCTGCAAAGTATTACTTTCAACCCGCTTCTCAGGCAACTTCAGACCTACTTTCCGTGTATGAGTAATGAAAAAGTACATTTCTTACTTGTAAATTATACTCTTACTAGCTTTTGCGCGCGGCTTCACCCGCGTTAATTTCGATTTTTAACAAACCCAGAGATTCAGATTTTTCAAAAACCTAAATTTCCTTATCAACCTTAACCTTTAGACTTACTTTCTAGAAAGTAAGTAAGGTAATTATAGGATATCGTCTATCTCCATTCCAAATTTCAGCAAATCATTTCCGGGACAAAAAGTAGCCTTTGTATTAATCCAAGTAACAATCTTTCACCACTTAAATTTCCAGCCAAATCGGTTCAGTAGTTATGGCGTGGAGGAGTAGTACTTCTCTCGCGTGAAATTCGTTTTTACACAAATTTTGCTGTAAACACGGATTTAATAAAAGATAAGCTGTATGATAATCCAGGATATCGTCTATCTTCTCTCCATATTTCAACTAAATCGTTTCTGTAGTTACAGCATAAAGGTATCTCTACCGCGTACCGTTTTTCACATATTTCTCGGAATCTATGGATATTTCCGGGATAAAAGTAGCCTATATTATTAATGCACGATGTAATCTATCTCCATTCCAAATTTCAGCCAAGTCGGTTCAGTAATCGCAGCGTAAAGGATTTTTCTCCTGCGTGGAAATCGATTTTACAAAAATCCCGTTAAACCATAGATTTTTCCGGGATGAAAAGTAACCTTAGTTCTAAATCATTACATAATTTACCTCTGATCCAAATTTTTGTCAAATCGCTTCAGTAGTTACGGCGTAAAAGAGTTTTTCTCCCGCGTGATTTTTGGTTTTTCACACATCTCGCGGAAACCATTGATTTTTTCGGGATATAAAGTAGCCTATTCATTAATCCAGGATATAATCTATATCCTTTCTAAATTTCAGTCAAGTCGGTTCAGTAATTACGGCGTGAACGATTTTAATCTGGCGTGGAATTCGATTTTTCAAATATCCCCCAAAAACCGTGTAATTTTCCGAGATAAAAAGTAACCAAAGTGCTAGATCATTATATAATGTACCTCTAATTCAAATTTTAGCCAATTCGTTTCAGTAGTTCCGGCGTAAGGGAGTTTTTGACCCGCAGGAATTTTCGTTTTTCACACATCCCGCGGAAATCATGGATTTTTTCGAGATAAAAAGTAGCCTATGTTTTAAACCGGGATATAATCTACCTCTATTCTAAATTTCAGACAAATCGATTCAGAAATTGCGACGTGAAGGAGGATTTCCCCCACGCGTATTTCTATTTTTTACAAATTTCGCGGGAACCATAGATTTTTGTGGGATAAAAAGTAGTCTATTTATTAATCCAGAATATAATTTAACTCTTTTTCAAATTTCAGCCAATTCCGATCAGTAACTGCGGCGTGAAGGAGCATTTCTTCGTAATATCTTTGGACCCCCGTTTCACCCCCCTAGGAGGTAGTCTCGTAAGTAGGGGTGGAATTAAAAAATCGAGGAACTTTGTAATTTTTATCCAAAAGCCTACTTACCGATCCTAATGAACACAACTTGAAAATTGACGGATTTCCATATATGTAAAATAAAATTCCTTATTTAACACCCTTAGTGGTAGAATTTCAAAAATTCCTTTCTTAGTACACATCTAGGGTGTTAAAAGAATATTCCCTGAAAATTTCATGTTTCTACGTTCAACCGTTTGGGCAGTAGCTTGTCCAAAAGCCAGCCAGCCGGGATCAAGCGTTTTCTAGTTTTAACCCCCTTTTTAGAGAGTTAGGGGTGAAATTTCCAAAATCCCTCGGACACCCATTCTCTTATTTTTATTCGAAAGTCCATATACCTATTTTCATGAATCTAACTTGAAAAATGAAGGACTTTCATACAAACCTAAATCCCTTATTTAACCCCCTTAGGGGTAGAATTTCAAAAAACCCTTTCTTAGCGAGCGGTTTCGGTTCACAAAGAATCTTCCCTGAAAATTTCAAGTTCTTACGTTCAGCCGTTTGGGCTGTACCTTGTCTGTCAGTCAGTCACTCAGGACAAAGCCTTTTATAGTTATAGATGGTATTATACACTAACCTTCAAATACACAATGCATAGTAACATTAGCCTGATCAGTCACATTCTCCTTAATCGGGCCGGAAGTTTTGTTGACCAGCCTCCCCGGGAAACTAAGGTCCAACACGATGGTCTTTTCCACCTTCGCATCCCCAAGTTTGACTCGACAGGTATAGTTGCCATCGTCGGTGCTGGTGGCGTTGGTGACTGTTATGTTGTAGGCCTTGTACTTCCGAGGGTTGCCGTCCAGGTCTTTGGTTTGGAGTTGCTTCTCTTCTGCATGCTGTTTTATCCTGGGGGTAAGGGTTAGGTTCTATATAAGTGTATAATACAGATATTTCAATATACGACGGCGGCCCCACTCTGCCAAAATCCTGGGGGTAAGGGTTAGGTTACTATACAAGTGTATAATACAGATATTTCAATCTACGACGGCGGCCCCACTCTGCCAAAATCCTGGGGGCAAGGGTTAGGTTACTATACAAGTGTATAATACAGATATTTCAATCTACGACGGCGGCCCCACTCTGCCAAAATCGCTTATGTTTTGTTCGATTCGTATGGAGTTTGACAGAGTGGGGCGCGACGTTGTGGATTGAAATATCTACGTCGATGATGTCCTCCATGACGTATCCGTCAACGGCGACACCTTAGCTTATTATCTATTTACAATTATTGACATTCTGAATTACTCTTGACTTTATGAATTATGTATTTACAATTAATTATTAACATTCTGAATTATAATTTACAAAATTATGAAAAATGATAATTACAAAAATGATAATATCAAAGTACTGACATTATGTACTTATTTTCTTTTTATATTCATACGCCATAAGGCAGAATGTACAAGGATATTAATTGTTATTGTGACCACCTAATGTACCTACATTCTCATGAATAAACGACATTTATTTATTATTTATTTATTTAAGTTTAAGCGTGATTGGATGTGGCTGGCAAAACCGAATTTGGTTGTAAAAACCCTGTCGCACGAGCGGCAGTATCGCTGATCACCGCTGTTGGTATAAGTATATACATATAGTAGGGAATACTAATATTAGACACAAGGTATAATTTTAATAGATTTTAACCATGATTGCTAGAACTATGGATTTTCCAGGACAGAGAAAAGCCTATTCACAACCTGTGTTAATCCAGGGTACGAGTATGCAATCTATCTCCTTTTCAAATTTCAGACAAATAGATTCATTAGTAGTGACGTAAAGGACTGAGAAATACACACGCGCACACACACACACACACACACACACACACACACACACACACACACGCACGCACGCACGCACGCACGCACGCACGCACACTCATATACGATTGTTTCTCGAAGATAAGAAACCATGAAAAAAAGGGCAGTTGATAAAGAAAGAAAGTGATTCGACTAAGTATATAATAAATTATTATTAGACATATAGCCTGGACAGGGCGCAGGGCGCGAAAAAATGTCGTCAGTTTATCGGTGCCAAAAATGCTTGTTTTGGCATTAACAGTGAGGCCACACTGTAGTTCGCTCAGCAGCCACCTATAGAATTTTGACAGATGGCGCCCTGTTTGTTTGTACGAAAAAGGTTTACGTAAATCGTTCGGATGCCTTTATCCTGAGGTTTCTTGAGAAGTGATTCACTTCTCGCCACCGATAAGAAACGGGTGATAAATAATATTGCAATGAATTCCGTAAGGGTATAAGAGTTTTCTTGCTTATGAAAAAATATAGTATACCTAATCGATTGTTTCGTACATTCCAAGGAATCTGTTAGCTCACAATTTGATGGTATAATCAATAACACGACTGATTTTTGAAATTACGGAAATCCCGAGCGAATGCTGAATTTTTAAACATTCTTAATCGGGTCCGATTCCCTATGTTTCAAGGATTTAGAAGTATATTTAGAGGTATTTCGTTCATTCCAATTGATGCTTATCGATTCTTTATTAAGTTTGGGTTATTTATGATACCGTTTCATTTAAAAGGACTTAGGGCTGATTCTTCAATCGTCATATAAAAGTTGACAAGGAATAAATATGACGTTTTGACAGATTTTGTATGGCATATATTTCAAATTTATCCCTCAGATAGTTTATCTGGCGATTGAAAAATCGGCCCTTACATTATTAGAATTATCTGTTAACATTTCCTCAATTTTTGACGACCTCCCTGGCGCAGTGGCGCGCACTCGGATTCGAGTCTGGTCTGGTGGGAGGCTTCGGCCGTGGCTAGTTACCACCCTACCAGCAAAAACGCACCGCCAAGCGATTTAGCGTTCCGGTGTTGCTGTGTAGAAACCACTGGGGTAAATTTAATTACCCTTCCAAGTTAGTACGATAACATCTTCGGCTACATCATCACTTACCATCAAGTGAAATCGCAATTCGGAGTCAAGTACTAGTATAAAGTAAAAAAATTCAAGCCTACTAACTGCCAATTTTGGGAACACCTTTACATGCATAAAGCTTGTATTTTGGACAGGCTGCAGTAAAACAATAAGTCGGCAGGGGGTTGGAGCTTGGAATACAATCGAAAATGCAAGGGCAATTCTTGAGTGGCGTCATGAAGGGTGTAGTGCAGGGATACGAGAGCATGTGGGCGATTTTTGAGGGGTAAAACACCCCCAACAATCTATTTGAAAATGTTTCTTCTCTAAAAGGCACTCCAATTACACGTTGCATAGAATTGGGAAAACGGATATATTTTCTACGCCGCGGTTTAGTATCAAATATTGATATCAGAACATACGAGTTTATTCTGTATGTTCAGTTTGTCTGTCAATGACTTTGACACTTTAGCCTCCACTCACGGCGTTGCGGTGGAATGGTAAATAAACCACAAAAAGGTTGAGATTGAAAAAACAACAACGATGAAGTATGTCTAGTGTCTCCCACATATATTTTACAATAAATAAGGTTTGCTAGTCAATCAGTGCACAATATAGAACTTAATAACTTAACGCACATTCGTACTCGTAAGTATAACATAGTTAGTACAGGCTTAGAACCACTTTACACACTTTTTTATTTAGTTTTTTTTTTATACTTATAAACCGCAAGCAAACGAGCGGGCGGGTCACCTGATGGAAAGCGATCACCGCCGCCCATGGACATTTGCAGCACCAGAGGAACTGCAAATGCGTTGACTCTTTAGAAATTTGTTTATCCGCCCCTTGAAAAACCCCATGTTATATATAGTTCTGAGGGAACACTGTTGCCGGCAGCTGGTCCCACAGTTGTAGTGGTTATTTAATTGAACAGCCCCTGATTATCACCCACAGCCTCTCGGCGTACAGCTTAGCTGTCGTTACGAGTACCGCACGTACACGCAATCGCGTCTCGTCAAACGTACTCTACTGCAAACATTGAAAAGATTCTCCCTTCCCCTCGGTACTTGGCAACAACTCGAACGTAGACGTAAACTTAAATAGGGGCTTTACATCACACTTCCTATTAATATTGCAATGAAATATTGTCAGTTGAAATGAAATGTAGTATTTGTTGCACAAATATGCTATTGCTATTTCAATAGGTTGGACACCGAACGGTTGAATCCCTTTTGGATCAGCGATCCCGCGATCCGCGATCCAAGATCAGGGATCGTGGATCGTGTTAGACCGATCCAGTTTTGGAAATTTTGAAGACCCTAAAAATACTCCAAGCGATCCTAAGGCGATCCGTGTTTCACAAGAACTATCTTCCATCGTTCGCTATCATTTTTTCTTTTGAATAGAAGAATTAGTTTGTTCTCCATTTCGCGAGAAATCTGACACCAATCATCGTCTTTTACACCTCTGTTAACATAATCTTGTATAATTTCTTTCTTTTCTTTTCCGGAACCAAATATAAGGCGTTTTACACAATATAACTACTAGACAGTTTATCTAAATTCTAAAGTAAAAAAATTCTGACGTCAACCATTCCATCTGGCGTAGATATGCTGCGCTTACGCTTCATCCTTTATTTGTTAAGTTTATAATGTGCTAGTGCATATGTTATGAAATAAACTCAATCTCGTTTGATTTTTTTGTCGCCACTTTATTCATTGCTATACATTGATGTGGCTTTCTGGTACAGCTTTTATGCAATACAGATCCCCTCACGGTTGCTACTTGCCTGGTATTGTGGTGTCAATGATGTTAACTGCCAACAGAACACCAGACGATTGGAATACACAAGAGAACGTTATCAAGAACGCAAGAAAGGTACTTCAGAGCGGACTTTCAGAAATGAAGAACGCGATCAAGGAGAAGGAAGGAAGGAAGACTCTATCCTGATCGATAATCTTATTCCCGCTTCATTCGACAGCAATCTGGGATCGTCTACTTGCCATCAAAAAAATTACCGTCTTCAACCTGCAGGGCACAGGCGACATATTGATTCCCCGTTTTATTGCATCGCAGGCAGCAAGATATTGCTCTGATTATTTATAGGTTACTTTAGAAATTAAGAAAAACTAAATTTTGAATTTGGCGGCGCCCTGCACGATACCCTCCGAAAAGAAACTTTGTTCCAAAAAACGAACATTGATTAATTTTTTGTGTTTTTATTTTCAAAAAAAAATCGGGCTCAGCGTGAGAGCATCTTTCTACACTTAGGTATTGTTATTATCAGGGGGACCCTGATGATCTTTTAGAGTTCACTAGGATCCCCTAGTGGATCATGCTAGGGGATCCTGGTGGACCACCCCCTATTATCAGACCAGCGCGGGTAGCGGTCATATGAAGCGGGAGTGGAAGCTTCTGCGAACGGGTAAGTAGTAGGTACATATTTTCATCATGGTGATCATCCTACTTATAAAGTTACGTACTTAAGATTCCAAATATCCAAGCTTTCCAATTAATTTACGTACTTAAACTCAGAAAAAAGAACTCGTGAACCGAAAGGCTCGTGTTCGCGAGGCTCGAGGCGGTCAAGCGAAACCGCTGCGTCAGTCTGGTGCTTCTCAGAACTGTTTGTAAAGCGATCGCATTTCGGCTAATGGGCGCTACATACCTTCAGTTTTAACTGTGCGATTTAACTGTTCAGTCAAACTGTACAGATAAATCGTAAGGTGTGTGGATCGTACAGTTGAACTGTACAGTTTAACTGAGATCTAATCAAAATATCAATAGATAAATCTGTACAGATATAACTGTACAGGTAAAACTGAGAGTGTGTAGTCGAAAACTGTGCAGTTTCGTCAGTTTTGTCGCAGCGAGCGTGAAGTGAATACGTATTTTTATTTGGCTGTAAATTTATAGCTGTATGAAAGATTCTAAAACGTGAGACCAGAATGCCAAAGGCATTTTCCACCATCCGACGTGCTCGTGAAACACGATAATTGTATATTTTTTATCTATTGAACTCAATTCTGCTTTTCTGAACGGTTTCATTAAATCAGATCTCAACGGAGACGCGTCGTCAGAAGCAAAAACGTTATTAGCCCTAAAAATTAGCATTAGCACACATTAGCCCTACAATCGCTGAAGCGTCTTCTCTGGAGGCCATATTGATAAAAACTGAAAGGTCGCGCGTTTTTACTTAAAGGTGTGTAGGCTGTATGGACTTACGATTTATCTGTACAGTTGGACTGAACAGTTAAATCGCACAGTTAAAACTGAAGGTATGTAGCGCGCCTAAGCAAGTTTTTCTTTACGGAACAAATCAAGTGCGCCAGCAATCGACGGTTTCCAATTTTCTTTAATTATTCAAATATAACAAGTATCTAGACATCGTCTCATTGAAAAATGAACAACCCTCCACTACCATTGAAGAATTTTTAAATAACAAGGATTCTTGGAATGATAGGGATATGCTTCTTATGTTATGTTATGTATGCTTCTTATGTTATATGTTTTTATGAGATATCATAAAAACATGTAATAGTTTTTCATACTTTATAAGAAAACTTGTAAGTTGTGCGTAATGACATTTTTGAAAGAGCAAGTGCCGACTTTTTTGCCAGTTCCTCTCGGTGCAAACCTACCTTCCGAACCTGGCGGTAGAGTTTTGACTTTTTAAAAGAGTCTATTATTTAAGCCTACATGAAAAATAAAGATTTTCATTTTCATTACAATATTCTTTTAACCACTAAGATAAGATATCATATTATGTGGTAACTATAAAACTGTTTAAATTTCACATCAATACATAATAATTGAGTAATAAGTAAAGATCTATAACTTTATTTCAAACTGTCCACATTTAATTTATAAATATTTGGTACTCAACTCAAAAATCGCTATTTTATGTTGTTTTAATAAAATTTGTTACATACAACTTACTTAATAAAGATGTCAAACTTCAAAGTATAAAAATGATTTTAAAAATGTAAGCAATGATACTTGTACCTATCAGGTTTCACAGATAAGGCATACAATGAAAACATTTGTCTCATGTAGACAATTATGTTTGTAAACAAGTATGCTTAGATGCCCATCTTAACTGTTTCTTGATAATCAAGTCTTTTTGGAAAGTTTTTCCATATGGAAGGTAATTTAGAAAACTAATAATAACAAAATGGGGGAAACAGTTTAGTTTTTCAGTTATCTTCTCTAATATATAAAATTCTCGGGTCTCGTGTTTGTTACCAAACTCCAAAATGGCTAGACCGATTGTTATGATATCTTCTGTGTATGTTCAGTAGGTCTGAGAGTAAGCTGTGAGCTACTTTTTATATCCCTAATATTTTTCATTTATACCTAAACGGCAAAACAGCGTTTGCTGGGTCAGATAGTTATGTTAATATAAGGTCATCCTAAAAATACTCTACGTACATCTAAAGGAGCAATCAAAATTTTAATTACATTTCGTAACTTGTAGCAATTTATTCCCATAGAATAAGAGCTGCCATCATTTAAACTGATGCCAGACAAAAACTTCCAAACCCCAAACTTTCTGGTGAAATTGAGGTTTTACCTAGACAGAACCTATTCTCCTTTTCCCTTTCACCTCTCCCACTAGCTAGGGTCACTGGCAGAGATCTCTTATAGAGATAAGTGCATCC
Organism: Coenonympha arcania; assembly: GCA_036785405.1. NCBI lineage: Eukaryota > Metazoa > Arthropoda > Insecta > Lepidoptera > Nymphalidae > Coenonympha > Coenonympha arcania. The sequence continues at coordinate 115,448 of JAWDAA010000033.1, forward strand.
TTGTACACAACCATCTTTTCTAATTCTTTATGTAACATACATATTGTGGTACTAAATAAATAAATAAATAAATAGAAGTGGTGGTGGGTGGCAGAATGCTAATTATGTATTTCCGCAAATCTGCAGTATCTCGCTGCTTACCTACCTACTCTCTGCTACTTTGTTAATTGCGTCAGTCCACATGTCCTAAAAAAATTATTACATTTTCATACTTACTTCTTTACAATTTTAAGGGGTTCACTATTGAACAGCCAGTCCACTGCTGCTTGGATGGGTGTGACGCTGCAGGTGAAGTTGGTATCCAAGCCGAGGGTCCCATTGTACAGCTGCAGGTCCAAAATTTCTGGTGTGTCTTGACCTGCCAATCAAATCATTGTGAGTTGGCAAATGCATTGAGACCAAAGTCTCCAAGCATTTATTGCATTTATTGCTTTGCCGACCGAGTGGCGTAGTGGTAGCGAAACTGCCGACGAGTTTCGCTACCACTACGCGAAGGGGAGTCTACCCCCCAAGCGAAATTTTACGAGGCCTAATACTTTTCGAGAAATAATTTTTTGAAATTAAAAAATCTTCACCTCTTCTAAGGTGATCTTTAGCTTAATCCTCTTTAAAGACAGGTCGACGGAGCCCCGCTTCACGGGGCTCCTATTTCTGGGTGGTTATAAAAGAAAATAACCACTCAGAAGGATGGCGGGGCCTTGCATCCTCTTCGTCACCTATCCGTTATCCGAGTCGGGGCGCCCAAACTACCAAACTCCGATTTTTTTGGTTGGTATTATTTTCTAATTTTCTGTACTTGTAATAATACCAATACGTAAAATGAATGTGACAAATTGCTTAATGACAAATGAAACGTAATTTTATGTAGTCATAGGTGATTCAGAAATTATTTTTCCTTAAGTCTCGAAAATTAAAGTGATTTATCAAAGAAGACAATAATGTGAAGTGTATTACATAAAAACTTTCGTGAAAATATAAGTTAAGTGGCAAAAAATGCGAAACGGGTCAGGATCTAAAGCTGAGCCGCAAATTTCTTCACAATCTTTTCAGTTACTAATTAGAAGGTAGCTAATACCTATTTCATTACTAAAATGCAACATGTTTACTGAGGAACATCAGAGATATGTGCCTAGGATTTCTCAATCTCTTGACAGGAAGCACTGGTTTGAAAACCACTAGACTATCAGTGCTTCCTCAGTTATACTTAGCAAAATAAACATTTGTTTTGCACAAAATAAATAATTCACATAGCATTATGACGGAAGTCTTTCTCAGAACTATTGAGAAATACTTTTTGTAACAGTAACGATAAGTTCTTTAAACAGTATCATTGCAGTAAATTAGCGTTACATCTTGCAGCTGCGTTTTTTACATGAACTGTTTCACCTTGTTGGATTCGTTTCATGTTTATGGGAAGTATGAGTTCGCGAACTCCAACTAAATGGAATGATAATTATTAGTTGATGGGTATACAAATGTATCGTTTACAATCAGTCCTGTATGTAAACAGAGTTGGTTACTCACCAAAAACCGGATAACAAGACACGATACACACAAAATAAAGCGCAAATGTTACAGAGCACTTCCTGACCAAGTTGATCATTGTCATGGCGGAAAATGCGGCTTCTTACGTACACTACATGCAATCCCGTAATGCAAAACACATCGCACGATAGCTAAACCATCTTCCAATTTATAAGCACGAAGATATCACTGGTTATTTCCAAAATATCACACTAAAAAATTTACAAAGCGGCTGACACCCAAAGCCGAACAAACAATCGCTCTGACCTGTGTTGCCAGTTCTGGCAATATTTGTTTTTTATTTTATCCTGTGGGCAGCGTCCAGCGACAATAATGTTCTAGATATAGATTTAAAAAAAGGTGTATTTTAATAAAATGGCATAAAAATAATCTGGCGAACGCCCTCGATTTCTCCCACGTGTGTTTAGGTTTTGACGTATCAAGAACTGCAGATTTTATTGGGATAAATTGTATATTTTGTATGGAAAAATGTTTTTCTTTTTATTGTACATATATTTTCATCAATTTCCAATTGTTTTTCTAAATTTCTAGTTATTCTACTACTCGAGACTTTGACATATTTCGTCTATTATAGTTATTTCATCATCATCATCATCATCAATGGCGCTACAGCCCTTTGTGGGCCCGGGCCTGTTAAAGAAGATTTCGCCACCAGCCACCTATCCCTATCGCTAGCGCTCGTTTTCACTTCCTTTACTTCACTTGAAGCATTACTTAAATTCAAATTTTTTAGTTAAGCTTACACAAAAAGTTTTCTTTCTTCAGAGTGAAAGAGCAGAGGAATTTCCGATGTTCGACCCGTCTGACTGCATTGTCTTGTTGTATAATAATGTACAGACTACATGAAGAGTAAGTAACCCTGTTTGAAGCATCACAAACTGGCATCAAACAGGCGCGTCCTTGATGTTACGAAATCTCATAATGTAACTAATTTAAGGTAATGTACATAATGTCATATTCTACCCTGAGTTTGGATCAGAAACCGCTACTGCAACACACAGACAATCAGGTTAAATACGCAATTTTACAACATCCTTAAGTACATAAATGTTTGCCATCATGTACTCTCGTTTACTTTTTATCTTTAAACTATTACTTAGAGTGCAGACAATCGGGTAAGCCGGAGTCCTGATTATTTATCAGGAAAACACATGCATCATCTAGAATAACTCTATTGGTAATTGTTTTATATCGATGCCAGAAGATACAATTATAAGGGTAACCGGAAGTGTTCACCTGGCCGTATCTTCTTAAAGCCTGATACATATTGAAGATATTCTCTCTCCTGACAATGGGACAGAGAGAAACCCCTTTTTTCTAAGCTTAGGCTGATCTCAGGTCACGCCTTGTAATCTAAATGCTTTTAAGCCTAATGTTGACTTGAATTGAAGTTTTAAATTTTGATGAAAGCCTGCTTTTTGTTTGGTTTCAATAATTTTTTTTTTTTGTCTTTTATTGATATTATTTTATTGTTACTTAAATTATCATTACGTACTTGCTCACATAGCGTCATTTGGTGGTCACCAGGAGTTAATAAACAGGTCTCTCACAGATGTTTTGCATCATCACAAGCTTAATAATGATGCAAGTTTTACAAAACAATAAAACTTGTATTATTAGAGCAGAGATGATGCAAAACATCCCAATAAGGCCTCCTGGTGAGAGACTCCTATGAGGAAAGGGGCGCTCGCGCCCCCAACCTATAACCACGTGATATTTAAAGGCTGGCTCTGATTGGTAGATCACTTGACAGCTCGGTGACAGGAAGCTGTGATTGGTGGAAATACGTAAAGGAAGTAGCACGCACTCTCACAGATGTTTTGCATCATCTCTGCTCTAATAATACAAGTTTTATTGTTGTGTAAAACTTGCATCATTTTACAAAAAATCAAAAACTATGAAAATCGGTTCAACCATTTTCGGGTTAGTGTTTGAATTCTTTGCCCGTCTAAACATCGTTTAGAAAATCTAAACGATGTTTAGACGCTTCCAAAAAAAAAAATTCCTTGTCTCAACTGCTTTTCTATTTTATTTTATTTTTTTTCTAGTTGTCATAGACAATAAGTTTTCCTTTACAATCTGTATTAAAGATTTTCGTAGGCAGCAACATTAGTTGTTTATTGACATTTGACAAGATGAATGACAGACGGCGGCGTTCAGCGTTATTTTGCCTCTGGCTGTCATATTGCCTAACCTGAGCTCTGTGTTGCCGCTTAAGGTTTGGAAGATACCCGGTATGAAACTGCGAAATATTTTCGTAGTTAAATTTCTCAATTAAAGTAAGATTGGATGTTAGAATTTAAGTTTGTAATCTTTGGATTTGGTTTGTGGGTATATTTTTATCCCAATATTCATAGGTACGGGATCAGGACTTATGCGGGTAAAACTGCAGGGCGCCGGTGCGGCGCCGGTACTTTAAAATAATTAGGATAGGTATTTGAATTAGTATTATGTACCTCAAGTTTGCATTTATCTATATACATAGGTAATATATGACTAAATTAAAACAACATTTTTATAGGTTTTATTTATTTTGAATAAGAGTGATCCAAGCGGGTCGCTAGTGGTTCGTCACTGTCTGCTGATGAACGTGAATCGTCAGAACTGCTGCTGTCCGATTCTGTAACAGACTCGTCATTTAATTCTATAATAAATTTATCGATTTCAGAGTCTATAATTCCATCTGTTTTAATAAACTGTTGTTCAATATGGCACACATGTTGACACTGCTTCTGCCAGTCTTCTGCAGTGATCGATTGGAACGCTTCTTCTGTTAATTGTAGTATCTTGTCTGCTTCCTGTCCAACATTTTTAGCAGCTACACGCCTTTTCAACAGGTTCCACATAAATTCTATAGGATTAAGTTCGCAGTGGTATGGTGGTAACCTAGCCACTTTGTGTCCATGCGCTTCAAGAAGTTGATCAGCTTCATATTTTGGAGCTTCTGTATGCTCTTTTATAATTTCGTATAATTGAGCTTTCACCATAGTAGGAAGATAAGATAACCCCTTATTTGTGATCCAATTTTGCATATCAGTTTTGGTAGAGCTCATTGTTGGTGCCTTGTTCACCTTAACAGTGTGATAGGGCGCATTATCCATAACAATTAAACTATTAGGCGGTAAATTGGGGATGAGTTTGTCTTCTAACCATTTCATGAAATTCGTCCTGTTCATGTCATCATGGTAATCTCCTGATTTCGACTGCGATTTAAATATTAATTGTGCATTTGGAATAAACCCCATTTCGCCACCTGCATGAACGGTGATCCAGCGTGCACCAACTGAATCGCTTTTTAAAACACCTTGTTCATTTTCCATCTGCCAACATTTGTTGACAGAATATGAAGCGTGTATATAAGTTTCATCAAGATATACGATAGGTCGGCCTTCATTTCGATTTTGTCTTAAAATATTTAAGTATCTGTACCTCCAGGCTACAATGTCATATCGTTCCATTAAAATTTTTCTTTTAGAACCACATTTTTTAAATCTAAATCCAATTTGCCGAATTATTTTCCATAGTGTGGTACGACCTCCATTGAAGTTAATATCAATTTTTAATTCAGCCAAAAGCTTGCCCAAAGTAGGCAACTCCTTTCTGACTACGTACATTTGATGTATTTTAGTTCTGATTGCACATAGTTCAAAATCATCTAACTGAATTTTATTCGATTGGCAGCGTTTTTTCCTGGGAGTACATATTTTCTTAGACGTGGAAGCAGCAACCTCACACTCCTTGGTAATAGTGGTAACAGTTCTCTCAGAAACGCCTGAAATACAAAACATTACATTAATAACATGCATATTGTACATTTTTTTTATAAATCTTGTTATTAAATAATACATAATGTAACAAAGGTTTGTATTAAAGAAAAAAATCGATCGGGACTCGCGCGGGTGAAACCGCAGGGCGCAGCTAGTTTATACAATAAGAATCAAATACTATGTTTTTAAAACAAATATAATTATTATTATACATAATATACCTATGTACGGAATGTATTACAATTAAAACATCGTGCCTACATACAAACAATAATCTATTAGCAAAACAAATAACTTTCGATCCCTAATAACGGGAAACTATTAATAGCAGGTAACACTAATTTACTTACCAGTCATGATTGGCGGGTAATGCCAACCTAACAGAAACAGCTGTCAGAGGCAAAATAACGCTGAACGCAGTATTAGGTTCGATGGCAGCTTGATTGGAACAATTTATTGGAATTATATGACTTGCTAACAAGATCGTGTCCGCCTCAAAGTTAAATTGAAGTGAAAATGTGGTTTATAAATGTTGTGTAAACTTTTTTCGCACGAGAATTTCGTGTATATTGTAATTTAAGATGTATATTCATTGCACAGTAGGAGCCATTTTTATTGTATTTAGTTTGTGTGTTCATTGTGATAATGCTGCTACTAACAACGAAATCTTGGAAATTTACGGTGAGTTTGGCTCATAACGATTTATATTAAAGCTTTTTTACCAATAGCTCGAATTGTGGTTGCACCCAATAATGTTCACGCCTTTGTAGTTGATCTGTCAATCATACTATGCAAATCTTCATATCCAGACCACGAGAATTTAATTTGAATAAGTGCCCTAAATGGGATCAGATCAGATTTTATCTAAAAAAGCACGGGGTACAGGTTTCCTTTAGCTGGTTACAGGGGGAGGGGTGGGGAGGGGGGGAGGGGGGGGAGGGGGTGAATCCCCCCTCCAAGTGAAAAAGTGCGAAACTCAATAGTTTTCGAGAAATTAATTTTTAAAGTTTGAAATTTTGAGGTTAGTTTGAGGTAATAATGACTACTATACACAGCGGAGGGGGGTGGGGGCTGGGTGAAGGGACGCGGGAGGGTAAAGGGGAAGACGGGGGCAACTTCCCATCGGTCCCCCCTAAGGGAAATTTTAAGTTATTTTTTACAGATTTCTAATTAAGTATACTTGTTACGGCCCCTTGCCTGTCCAGACGAGGGCTGAGTTCCCGGGCCCATAGAGGAACGAGCCCGGACAGGTCGAGGGGGGACCGACTAGTGAGACTACAGTGATCAGTACGGATGACGGTATCCAATCCGAGTCGGATAGTAATATCCGAGTCTCACTAGCCGATCAGTGGAAATAACAGGCGGCTTTTACTAGCACTACTACGGCAATCGTCAACTCGGGCAGCGACAGCCTTCGACATAGACAAGGAAAATAGAAGGCCACTAACCTGGTTGATGCATGCGACGATACTCGATGCGACGCCCCCTGTAGTGGATGTGGGACAGTATGTGACGTGAAAGTGTAAAGGGGTGTGTAGGTGTGTGTGTGGGGCTTGCAACCGTAGGTCCTTTGCACCAATCAGCTCCCAGACACGTCAAACACGAACACAGCTCCAATCGTTCGTTCGCCTCCTATGAGTGGAGTGCTCAATGCAGCAGCACAGTGGGTCGCAACCCGCAACAATGAACGCGACGGTCAAAATATGTCGAACGTTCAGGCTGGCTTCAACTCCCACAAACACTCAAGCGAATAAAATAAAGTACGTGGTTCACGACACACAAGGTCAGCGGTCAATGACAGCGCGGTCTACAATTACTTAACTACCGCGAACTTTATCGCCGCTAAACGCAGCTGGGCACGCGTGTTACTAGGTAGATCCGGCGAGCGTAGCGAACTCACAAAGGCCGGCACAACAACTAGTCAATGTCCCAAACACGCGTGCAATGTCCAAAAAACCCAGCGATATCACAGCGCAAGTCGAAGCGGTCCCCAAACAATCAGGTCCGGGGAAAACAACCGCGGCACGAAAACGACTCCGGCGCTTCCAAACGAGCAACTCGTTGCGCAGTTATTCGGTGACTACTCACCCGCGCAAATATAAACGTGGCTACTCAAGCGTAGTATAGTAATTTACGTCTCGCGACTACGCGTTTCAAAGACGACACGTGATCAAAATTACGTCAGCCACGCGCGGGGAACCGCTAAGTTTGTCGGTCGACAGCAGACTGGGTCCACAAGATGAGTTCACGAATACGCACAAAAGGTCGCGCCCCCACATAAAACTGTCGCGGTCCCAAGACGTACGTTTCTTGGGGTACAAACCGCCGGGGCAAAAGGGCGCCGCAAAAAACCCAGCCGCACGCACGGCTGTTGCTAGCTGACTCCGAATGGTACTGTGCGCGCCCCGATCGCCGCGTCATTGCAGGCATAAAAAATTCTCGTCGACCGATGCGCGAGCGGGATAGGAAGATTGGCGTTTCCGCGAGTTGGAGCGGGAGCGCACGATTCGATACAAAAAACCCGCCGTAACCGAAGTGCGAGCAAGACGCGCAAATGAGCGCTTCCGCGGGTTAGAGAGGGAGAACACGATTCAATACAACACAATAGACTCGGCACTCGAGCCAGCTACGCTCGCGTAAACAATACTTACAACCTTTGTGTCCAAATCAGATGTATGACAGCTCTAAAATAGGGACCAATTCAGATCTGTGACGTCTCCGGCGCTGCGGGAAGTGCAGCCCCTTCGCCCTTGCGTAGCAAAGCGCAGGCACCCGGGCGAGCCGGAGCGGCCGAGGCTGGTCGCCGAAGGCGACCAGCATGCCGAGGCTGCGGAGGTGAGCGTGGGTGCCTGTGCTTTGCAGCGGGCGGGGGCTGCACTCCCTCCGCGCCTCCGGCTTAAAAAAACACTCTAGGGGTAGGACAAACAAGACTGCTTGGTGTCAGTGTAACGCAGTTCGGTTCTGTGACTAATTCGACCTAAATCAATCCATCAATCTAAAATAGTTGAATTACTGATTTTAAAAAGGTACAATAAACGAAATATTGTATTTCGTATATTTACGTAATGTATTTCCAAAAATATTAATAAATTATTAACTTTTTTAATAACTTAAACACTTAACATAGAATGCAATACGAAAAACGAAACGTTTTTTGACAAGTATACGTCAATACAGTCTGTAGTTTATGGTCATTGATCAATTTTGTATGAAATTTCATATAGAAAATCGTAATTTTTAAAAAAATATTTCTCGTTAATTACTGAGATTCGCGCTAAAACATTTCAGTGCTAGGTTTAATATATTATGAGCCATCTGTAAAAAAAAAAATGAACTGCCAACTAATAGCCAGCCAAAGGAAACCTGAGCCAAGCACGGCCTTCATAAATATTTGGAGTTCATAAATATAGTATATTACTTTCTGTCATTCAATGAAATGCAAATCATCTGTAACTTCTTCACAAATACATCTTTATCAACTTCTTGAATCTAATTCTTATTATTATGCTCTGGTGTCGAGGGTCAACAAAAAGTTTTTGTAATATGTAATATACAGAAAAATCATTTTGTAATTAATAAAAAATTAAAATCCGAAATTCAAAATGTCTTTATTTCACATAGGCCTAACATACTGGGTCTTGTAAAACGTCAATATGATATTTGTCGCATATGTATGGTGATAACTACAAGTTATAATGATACATTGATGGACTTCCCGAATATTGTAAACTGCTTGTATCCATCATTTGGTGTAATTTGTTCATTTATGTGTCTGATGCTTATTTAATCTTTAGATTTAAATTTAGGTTTTTCACATATCTCATTACATCAAATTGTACTTGGCAATCGATTGTTCCAGTATAAAATGTGTATTAATTCAGGATTTAATAACCTATCTCCATTCTAAACAGCTGAATAGGTTTAATACTTTTGTTTGTTAACCCTGAAGTATTAACAAACACACTCTCTACTTTCGTCTCTCTAATAATAATGGTGTGATTATATTTTTTTTTATAATTTTGCTTGCGCTTGATTACAATCAATACATTGTAATCAATACATTGATTAATATCTGATGGACCGAAATGATGAGCTCTAGGATGGAGAGCACTTGCCTAGAAAATGCCTATTCATTCTTCTCTTGAAGGTACCCAGATTGTACTTGGCTGGAACTCGGAAGCTATGAGGATCATATCATTATAAACAAACTACAGTAGAACTTCAGAGTCTTTTGTGGTGTTTCTTATTTGTTGACTTGGCTTGTCTGGTGCTCTATGGCCAAACCCTTTAGTCTACACCACCATATTCAGCATATGTAGAGATAATTTGTCTCCTTTTTTCAATATTTTTTCTCTGTCTATCTCTGGATTATAGATATTTCAATCCACGAGGACGCACCCAAATCACTAATGTTTCATTCGATTCCTATGAAGTTTGTCAGCGTGGGGCTCGTCGTTGTCAATTGAAATATCTATATAAAGAGAAAAGAGATAGACAAAAGTAGACAAAATTATGTCTAAGTGTACATCGTAGCCCTTCAGGCTTATGACCAGTTTCAAGCCAAAAAAATATTTAAACCAACTTATAGAAAGCTATGCTTGAGCAAGTAGTTGTAAGCTATGCTTGAGCAATAGGGCTTGTTAAAGGGTACTAACAAAGCTATAAAATAAGACAGCAAACTTTTGTGCAAATTGCAGAGGGCAAGATGTGTGTGTGTGTGTGATAGGTTGAACATTTATTTAGTAACTTTAATATTTTGTCTGTGGTGAGTTGTGAATAAATGTCACTTTGATTTGAATTACATTATGTGACCTGTATTCTGTAGCTGTGAAGTCAAAGTTTCCATGTTAGTAGATAGATAGATAGATAGACAAACACTTTATTGCACACCACAGAATAAAAATATAAAAAAGAAGAAGATAATTAGTAGAGTGAAGACAGTTAAAAAAATATAATTAAAAACCACAGGAAAGTAAAAGTTTAACTGTAGTAAGTTGCTTGTTTACTCAGTTAGGTATTTCAATAACCCACTAACCTTAAGAATTATTTCTATATTTTGTACTTGCATTCGCACCATTTATTTATCAGCCATGCTTTCCCTTTGTGGAGTAAGTAGGCCATAAGACAACAAAAGGATGCATTTTTCAGTTCCGTCTTTTGTTTTCACACTTGAATAGGAAATGTTGGATTCGTGCTAGATTAAGTTAAACAAAAACAAGCAAAACTTGGATTATAACTTGCTCTATAAATTAGCCCCATAACCTGTATTGAAGTGACATATTCTTTTATTATGAAGAAAAGATTGGGGGGCCCTAGCTCTATATTCTGCTCTCCTTTGAGAGAGAGACAGTGAATGGCCGAACTTGATGCTCCATTATGGATTCTTTGGATTTTTTTAGGAACCTTCATTTGCCCATTGTTGTGGACATAGGCCTCCTCATAAGCACCATTTCTTGCACCTCCCTGGTTGACGACCTCCCTGGCGCAGTGGCGACGCGCTCGGATTCAAGTGGGAGGTCGCGGGTTCGATTCCCGCCACAGGCCACTTTGGGATTTTCTAAATTGGCTCAGGGCTGGTCTGGTGGGAGGCTTCGGCCGTGGCTAGTTACCACCCTACCAGCAAAGACACACCGCCAAGCGATTTAGTGTTCCGGTGCGATGCTGTGTAGAATCGCAGTCAAGTACTAACTTGTATAGAATTAAAAAAAAATGATTTTTGTTGGTTGCCTGCCGCCATTTCTGCGACCGGAGCGTGGTCTCCATTCAAGTAGCAAGCGCGTCCATTGGTCCTGGAAATCTGGTCATTGGTGTTGGAAGCTTGGTCATTAGTGTAGGAAGTCCTACATACAAGCCCCGTCCATTTCCACTTGGATTGGGACACCTTCCAAACAATATCAGTCAGTACCATTCTTTATTGCCTATTATGGATTACCATACCATGCTAATCGAAACCTTAAAAAATTTGCTTCGTAAGTGCCGACAAATTTTCGTTATTAAGCCCTTATAAAAAAATTAAAAAACTTTCTTAAAAGTGAAACAAGCGTAAACAAGCCAAAACAATGAACTATTAAGTGACATAATGCCCAGTGGTCATGGAAACTCAGTCATGGCTCCTATTTATAATTTAATGCTCTGTTTACTCTGTGTTCATGCAATGTAGTTATGCATTATGCATACTCGTAACATAATCTATAAAGTCATTCATTGTATTTTCTAAGTTACATATGAATGGTTTGCTGTGCACATTTTCGAATGCCCCTTAACTTTAAAGTTGAGGTGTTAACTGTTTACCTTAACTTTAAAATTGTAACTGTTTCAACTAGGTCCTACTTATAAAATACCCTATACTTCCTTAATTCATCTCATTTATTGATCTTTCTCAGGTTAGCACGTGATTATCTAATGGTAGGACCCTATTATACGTTGTGTTAATAGTAGTATCCCAAATCCTTTTAGAGCGTCAGAAGTCATGAGTCCACTAGTCCCAAAGCCATCATAATTTATTAAGTGGTAAAAATAGGTCCTGGACCCGGCTACTGCCAAACCCAAGACCATAATTTATTAAGTGATAAAAATAGGACCAGACGCAATGTCTGATCCTTATAACAGGTTCTTGCTTCATAATAAGGTTATTATGATGTATGGCCCTACTAGCAGCCCGGCGTACTTCAACTATTATAAGCTTCCATACTCCAAGCACTGCGTTCGGTATGCGTTCGATAAGACCCTACTAACAGCCCGGCGTACTTCGACGATATGCCTCCATACACCTAGCACTGCGTTCGGTAAGCGTTCGATAGTGGCATCTTTATGAAAAAGATGATCCAGAGCCCCGCACTCGCCCAGGATGGTGAGCTCCCGCATCCGCCCAGAACCCGAAGGCGCCCCGAAGGGTGAGCTCTACCCCCCATCTCTCATAAGAGATGTAAGTCCGGCCGCATTAAGGTGGCGGTTTTCACCTATGTTCACATCCTCGTAAGGATATGAGATAAAGAGCCTCATTAAGGTGGAGGTTACACCTATGTGATAAGGTGGGGCACTCTCTTACAAGAGCGCCCCTAACGGTTGTACCGCCCCAGATATGTGTTATATTCTTATCCCGGTGAGGATAAGAGATCAGCACCTTAAGCGTGGTGTTACGCATACTAGAGACCAAGAGACAATCTGCAAACATCGAGGCCTGAAGGCGCAGCCTACCGTATTAACTTATAGTGCAACAGCCAGCTGCGACGCATCAAATACACTCGACGTCATACAGACAATATGCGCCACTTAGGACGTCTTCCCATAGTACCATAGTACGGGCATTCGCTGTGTTAGCCATCTTAGAAGGGTCTTACTAGACTCTGTTAATATTCATATTTATTATTTATAAGATTCGTCATGACCACCAACATGACGCACAAGCCATCAGAAGTCTTTATGTCTTTCGCTCATACCATCTCGGGACACAGGCGCTCTCGGCGACCCGCGTCCCCTCATATATGTCGTGCGGCGATCTTGATCGACTGCACGCATATGGTGAAAACCATGTATCTCTACATCATTGAATGAATATTGCCATGCGATAATACTTCGTTTACCTTATCGATTAAGCCCATTTCCATAGGTCATTAGAATTTTCCAATACACGAACACGCTCTGCTCCTATACACGAACAAGTAGTCAAATTATGACTTTGTCTAAGTTCGATTATTTATCTTTGTATTGCTTCGGGTTATCACCCTCACTACTCAGACATTTTGCCAAGCTATATGTTTGTATTGTTCTTACGTATCAAGTGTCAAGAGCGGTTCTTTTTCATGAACGTAGGTGGGTATAGGGTAGTTACATCCAACCCCCTAAATTCTATGTAACCTGTGGAATAGAATTTACTCTAGGGAATTAACCCTTTCGCTTATACAACTCATCTTTGCACCTTCGGCTTATCGGCTTTATACATAATTGTTTACTGATCTACTCGCAGTTAAACTGCTTCCGATACTGTACCCTCTTGCGAGAGCCAAGATACATAAGTGTTTACTGATCTATTCACAGTGGTACTGCTTTCGATACTGTACCCTCTTGCGAGAGCCAAAATACATAAATGTTTACTGATCTACTCACAGTGGAACTGCTTTCGATACTGTGTTCATCAAAATCTCAGTTAAGAGATGAAGCTTATATTTTGATTAATGAAAACATTTTTGGCAAATGCTTTCGCTGTTGTTCGTCTTGCAACGATCCAAGAATTTCACCTCTACCGTCGCAATACGAATGCCCCCAAATGTCCCTATTTACCATTTCTCATATATTTTGGTTGATGAAAACACCTTTGGGTAAATGCTTTCGCTGTCATACATCTTGCAACGATCCAAGAATTTCACCTCTACCGTCGCAATACGAATGCCCTCAGGTGTCCCTATTAATCATTTCTTTTGAGTTCGAAAACTCTTATGCATTATAACATTATACCTTGGTCTGGTATCCTCCGTTTATTAAGGTGCTTTCAAAAGCGACCTATTTATTAATAATATTTGTTATTTCACTTGAAATCATGACTACGTGTCGTTCCTTCACGTAATTTATAGTGCTTGCTCAAACACTACTTGAGCTATACTCCTTCAATAGTTTTAATTTGTTTCGCTCCGTGAATCATTATCTATTAATATATTGTGTGTGAGACCCATACAGTAACTTGTATATGTTTTTCATAGGTCATTGGTACTAGAGAGTCAGACTCAGGCGTTGCACCATTGTGATACTTTGCCAATAAATACAAAATTTTTGGTACGACCGCTTGGTTCCCTTAGGAACACTAATGAGATCAAAGTCCCATCGGTCGGCGCTGTGTAAACTTTTGCATAAACTATGCAAGTTTTAATATTTTAACCCATATTTAATATGGCCACTTCAAGTACCAAGAATTGAGCAGTACTAATAAGTACTGCTCAATTCTCCACACACTTAATAAACAACTTTATTTTTCATAAGACGATATTAAATATCGTACACATAATTCTTCGTAGATCACTCTTCCACCTTGCATCGATAACTCTTTTATAGCCTTTCTCCACCATACACAACTTGTCTTCATTCCATAAAGCTGCCATAAACAGCCGCTTTAGTGCAATACTCGCTTGAGCAATGCTCCGAGTGTTCCTTTGCTTGTTTTGCCAGTATTTCCCATTCCCTATTAATCAATATTGTAATATTTCAATCGCTCTGGCGCACCGCTCGCTTGAACAGCGCTCTGAGCATTTCTTTACTTGTCTTACAAGTAATCTCCACTCGCCACTCATCAATATTTTAATATATCAATCGCTCTGGCGCACCGCCCACTTGAGCATCGCCACCAACGATCCATCTTATTACATACACCTTCACTCTCCTAAATCACTTATTTCTGTTTGATGTTGCATCACCAAGCAACAAAAGATAAGCAATTGCATTTCCAATAGTCACTTCAGTGCCCCGCTCTCTCGAGCATCACTATTTGTGATTCAATATACTACCACAATGTGTGTGATGTGACGATCTCGACACAACTTCTTCACCAATAGTCACTTCAGTGCCCCGCTCTCTCGAGCATCACTATTTGTGACTAAATATACTACCACACAATGTGTGTGATGTGTCGATCTCCACACAACTTCTTCATCAATAGTCGCTTTAGTGCACCGCCCTCTTAGGCACCACTCTTAGCGAGTCATCTTAGTGACAAAATACACAACCATCATGTGCTCTCCATGTATCTCCACATCACTTAGTCGCTTTAGTGCACCGCCCTCTTGGGCATCACTCTTAGCGAACCATACTCATTACATCACGTCTTAGCACAATGTGCTGTCTTATCACCGCCTCTCAACTCTATTTTACAACCTTGTGTTGCTGTGTCAAATAACTTGTTTTATCAGTAAGTCAACTATAATTGCTTCAGCGCTCCGCTCCCTGGAGCATCGCTTTTTGCGACCCAAGACACAGTCAACACATCTTTACACATCCTCCTTTCCTTAACATCACTTTAAAATGAGGATATTAATACATCTCAACCGCTTCAGCGCACCGCCCTCTTGGGCATCGCTCTTTACGGCCTTTGCGTGCGATTTACACAACTCATTTTTGTAAATCATGTAATAATATTACATGTCATTATCAACTTTGTGTGGTATTCAACAACTTCGGTCCGAATACCACAACTTCACTTTACCTTCGGACCTCGTCGCCTACACGCTTTGCATCCTCACATTAGTTATTCGTATCATACGTCAATGTTGCCTTATCGACGTATTCAATGTTAAAGAATGTACACACCATCAAACTCCATCTCCTCTAGTCACCAGGCATTAAGCATCATCAAGACTCAATGTCCATTTATAACCATAGCAACCCCCAGACCTTAAGGGTTTCTAAATTTTTTTTTTTTTTTTTTACAACTTTATACAAGTCGTAATCACCTTCCTTCCACTTCCACTTTATGTCTCGAGTAGAGATCACGCCTCTACAGATAGAAGACAATTAGTTAAACATGTTTTGACATCAGATGCCTGTCACGGCATTCTAAATTCACATAATTAGTGTAATACAACCCCCAGACCTCAAAGGTTGTATTTCTTGCACATAACTATATAACAATAATAACCATCCAACTCTCCACTTTGTTATCTTTTGTATTTATAACAACCCCCAGACCTCAAGGGTTGTACGACTTACTTATATTTGCGATTTCATATCTCATTTCTTTACATCATTATAAACTTGACTACTCCTCGGTCATATACTGATTGCATAAATCTCACATCTTAAGGCCATACCCAAACCTTTTATATTTCACCATGAATGCATCACACTCGCCATTTCATGCCATTAATAAATACTTAAGACAAGTTCGACTTGTTGCTTTCCAAATTTGCAGTATTTTACAAGTCATTTAAATATGTTTTTATGCTTTACGTATATATTAGTAAAACCAATTGTATCATCAAGAATAGGCTCATAGTATAATCTGCCTTCACATCCAAATGAGCCATCAGGTAAAAGCCTGTATAAGAATGTCTTTACAAATTACTTCGATAGCGCTCAACAGGTGTTGCAATACTGCACTTTGTAAGTTGACACAATACGTCAACTTTTATATGTATAATTCTCATAATTTCATTATTCAATTCAGGCCTATGCAAGCCTTACTATGTTAATGATTTCTCTCTTTCCACAACTCGGTATTCATTTCAGGCCTAAGCCTTACTATGATAACGATTTCTCTCCTTCAACAACTCCATACCACACTTGGTATCCAACGGCTTTGATATCACTATTTCTTCCTTCAACCCCCTGACAGTATGACTTTCGGGACATCATGAACTCGTAGACCTCTTCAGTCTCTTTCCATTTCACGGACAACAAATTGTAGGCTTTCGCCTACTTTCCTAACCCCTAACTTGCCGTTTGACCAGTATCCTGGTCACGGCACCAAATTGTATCTGTTTCAACTAGGTCCTACTTATAAAATACCCTATACTTCCTTAATTCATCTCATTTATTGATCTTTCTCAGGTTAGCACGTGATTATCTAATGGTAGGACCCTATTATACGTTGTGTTAATAGTAGTATCCCAAATCCTTTTAGAGCGTCAGAAGTCATGAGTCCACTAGTCCCAAAGCCATCATAATTTATTAAGTGGTAAAAATAGGTCCTGGACCCGGCTACTGCCAAACCCAAGACCATAATTTATTAAGTGATAAAAATAGGACCAGACGCAATGTCTGATCCTTATAACAGGTTCTTGCTTCATAATAAGGTTATTATGATGTATGGCCCTACTAGCAGCCCGGCGTACTTCAACTATTATAAGCTTCCATACTCCAAGCACTGCGTTCGGTATGCGTTCGATAAGACCCTACTAACAGCCCGGCGTACTTCGACGATATGCCTCCATACACCTAGCACTGCGTTCGGTAAGCGTTCGATAGTGGCATCTTTATGAAAAAGATGATCCAGAGCCCCGCACTCGCCCAGGATGGTGAGCTCCCGCATCCGCCCAGAACCCGAAGGCGCCCCGAAGGGTGAGCTCTCCCCCTCATCTCTCATAAGAGATGTAAGTCCGGCCGCATTAAGGTGGCGGTTTTCACCTATGTTCACATCCTCGTAAGGATATGAGATAAAGAGCCTCATTAAGGTGGAGGTTACACCTATGTGATAAGGTGGGGCACTCTCTTACAAGAGCGCCCCTAACGGTTGTACCGCCCCAGATATGTGTTATATTCTTATCCCGGTGAGGATAAGAGATCAGCACCTTAAGCGTGGTGTTACGCATACTAGAGACCAAGAGACAATCTGCAAACATCGAGGCCTGAAGGCGCAGCCTACCGTATTAACTTATAGTGCAACAGCCAGCTGCGACGCATCAAATACACTCGACGTCATACAGACAATATGCGCCACTTAGGACGTCTTCCCATAGTACCATAGTACGGGCATTCGCTGTGTTAGCCATCTTAGAAGGGTCTTACTAGACTCTGTTAATATTCATATTTATTATTCATAAGATTCGTCATGACCACCAACATGACGCACAAGCCATCAGAAGTCTTTATGTCTTTCGCTCATACCATCTCGGGACACAGGCGCTCTCGGCGACCCGCGTCCCCTCATATATGTCGTGCGGCGATCTTGATCGACTGCACGCATATGGTGAAAACCATGTATCTCTACATCATTGAATGAATATTGCCATGCGATAATACTTCGTTTACCTTATCGATTAAGCCCATTTCCATAGGTCATTAGAATTTTCCAATACACGAACACGCTCTGCTCCTATACACGAACAAGTAGTCAAATTATGACTTTGTCTAAGTTCGATTATTTATCTTTGTATTGCTTCGGGTTATCACCCTCACTACTCAGACATTTTGCCAAGCTATATGTTTGTATTGTTCTTACGTATCAAGTGTCAAGAGCGGTTCTTTTTCATGAACGTAGGTGGGTATAGGGTAGTTACAACGTGAACTAAATGAGTCTGCGTACCAAACTCAAGTTTTATTCAGCAATTTTTCCTATTTTTGCAAAATTTTTCATTGACTGTGTTGTTCCTGCGATTAGCGCGTTTAAACAAACAAACAAACTCATCAGCTTTATAAAATCGGTAAAGATTACTGGCATCCGTGTTATTCTTATAAGCCCTTAGTACCATAGAAGGCCAAAACTAAGTACATTAGGCGTTCGTTATTTCGGTTACGTAAAACGATCCAAAGAAGACGTAAAGGAAGACGTTATCCTGTAAATTTCAATAATAGAAATAAAACAAAAACTGGCGCTCTAGCATAAGACGTCTTTCTCCGGGATTCTACCGTCTTAAGACCGTCTTATATCGACAATTCGAAAGCTTAGCATTGAAACTGACAACTATACTGGACGATACTGGACGATACTGGAATTATCGCAAATGTTTCTCGCTCTCAGAGTGTTATTTAATTTCTCTAATCTCCATAGGTGTTGTTTCAGGTTCAGTTATTTTTTATTTTCCGTTCATAGTAATATCACAATAAATTAGTGATATTAGCAACAAATCAAAACGAAAGTATTATTATGTTATTGCAAGTATTATCGGTCTAAGTTCATAACTCGTATAAAGAAGACCATTTTTTTTAATTCATATATATTTTAGTGTCAAAGAAAAGGCTATTGTCATAACATTTCTAACGACTTACGATTCACACTATAGATTTTTACCTGCACAATCTAGAATCTTCTCATTTCTCAGTAAGACATACATAAATAAATTATACTACCATAGTCCATACTCACGAACATTCCTCAAAAGTTGTCAGCGTGATAGATATACTTAATGTAGTTTTCATGGCAATACATCATGATGGGTTATGCTCAACCCGCCGTCAAGACGATGAGGGTACATTACGTGAGAGGAAGGTCATTTCCATTAGCCTGTGACTCATGCTAGTACCGGTGTGGGACACTGCATAACAATGCTTTTCAGTTCACACCAGTTTCCACGCTGGGGCTTTCTTCCTAAGGTCCATTTTCCTTTGGCGAAATCCCAAAATGCATTGCGATAAACGTAATGGATGGGAAGCTACCAAAATTTTTATTGTACTAACGAAGATTGGCTCAAGAGCAGTCAAGTTAAAGTAAGATGTTTGTTTACCGTTAGACTTGAAAGGAGTTTAATACCCTAACCTTTTTTATTACTGAGCATCTTTATCGACTCCAAAAAAGGAGGGCCATCCGGGTGTCCCTTGACACCTCTCAAGTTTTTTAGTTATTAATAGTCTACAAACTACGAAAAACCAAATAAAATTAGAATTTCGCGTACATATCTTGTAATCTTATGCAATTCTTTTTCTCTATCAGCAATTTGAAATGTCGTTAATAAAATGACAAGACAAAACATTGCAAGGCTTACACTGCTTCGGGTTTATTTAACAACAACGTCAAAGGGTTATTGAATACAATATAACTAAACCTAGTAGGTACATCTGTAACAACGGGTGCTGCGGAGCTGAATCTAATGGTCCAGAACACAGTATACCTATAATATATTATTGGTCCAGAAGCTGATTGCATTGATTCCACTACATATTAGTTTATACTACATATTACTTTTGTTGATTTAAAGCGAAATCTATGTTAAGTATGTTGCTGACACAGGGCCGTGAAGAGCACTCGATACTTGGCCGGTTAGCATTGTTATTTGTTAGCCCCGGCCGATATTAGGCTAGGTCAAGTTTAGCCGGTTGTGTTTATACGATACGGCATACCGCATAATATTATTACATAACTATTTAGTTGTGAAACAAAAAATGCAGCGCATAATGTGGTCGATACTGTGTGCAAAATCTCTAAACTGAACTAATTTAAAATAGTGCTATCCTTTTCGATAGGGAAAGGTTTGAAAAGGATAGCAGTATTTAAAATAGTTTAGTTTAGAGATTTTGTACAACAGAATTCGCTCCAATGCCAGTAAAACTATCTCTACCAATGTTCTTATAAGTACATCTATCTGTACAATAGACATACACGGTACACCCTGGACAGGGCGAACGGTGCGAAAAATTTTCGCCAGTTTATCGGGGCCAAAAATGCTTGTTTTGCCACCAACAAGTAAGTAAGGCCACGCTGTAGTCCGCTCAGCAGCCACCTATAGAATTTTGACAGATTGTACGAAATTACTTTTTACTTGTACGAAAGATGTTTAGCAGGACAGATTAATTTGTTTTGCTGTAATCCGCTACTTGAAAAGATTCTGTATGGTACAATATGCAGGAACACTGCCCACATGAAACACCACACACAATTTTCAGTGGGCAGTGTTCCTGCATATTGTACCATACAGAATCTTTTCAAGTAGCGGATTACAGCAAAACAAATTAATCTGTCCTGCTAATTATGGATTTCCGCAAAATAACGCCTGCTTCCATTCAATATTTCGAAAGATGTTTACGTAAATCGTTTGGATGCCCATATTCTGAGTTTTCTTATCAGTGATCTGTACATATTTTATAGTCGTACGTCGGAGAAAGTGTTGGAAATTGTGTGGTGTTTCATGTAAGCAGTGTTCCTGCATATTGCACCATACAGAATCTTTTCATCAAGTGGATTATAGCAAAACAAATTAATCTTTCCTATTTTATTTTTATAGTCGTTCAGCCATTTAGACTAATTATTATTATTATTATTAGCCTAATATTCCAATCCTGCTCTATCTTTAAATCCTACTCTATGAGAATACACGAAACTGCATGTAACCCTAAATATATGGTTTGCCCCAAAATAAGATTCCGCATCCAACTCGTGACAAAAACGGCAACAAGCCCTCCCAAGTCGTACTTACCTTAACTTTTGAGTAAACGATACCCCTGATGTTATGTAAAGCAAAAAAAAATCTCCCCCCATTCGTATCTATGATCGCCTCCGCGGCGAAATATATTTTTTAATTTTTTGATTTCATCAGCATTCGGGGGGCGTCTCTTGACATAATATTGCAAAGTTCAAAGTAGGTCAGTCACAAATTATACATTGTACGCTTATGAAAATTGTTTTGCGCGCATAAAGTTAATGCAATCTACAAGCAATCTACCTGTTTTTGACGTGACAACGTCTTATAAATCGATAGAGCCGGCTGCACGCACAAAAAAACATGACTCATCCGGCGTTACCGGCGTTACCTCGCTCGCGTTACCTCGCTCTGAGGCGTTCCATGTAAGGCTTGAAGTGCAAGCGAGAGTTGTCACGTTCAACTATCGTCAGTAAACCGACTTTACAGACAACCAATTTTTATAAAAACTTAGGTCAAAAATGCTCATTAAGCTACTTCATATTTGTTCCCGAATCCCGATAGCTCCAAATCTGGGAAACTGCAGAAAATAATCTTTCGGGAACCAATTTGAGGCGAATGGGAATTTTTGAGCAAAGTTTTTACTAAAAACTATGTAGATGCATAAATGTTATCCTCGTAAAACTCAAAGTCTACGATGTAATATATAATTTAGCCTAAGTACTATTTGCGAAAAACTAAATAAAATTGGAATTTCGCGGGCTACTTGGGCCGAAAACCCTTAAAATACGATAACATCTTCGGCTTTATCATCTTTTACCATCAGTGATCGCAATTCGCAGCTAAGTACGAGTAGGTACTAACATTCCGACGAATTGAGAACCTCCTCCTTTTTTTTGAAGTCGGTTAATAAAATACCATCATACTGAAAGGATACTCAGTCGTGGGCCGTAAAAAAGCTCGAGTGAGAAGATATATTTTAGGAAGTTAGATAACGAAAACATTATTAAGGGGATTTATTGAATTTATTAGGGTTCCGTAGCCGAATGGCAAAAAACGGAACCCTTATAGATTCGTCATGTCTGTCTGTCCGTCTGTCCGTCTGTCCGTCTGTCCGTCTGTCCGTCTGTCCGTCTGTCCGTCCGTATGTCACAGCCACTTTTTTCCGAAACTATAAGAGCTATACTGTTGAAACTTGGTAAGTAGATGTATTCTGTGAACCGCATTAAGGTTTTCACACAAAATTAAAAAAAAGTAATAAATTTTGGGGGTGCCCCATACTTAGAACTGAAACTCAAAAATTTTTTTTCATCAAACCCATATGTGTGGGGTATCTATGGATAGGTCTTCAAAAATGATACTAAGGTTTCTAATATCATTTTTTTCTAAAATGAATAGCTTGCGCGAGAGACACTTCCAAAGTGGTAAAATGTGTGTCCCCCCCCTGTAACTTCTAAAATAAGAGTATGATAAAACTAAAAAAAATACATGATGTACATTACCATGCAAACTTCCACCAAAAATTGGTTTGAACGAGATCTAATAAGTAGTTTTTTGATATTTACAATAAAACCTCTAAAAACAAAGTTAGTTTTGCGGTTCGATAAGAAAAGTGGTTTTTATGGTTTTATTCCTCCGGTTGTAGTACGGAACCCTCAGTACGCGAGTCCGACTCGCACTTGACAGGTTATATAACTTTTTGAATCGTTATATCTCAGAAACGGTGGCTCGTAGGAATAAAAGTAGGTATATACTATATAGGTATACATTTTTTTTTATAGATAATTTTATGGTCTACAATTTTTGTCTAACGAATTTTTATGTTTTGCTGAAAATCGCGATAAATTAATTTTCTTGACCTTTGACCATGAATAAAAAATCTCCATACACGGGAATGATGGGGAACTTTTAAATATTATTTAAAATTAAATTGTTTTGAACAATTTTACACATTTTCAGCTTTTTGGGACTATAAGCACCTTCGAATGTCTAAATTGACGGGACTACTATTGAAAATAGTAAAAATTTAGAATGGAACAGCGTCGATACGTAAACAGCAAATTATTTATTAGATTTAAATTTAATAAGTTCGATGGTTAAAACAGGGTTGGTAGTTTAGCTCAAGGAAAACAATGTGTTCTTAGTTCTTATTATTATTACTTACTATACCCGCTGACCCGGCAAACGTTGTTTTGCCATATCATTTTTTCTCACTTAGGGACATAAAAAATAGATAACAACCTGCTCCCAGACCCAGAGAATAAACACTGAAAATTTCATAACGATCGGTCCAGCCGTTTCGGGGAGTTTGTCAGTTTGGTAATAAAGGAAAGTGAGAGAATTTTATATATCTTAGATTTCTTAGACGATAGATAGATTTAAGATTAGATTATTATACAATACAATATTAAACATCATTTTAATGCAGGGAAGTACATACTTACTAGTACAGCACTACCCTTCCAAAAATTAGTAAGTTGTTTTTGTATGAATAGTTTTATCTATATATATAAAAGAATGAGGCATTTTGGTGATTTTGGTTGTTCCAAGGATTCCGCCAAAACTATAGGTCGTAGAGATCTGAAATTTGGTACCTAGGTAGATATTAGGTCATGAATTCGTACTAAGACGGGGATTCCAGAAATTCAAATTTTAAGGGGTAAAAACCGTTGGTTTTTTGGATTTCCCCATACAAAAGTGAAATTTGTTTTGTTGTTCCAGGAATTCCCGAAAAGCTACAAATCGTAGGGATCTGAAATTTGGTACCTAGGTAGATATTAGGTCATGAATTCGTACTAAGACGGGGATTCCAGAAATTCAAATTTTAAGGGGTAAAAACCGTTGGTTTTTTGGATTTCCACATACAAAAGTGAAATTTTTTTCGTTGTTCCAGGAATTCCCGAAAAGCTACAAGTCGTAGAGATCTGAAATTTGGTACCTAGGTTGATATTAGGTCATGAATTCGTACTAAGACGGGGATTCCAGAAATTCAAATTTTAAGGGGTAAAAACCGTTGGTTTTTTGGATTTCCCCATACAAAAGTGAAATTTTTTTCGTTGTTCCAGGAATTCCCGAAAAGCTACAAGTCGTAGGGATCTGAAATTTGGTAACTAGGTAGATATTAGGTCATGAATTCGTACTAAGACGGGGATTCCAGAAATTCAAATTTTAAGGGGTAAAAACCGTTGGTTTTTTGGATTTCCCCATACAAAAGTGAAATTTTTTTCGTTGTTCCAGGAATTCCCGAAAAGCTACAAGTCGTAGGGATCTGAAATTTGGTAACTAGGTAGATATTAGGTCATGAATTCGTACTAAGACGGGGATTCCAGAAATTCAAATTTTAAGGGGTAAAAACCGTTGGTTTTATGGATTTCTCCATACAAAAGTGTAATTTTTTTCGTTGTTCCAGGAATTCCCGAAAAGATACAAGTCGTAGAGATCTGAAATTTGGTACCTAGTTTGGAATTATATCATGAAATCGTATTCAGACAGGGATTTTCGAGATCCAAATTTTGAGGAGGAAAAATTTTGAACTTGTTGGCCGCCATTTTGAACTTTTTTGTTACTGGGCCGATTGCTTTAAATATCGATATTCGACTATGACAGCAAGCATAGAAAAGGAATTTGTGGTCAAAATTTAAAAAGTAGCCGCCATTTTGAACTTTTTTGTTACTGGACCGATCGCTTTGAAAATCGATATTTGACTATGGCAACTGGCATAGAGAAGGAATTTGTGGTCAAAATTTAAAAAAGTGGCCGCCATTTTGAACTTTTTTGTTACTGGACCGATTGCTTTGAAAATCGATATTTGACTATGGCAGCAAGCATAGAGAAGGAATTTGTGATCAAAATTTAAAAAAAGTGACCGCCATTTTGAACTTTTTTGTTACTGGACCGATCGCTTTGAAAATCGATATTTGACTATGGCAACTAGCATAGAGAAGGAATTTGTGGTCAAAATTTAAAAAAGTGGCCGCCATTTTGAACTTTTTTGTTACTGGACCGATTGCTTTGAAAATCGATATTTGACTATGGCAGCAAGCATAGAGAAGGAATTTGTGATCAAAATTTAAAAAAGTGACCGCCATTTTGAACTTTTTTGTTACTGGGCCGATTGCTTTGAAAATCGACATCTGACTATGGCAGCAAGCATAGAGAAGGAATTTGTGGTCAAAATTTAAAAAAGTGGCCGCCATTTTGAACTTTTTTGTTACTGGGCCGATTGCTTTAAAAATCGATATTCGACTATGACAGCAAGCATAGAAAAGGAATTTGTGGTCAAAATTTAAAAAGTAGCCGCCATTTTGAACTTTTTTGTTACTGGACCGATCGCTTTGAAAATCGATATTTGACTATGGCAACTGGCATAGAGAAGGAATTTGTGGTCAAAATTTAAAAAAGTGGCCGCCATTTTGAACTTTTTTGTTACTGGACCGATTGCTTTGAAAATCGATATTTGACTATGGCAGCAAGCATAGAGAAGGAATTTGTGATCAAAATTTAAAAAAAGTGACCGCCATTTTGAACTTTTTTGTTACTGGACCGATCGCTTTGAAAATCGATATTTGACTATGGCAACTAGCATAGAGAAGGAATTTGTGGTCAAAATTTAAAAAAGTGACCGCCATTTTGAACTTCTTTGTTACTGGGCTGATTGCTTTGAAAATCGATATTTGACTATGGCAGCAAGCATAGAGAAGGAATTTGTGGTCAAAATTAAAAAAAATATGAACTTTTTGCCCGCCATTTTGAACTTTTTTGCTACTGGGCCGATTGCTTTGAAAAATGATATCTGACTATGGTAGCAAGCATAGAGAAGGAATTTGGTGTTCGAAATTTAAAAATTTTGAATTTATTGGCCGCCATTTTGAACTTTTTTGTTACTGGGCCGATTGCTTTGAAAAACAATATCTGCCTTTCGCAGCAAGCATAGAGAAGGAATTTGTGGTCAAGATAAAAAAAATGATGAACTTTTTGGCCGCCATTTTGAACTTTTTTGTTACTGGGCCGATTGCTTTGAAAATCGACTTTTGACTATGGCAGCAAGCATAGAGAAGGAATTTGTTGCTAAAATTAAAAAAAAAGTGGCCGCCATTTTGAACTTTTTTGTTACTGGGCCGATTGCTTTGAAAATCGATATTTGACTATGGCAGCAAGCATAGAGAAGGAATTTGTGGCCAAAATTTAAAAAAGTGGCCGCCATTTTGAACTCTTTTGTTACTGGGTCGATTGCTTTGAAAATCGATATTTGACTATGGCAGCAAGCATAGAGAAGGAATTTGTGGTCAAAATTTAAAAAAGTGGCCGCCATTTTGAACTTTTTTGTTACTGGGCCGATTGCTTTAAATATCGATATTCGACTATGACAGCAAGCATAGAAAAGGAATTTGTGGTCAAAATTTAAAAAGTAGCCGCCATTTTGAACTTTTTTGTTACTGGACCGATCGCTTTGAAAATCGATATTTGACTATGGCAACTGGCATAGAGAAGGAATTTGTGGTCAAAATTTAAAAAAGTGGCCGCCATTTTGAACTTTTTTGTTACTGGACCGATTGCTTTGAAAATCGATATTTGACTATGGCAGCAAGCATAGAGAAGGAATTTGTGATCAAAATTTAAAAAAAGTGACCGCCATTTTGAACTTTTTTGTTACTGGACCGATCGCTTTGAAAATCGATATTTGACTATGGCAACTAGCATAGAGAAGGAATTTGTGGTCAAAATTTAAAAAAGTGGCCGCCATTTTGAACTTTTTTGTTACTGGACCGATTGCTTTGAAAATCGATATTTGACTATGGCAGCAAGCATAGAGAAGGAATTTGTGATCAAAATTTAAAAAAGTGACCGCCATTTTGAACTTTTTTGTTACTGGGCCGATTGCTTTGAAAATCGACATCTGACTATGGCAGCAAGCATAGAGAAGGAATTTGTGGTCAAAATTAAAAAATATGATCTTTTTGGCCGCCATTTTGAACTTTTTTGTAACTGGGCCGATTGCTTTGAAAATAGATATCTGCTTTTCGCAGCAAGCATAGAGAAGGAATTTGTGGTCAAGATAAAAAAATGATGAACTTTTTGGCCGCCATTTTGAACTTTTTTGTTACTGGGCCGATTGCTTTGAAAATCGACGTCTGACTATAACCAGCAAGCATTAGGAAATATTTAGTGGTCAAAATTAAATTAAATGACGGGTAATACAAGAATTTTGGAAACTTAACGCCTGAGGGTGAAAAGCAGAAGATCAACGTGAGCGAAGCCGCGGGCGTTTGCTAGTCTAATATATATAAATCTCATGTCACGATGTTTGTCCGCGATGGACTCCTAAACTACTGAACCGATTAAAATAAAATTCGCACACCATGTGCAGTTCGATCCAACTTGAGAGATAGGATAGTTTAAATCTACAATTATAGTCGCAATTTTAATTTATTAATATAACAAAAACTTTAGCCACAGCAACGCGTGGCCGGGTCAGCTAGTTTACTAATAAAACAGTCATCGTTATGAGACCGTTGACCTGCATATACGCTGGTGCAGCCAGCATAACACAAGCGCAAGCTAAAGTACTACCAGCGCCATCTAGATTTGCATCGCGACAACTTTATACGCGCCTAAGAAAGTTGCTGCATAAACCTACATTTTGCGCTCTAGTGCTTTTTTAAAGTAGGTATGTAGTTGAAAATATAACTTTCAGAGGTTCTAGTTACGTTTCAGTACCCAAAGAGGTAACACGGGAGTCGGGACCTATTACTAAGACTCCGCTGTCCGTCCGTAGGTATATATACAAATATGATCTTTTTGCTCTTTTTAAGGGTTGCCGCTATAACAGCAAATACTAAAAAATAAAATAAAATAAATTAATTTGCTCGTTTAAAAAAATAAAATAAATTGCTCGTTTTTAGGGTTCCGTACCAAAATGGTAAAATGGAACCCTTATGGTGCGACTTTCTCCGTCTGTCTGTCCGTCTGTCTGTCCGTCTGTCCATCTGTCTGTCCATCTGTCTGTCCGTCACACTCGATTATTTCAGTAACTACCGGAGCTATCGATATGAAATTTGGAATAGTTGTGTATATTAGTGGCCCAATGACACTGGAATAAAAAAAAAATGGAAATTATTTTTGTTCTTATTTAAAAAGGGGGGAAAATCGGAGGGTCGAAATTTAAAAGTGAGATAACTGTACTGTGTGGGGTATCATATGAAAGGGTTTACTTTTTACATTCTAAAACCGATTTTTAATTATTTTTAGTCATGATAGTTTTTGCTTTATCGGGGAAAATGTCTAAAAAAATACCGTTCCCCCCCCTTATCTCCGAAGTTTACCAATCGAAAAATCTCAAATAATTATGGTCAATAGGAATTTACGTATATTTTACAGGAAAACTATAGCCAATGCTCTAACTAGCATAGTTTTTTTTACATTAACAATAAACCTCTACAAACAAAGTTAGTTTTGCGGTTCATTAACAAAGGTAATTAAAACGCAAGTTCTTCTAAGTACTCGTCGTCAAAGAAACATATTGGTTTTTGCCTGATTGTTATGCTTCCGTAGGTACTTCTTGAGTACGGAACCCTCGGTGCGCGAGTCCGACTCGCACTTGGCCGGTTTTTTTTGTCTTTCTCATTTTCACGGATACGTTGGTAGGTGCGACATGCAGCGTCGCGGAAGAATATAACAGAAAAACGACCTTTTACCTAATTACTCAAAAACTAGCCAGTTATCAAAAATCGGTTTTTCTAAGCGTTTTTGGATATTGTCATGACCGACACATTAAAACAAAAATTACAATTACATCCATTGTAGGTAGTTTCCGATAAAAAACAGGAAAACTGAGATTTTGGAGCAACTTTTGGGAGAACTTTCTATCGAGAAAATTTTATCCAATCGTGTTTCTGCTTCTAAGGGATTCTAGATTAAAGACCCAAAATACATAAAGTTTAAATTTGAAAGTTAAAATCTTTATAGTTTTTACGTAAAACTTCATTCAAAATCACTTAAATACGGCTTTTACGCTGTTTATCAGTGGCTATACAATACCTGTACAAACAAGCACGTAATACTTCCGGGCAGTCGCGGATTTATCTAGCATCAAACCGGCTTATCATTTAAATTGCTGCATGCATATGTTGAATTTCCTGCCGAAATTAAATCACCGCCGACGCTTTATCGACAAAATATCATTTACATTCAACAAGGTTTTTATTAGATTCTACAAATTATAGTAGTGTTATTATCTCGCTGCAGACTCGGTCATTGTGCTAAAGCACAACTCAACAGTGAACAACAAAAGCGAAACACTCGAATGATTTATGACCGAGTCTGCAGCGAGATAATAACACTACTATAGTACACAATCGCATGATGAAGATCTTATAGTAAGAATTTGTCATGCCAGATGTTATAACAAAAACTTGGAAGGCCAGTAAACTATTGACTATTATATTGCTCGACTTCGAATTGGTGTACCTACATAATGTTGATATGGTATCATCTCAACATACCATGCTAATAACTAGCAAGTTACCAACCTAGGTTGGTAACTTGTGCAAAAAGAATGCAAAAAAATAGATATTTTTTTTTCAAAAAACCAACTTCAAATTTCACTGCAAAGAGTGAAATAAAGTTGGCTAAGTTAGCAATTATTGCTAACTTGGCCAACTCGTAAACGTCTTTCTAGTACATATGGCGTAGAATTTAACCTCCTTATTCCGTTGCTTAAAAACTAATAACGTATTTTTAACCGACTTCAAAAAAAAGGAGGAGGTTCTCAATTCGTCGGAATCTTTTTTTTTTTTTTTTATTTTTTTTTTTTTTTATGTATGTTCCCCGATTACTCGAAGATGCGTGGACCAATTTCGAAAATTCTTTTTTTGTTTGATAAGGTATAGTTCACAGATGGTCCCATAGTCATCAAGTCAGGATCTGATGATGGGATCCTGGAGAAATCGAGGGAACTCTTCAAATTTTATAAGCACACTTGAAGTGATTTGGGTATTGTTTGAAAGAGTAATTTTTTCCAGGTAGTCTTATGGTCATTAGGTCAGGATCTGATGATGGGATCTTGGTAAAATCGAGGGAACTCTTCAAATTTTGCTCGTATACTTGAAGCGATTGAGGTATTTTTTATAGTTACTATTGGATTTCCTTGCAGTCATCAAGTAATGACTGTATTCATCAAGTCAGGATCTGATGATGGGATCTTGGAGAAATTGAGGGAACTCTTCAGATTTTAGTAGCATTCTTCAAGCGATGTGGGCATTTTTTCCAATGCCTTGCGCATTAGTTGTTTTCCACTAAAAAGTATAAAATAAAATGGAAAATTCTTTCCAAAAAACCAACTTCAAATGCCACTACAAAGAATGAAATA
Organism: Coenonympha arcania; assembly: GCA_036785405.1. Classification (NCBI taxonomy): domain Eukaryota; kingdom Metazoa; phylum Arthropoda; class Insecta; order Lepidoptera; family Nymphalidae; genus Coenonympha; species Coenonympha arcania. The sequence continues at coordinate 145,900 of JAWDAA010000033.1, forward strand.
ATTTTTAATGTACACCAATTCGAAGTCGGGCAATGTTTCGTTCATTCAATAATAGTCCTTCGTATTGTCGATAATTTTGTCGTTTCTTTGCACATCAAGTTTTATAATAAGAAGGACTATTAATGATTGAACAAAACATTGCCCGACTTCGAATTGGTGTACATTAAAAATTATTTCATTCTTTGTAGTGGCATTTGAAGTTGGTTTTTTGGAAAGAATTTTCCATTTTTCTTGTAACGGATCTTTATTTGGTCGACCAATGAAAATAACTAGCAACATTTCAAAGTTATCTTATCCAAACCATTTGGATGTATGATTTTCATATGTAGATATCCCTTGAGTAAGCTTATCAGATTTGATAATGCTATGGAACTTATGAATGAAATTAACATAATTTAGTTTTAAAATGACTTATAGCCCTTTTCGCCATCCTCATATAAACAAGAGAAAGAGGATGAATTTATGTTTTGGCATAGTTTAAGCATTAAATAAAATAAAAAATAAAATAAACTGTGCCGTTGCGAAAGGGATATTAGATATTTAGATACTCCAAAAGAGACGAGAACAGAATCACTACTGTAGTAGGCACTTTTGAAACTCATAATTTTATACTTTTTCAGTGACTCTACCTCTGAAAGAAGAGATTACTAAGAATTAGCCAACAAAACACTCAGCAATCAATTACATTTATATACTACATATTATATATACTACATAGGTATACCTCTCTACTAAGTGTTCTGTAGCCTGCACCTGCAATATTCCTCTTTTAACCCTTAATTACTCGCACAAAGAACATTACATAACTGCTCGCATGGGGTCACAGATGACCCCAAATAGTATAAGTAGTTTTTAATATATATTGGAAATATATGTAAATGAAACTATTTTATTATGAAAGTGCTTTGTTTATTCTATAATATCTATAAGTAATAACATGGATTACTAACTAATTAGACCCTCCAACTTCTTCTTCATCAGAAGCCTCCTCCAACCACTGTGCAATTTGTTTTTCTCTCCTATCCATGTCTAACTCTGAAAAAAAAGACAAAACTCTTAGTAAAATAGAATTTTTGGATAATTTCATGGTATAAAACTTATTTATAAAAAAATATTTATTCACTAAACATACAATGATAATAGTAGTTTATGTAACGGTTACATAATGGGGGGTATTAAAACACGAGTGTGAGTTTAAAAAACGAGCCGCAGGCGAGTTTTTTAATAGTATCACACGAGTGTTTTAATACCTAATTATGTAGAGTTTCATACACTACTTTATCTACGCTCATATTATTACCCAAATCATAAAATCTTGCTAACGTTTGTCGTAAATCATTGCAACTACTAAGATGTCAGGTGGAGTGAAATTTTCTTTAGTAGGTTTCACTGCTATACATTTTTCAGCGCAAAGTTTTGACTAATTAACAAAAAAAATTGGTTGTTTGTAAAGTCGGTTTACGGACGATAGATTTACGAGATAACGTCATAATCGTAATCTTTATCGTAATCGTAATCGTAATCGTAGTCGTAATCGTAATCGTAATCATAATCACAGGCCCAGTTGGAACGTTACGCGGAACGTTAGACATTGTGTTGTTGTCTATGGTCAATCATGGCCCATCCATACTCTCGGCAATGACTACCAACTATAAGTTGTCTGTGGATTCACTTAAAAAAATATTACATAAAAAATATTACCCCATAGACATTGTGTTGTTGTCTATGGTCAATCATGGCCCATCCATACTCTCGGCAATAACTACCAACTATAAGCTGTCTGTGGATTCACTTAAAAAAATATTACATAAAAAATATTACCCCAGATACAAATACAGGAGTCCAGAGCCGTGTATCGTTATGGATTTTATACAACTTTCTTTAAATATTTCCATAGTAGAGCGATGTTATTATGAATAACTTTTTAATAATTATAGAAGTCCGTGAATAAAGTAGTAGGTAGGTAGGTTAAGGTAGGGTAGGTTTGACACATTTCGATTTCATAATTCGAACTTTAAGCAATGAGCGTAGATAAAAATTTATTTCATAACACACAAAAAAAAATACATAAAATAAAAAAACTTACCTCTTCCAAAAGAGTAACGGGGTCACCGCTCAAGAGCGCAGCGACGTGTCCTTCCATTACCGTGACTTGGTCACTACTAAAATACAAACTTAGACGTGCGTTATGAAGCTAGCGAGGGCGCGGGGAGAATCGGGCCGCGCCAAGTGCTTCATTTTTTAATTCGAAATTGCTTTGACCCCATGCGAGTAATTAAGGGTTAAATAGGCCTAGTTGTAGCTCGTAAATAATAAATAAATATATACGGGACATTTTACACATCGCAATCTAGCCCCAAAGTAAGCGATAGCTTGTGTTATGGGTACTAGATAACTGATAAATATACATACATACTAATATAAGTACATAAATATAATATATTGAAAAACACCCAGACACTGGAAAACATTCATGCTCATCACACAAACATTTACCAGTAGTGGGAATCGAACCCACGACCTCCGGCGCAGACAGGAGATTCGCTACCACTACGCCATTCGGTCGAGTGAAATCCTTTATCTGGCTGTGAAAGTCCCACCAAAATCGGTTTAGACATCAATTAATACGGTCGTTTTTAAACAGACGGATGGAAAGAAATATTGTCTGGATTAAAAACTCAAGTTTGGGTTTTTTGTATTGTTTAAATTATCTTACTCATAATATGATAACAGCTAGACAGTTATTTTGTAATCTCGGACAAACACCTAGCCAGCTTATACATTTTAATTATACTTATACATTTTAATTATACTTATGTATGTCTATAAAGAAGTAAATGTGACTGACTGACTATCAACGCCCAGCTAGGCTTCTGGATGTATCGGATTAACGGCGTATACGGCTAAAACAGCTGTGAAGCAGAAACACAATTGAATGAAATTTTCTCGATAGAAAGTTCTCCCAAAAGTTGCTCCAAAATCCCCATTTTTCTAATTTTTATCGGAAACGACATTGGATGTAACCGTAATTTTTGTTTTAAAGTGTCGGTAATAACAATATTCAAAAACAGAACGGATGTTTGCAGTTTGATAACTGCCCATCTAACAAATTGGTTATCATATGTTATACTCTTACAACTAATTCATCATATAGATGCTTTATATTGGGAAGTTTTAAAACGCGATGTCGTACAAGTATCACTCATACTGCGTTTTCGTTTATGATGCAGTTTGGTAATAAAAAGTCGCTTTACAAACGTGTGTTTGACATAGTAATAAAGACATTGAATCATAGATGATACATAGTCATATAAAAGTTATAGCTAGCACATTTTAGCAATTACTGCAATACCAATATGACATCTTACATCCATTTGATAATACAAAAGCTTTTATATTGACTGCTGTAAGATTAGTCATAATTTTGGTATCTTATGACCGATAACGAATAATAAAGCTATGCAACAGTAATAGTCGAAACCTTAATACGGCTAATAAGTGAGGCTTATGACTTTTTCTTCAATACATCTGAGTTCTGACAGTACAATTAATACATCTAGTCAAAATGTTTAAACTTAATATTAAAAAGTGGAAACAATATAAAAGGAGCGGCACTTATAGGCGCAAACTTAATCAAAAATATTCGTCTTTACTTGCTACTGTAGACAAACAGGCCAGCAGTGCAAGTAGTTTCGTGTAGTGGTACCTACTGATACCGACCCGCAGCCAAGCGACTTAAACGCGGCAGATAGCGATGGTTCCGCACAAAAATTTTTCACTGAAAATCAATATGAAGAGGATTTATATGAAAAACAGAGTATTGTAAGCGACGATAGCAATGATGACATAGAAAATGATTTACAAAACATTGTAAAAGATTCAGTATTTCACGCACATGTGGCAAAATGGGCTTTAGAACACAATAATACACATATTGCATTAAACGATTTATTTGCTATTTGATTACTTTTTGATTACTCATTACAGGTACATTCATCGCTTGTATAATGATCATAAATAGCGAAAATCTTGCAGTATTGGCACCAAAAAAAAGAAGTATTACTATTTTCTCGTTATTTAATACGACAAAATGTTTCGGCGCAGCGGATAATGTTAGAAAACCGCAATTAACACATTTTGCAGCTTTTGCAAAATGTGTTACTTCCCAGGGCCATTTTAATTCTCTCAGTAACTCTAAATCCCCTCTTTGAAGAAAAGTGTCCACATCCAGAAAGGCCACCATATTTGAGAAATCTAAAAAAAATTGATGCACATTTAGAATTACCTAAAATATTAATTATGAGAATGGGAATTTATCTAAATACATTTTGGAATAATTTCCAATCTTTTTTCAATTATAAATAATTATTTAAAAGAAACGTAAAAGGTAAGTTATAGAATAGATATAAAAGTACGAATAGGTAGGCTTTGTTTGAAATGGGTAACTGAAATATTTGAGGAACTCTGAAAATGTAGAGTAATGGCATTCTTTTAAGACTCTTTAGTCATAAGCAACAAGTATTTATCAGTATCAAGTTTTATGGCAGACATATTTATCATGGAGATAAATATTAATGTATTTAAATTATATATTTATAATTAAATTTAAAAGAAAAGAAGGGGGCGTTTAGAATTTATTAAGAAACCTAGAAGTTTGATCGTCAAAGTATTATTCGCACTAAGTTTTCCTTTCTAAACTTTATTCTTTACGTGGATGTGTGTTATGATCCTAATATAATTTATGAATGTCAGGATAAATATCTTGTACTTACTGTCTTTTTTAATATTATAATAATTATTATATCCAAGAGTACCACGCACAAACAGTTTTACGATGTATTTATCTTATAATGCGTTTTTCGGTACCGCATCACGACTTATTTGTCGTACAAATATCTACGTTATGATAACTATACAACTAATTTGTCATACAAAACGAATATTTATGATATTTCTATAACCAAATAGTCATTTAATACCTTACCTTATAACAGCTATGAGACTAAACGTTTTTGCTTCTGACTTTTGAATGATAGATGTACGACTGTAAAGCAATAGTAACTGCGCCAAATCCGCGTTGTATAAACGCTTGTATGACCGAAATTGCTTTGATTTAAGCTTTATCAAAAACGTTTGTATAACTGTTGTACGATACATTTTTGCTAGTTGGGTGTAGCTTAGTTTTTTAGTAATTAGGTAAAACGTCGTTTTATATTCTTCCGCAACGATGCATGTCGCACTCACAAACGCATTAGTAAGAGTGAGAAGGCCAAAAATAAATTTACTTTTTTATTTTATTTATTTGGGTTAACCAGCAGGTTCAAAATCAAATCAAATCAAAATATTCTTTATTTGCAATAAAATACACGGTTTAATGCGATCTTATAAAACTAAATATGGTAGCAGTGTATTTGCCTTATCAAGGCGTGCAAATTTTACATTATCGTCATTAAAATAATAATTAATATATTGTCATATCTATTTCCTATTAAAATAATCTTTAATGATTCTTAAAATAATGACATTCAAAATTTGCAATACATTCTAAGGGTATACCCATTTTAAGGTAACCACTACTTGCTAAGTTTTATGCTCGGCTTGCGAAATTGAAAACTATAACTAACCGACATACACTCGGCGTCAAAAAAATCGCACCTTTCAATAAATCTACTTCAAACAACTTTAAACCTTATTTGACATCAATAATGACGGTCATGTTGGATATCATTTGAAAGGCGATGAAATGGAGAGCACAAAAACAATTCAATTTATTATTTTTCTTTTATTGGAAAAGCACAAAAAAAAGAAGTATATAAAACAGTAAAAATCCTTAATTAAGCCTTAATTTAAAACAGATTAATTACACAAAAAAGAATACAAAAATGATCTTAAAACTAATCTAAAATCTAGTGTTACCCCCCCTTGCCCTGATGACGGCTTCCATACGATCCCTTATGGATCTTACCAATTTTAAAATTTCTTCTTGAGGGATAGTGTCCCATTCCTCAATAACGGCATCTTTGAGTTCCTGGAGAGTCGTAGGAGCGGGATCACGAGACCAAACCTTGCGTTTTAAATGGTCCCATAGGTGCTCAATCGGGTTCAGGTCTGGACTTCTCGCTGGCCACTGCATGACAGAGATCCCAACATCTTGAAGATAGTCGCGCACAATAATTGCAGTGTGAGCGCGAGCGTTGTCATGCATCAACGTGAACCCCTCGCCAACAAAACTGGCATAGGGGACCACATGGTCTTCCAGGGTCTCTGTGATGTACCGGTGAGCAGTCAGCGACCCTTGCCCGCGAGCACCTCGAGCCCGGGAGACGCAAACAAGGTCGGTTTTGCCGTCGGCAGACATGCCGCCCCAGAACATACAAGAACCGCCTCCATATTCCACCGTCTCCTGGATGCAGGCTTGGACGAAACGTTCACCCTGTCTTCTGTACACTCTTTTGCGTCTGTCGTTGCAGAAAAGGCACACTCTCGTCTCGTCTGAGAAGAGAACAGCTTTCCATTGTTCGAGGGTCCAATTAACGTGTTCGCGAGCGAATTGCAAGCGGGCTCGCCGATGCTCTGCGGTCAATTTTGGACCCGTAGCAGCTCTTCGCGCCGCTATTTTCCTCTCCCCCAGCCTTCGTCTAACCGTAGACACACTCACGGTTCTTCTGTTAGCTGTCTGGAGCTGCTGTCGCAACTCAACAGCATTTAAGAAGCGATTTCTCAAAGATGTCGATACGATGAATCGGTCGTCTCTCTCCGAGGTGCAGCGACGTCTACCAGACCCATGTCTTCGGACGTAGCCACCGGTCTCCAGGAAACGCTGGTACACTCTTCGAACCGAAAAACGGCTCAAGTTGAGTTGCCGAGCGACATCACACTGCCGCATGCCTGATTGCAGTAGTGCAATCACTTGGGCGGCCTCATCGACAGTGGTATCCATCTTCAAGGGTATTTTTCTTGGGAATGAGCTTCTCGTGTGTCCACTTCAACGGTTGGATAGCGAATGATCCCGATTGAACCTGTATTGACCCTTTTATACCTGCAAAAGGTAGCGCAACTAGCGGCTGTTTAAGGAGCAAAATTGTAAGTGTTTTCTTCTTCTTTTTTTGTGCTCTTCCAGTAAAAGAAAAATAATCAATTGAATTGTTTTTGTACACTCCATTTCATCGCCTTTCAAATGATATGCAACATGACCCTCATTATTGATGTCAAATAAGGTCTAAAGTTGTTTGAAGTAGATTTTTTGAAAGGTGCGATTTTTTTGACGCCGAGTTTAGTTAGACCTAATTAATACAATATAGAATAGACATTTTTTTACAAATAATTTTTTTAATAATCCAATTACTTCTATTACAAGTTGCTATTAAATACCTACTAATAAAATACTATATAATTCTTACACGAAAAATTCTCAGGGCGATTGATTTATAATGAAAATTCTTGCGATATAACCATCAGTCAAGAACGGATTTTTGAAGATTCAACATAACGGAATAGTCATTGACAGGAGGTCACGATTGCCGCGAGCGTCTGCTAGCAGATTTATTTGAACCTACCTAGATTAAGTGCGGATCAATTTATTCAATGAAAATCCTTGACTCGTCACTAAGAGAAATCTCGTTGAAGCGTTCCTTAGTGGCGAGTACACTTACCTAAGTAGGCATAAATCGAATCAATCAATAAACGGAAACGGGTGCCTGCCTGTTGTTTCCTTCGTTTGTGTAGTGTACTGTAGTCTGTAGGTACGCGCCGATTCTATTATTAGCTCGTAAATATCTAGACACAGCGCCTGGAAGGCTGACCGATGACTTGCAGAGAGATTCTTTGATATAGGGTTGTCCAGTGTCCTAGCTGTGGGCACTGTAAGTATTATTTCATTTGTGGTAGGTCTCCTTAGTTCTTTCGGAGTTTGTCTGTTCGGGTGCAACCGCAGGATCAGTTTATTGAATTTATTGTTGTCTTTCTCACACGCACGGATACGTTGGTAGGTGCGACATGCCGCGTCGCGGAAGAATATAACAGAAAAACAACTTTTTACCTAACTAGGTACTCAAAACTAAGCCAGTTATCAAAAATCTGTTTCTAAGCGTTTTTGGATATTATTATTACCGACACATTAAAACAAAAATTACATATACATCCATTAAAGTTTCCGATAAAAGTTGAGATTTTGGACCAACTTTTGAGAGAACTTTCCATCGAGATTTTTTTATCCAATCGTGTTTCTGCTTCTAAGCGATTTTAGATTAAAGACCCAAAATACATGATATGTAAATTTGAAAGTAATTGTCTTTATAGTTTTTAAATAAAACTTCATTCAAAATCGCCTTCTACACCGTTAAGAGCGCCATCTTTGCCGCACAGTGCCGCGCGGTGGCAGCGCGTCTGCAGCGCTGCAGACGCGCTGCTGTCGCTAGGTTTGAGAATCGTAGTGTAGTATATAATGTATGTGTGGGGGAGGCTTAAGAGTCCATAGTTTCACTATGGACTCTTAAGCCTCCCCCACACAGGCGCGTTATCATCGGTCGATAATATCGCAAGCGTTATTGCGATATCTGTTTTCAGTACATTTTGTATTAGGATGATCAAGTAGTTACACACTGCTGCGATAATAACGCGGGACGCTGCGTCCGTCTGCGCGTTATTATCGCACGATAAAAACGCAGCTGTGTGCAAGGAATCGGGACGCATTATCGCAATAACGCTTGCGATATTATCGACCGATAATAACGCGCCTGTGTGGGGGAGCCTTTATATTTTTACGACTATTGACATAGAGCGTAAAATTGAAACGTAGCTCAAAACGATTCAAAATTTATATTATTAAGTATGAATTATTATAGTCCATAGCTTAATATTTGTAAAATATTTGTAACTAGCAAACGCCCGCGGCTTCGCTCACGTTAACTTCTGAGTTATGCTTTACTATGGTGGTTTAATTTCCAAAATTCCTGCATTACACACCATTTTGCCCACAAAATTTTCTCTTGCTTCCTGGTAATAGTCACATATTGATTTTGAAAAATTCGATCGTCACAAAAAAGTTAAATATGGTGGCCATTTTTAGGGTTCCGTACCCAAAGGGTAAAAGCTCTTAGTAAGACTCCACCGTCCGTTCGTCCATCCGGCCGTGGTTGCTTGCTACCATGGTAAGACATATAAGTACAAAATTGTGGCCAATTCTTTTAAATTTTTAACAAAAATTCCTTTTCTATGCTCGTTGCGATAATCAGATATCAATTTTGGAAACAATCGGCCCAGTAACAAAAAAGTTCAAAATGGCGGCCACTTTTTTAAATTTTGACCACAAATTCCTTCTCTATGCTTGCTGTATAGTCAAATATCGATTTTCAAAGCAATCGGCCCAGTAACAAAAAAGTTCAAAATGGCGGCCACTTTTTTAAATTTTGACCACAAATTCCTTCTCTATGCTTGCTGCCATAGTAAAATATCGATTTTCAAAGCAATCTGCCCAGTAACAAAAAAGTTCAAAATGGCGGCCACTTTTTTAAATTTTGACCACAAATTCCTTCTCTATGCTTGCTGCCATAGTCAAATATCGATTTTCAAAGCAATCGGCCCAGTAACAAAAAAGTTCAAAATGGCGGCCACTTTTTTAAATTTTGACCACAAATTCCTTCTCTATGCTTGCTGCCATAGTCAAATATCGATTTTCAAAGCAATCTGCCCAGTAACAAAAAAGTACAAAATGGCGGCCACTTTTTTAAATTTTGACCACAAATTCCTTCTCTATGCTTGCTGCCATAGTCAAATATCGATTTTCAAAGCAATCGGCCCAGTAACAAAAAAGTTCAAAATGGCGCCCACTTTTTTAAATTTTGACCACAAATTCCTTCTCTATGCTTGCTGCCATAGTCAAATATCGATTTTCAAAGCAATCGGCCCAGTAACAATAAAGTTCAAAATGGCGGCCACTTTTTTTAAATTTTGACCACAAATTCCTTCTCTATGCTTGCTGCCATAGTCAAATATCGATTTTCAAAGCAATCGGCCCAGTAACAAAAAAGTTCAAAATGGCGGCCACTTTTTTTAAATTTTGACCACAAATTCCTTCTCTATGCTTGCTGCCATAGTCAAATATCGATTTTCAAAGCTATCGGCCCGGTAACAAAAAAGTTCAAAATGGCGGCCACTTTTTTAAATTTTGACCACAAATTCCTTCTCTTTGCTAGCTGCCATAGTCAAATATCGATTTTCAAAGCAATCGGCCCAGTAACAAAAAAGTTCAAAATGGTGGCCACTTTTTTAAATTTTGACCACAAATTCCTTCTCTATGCTTGCTGCCATAGTCAAATATCGATTTTCAAAGCAATCTGCCCAGTAACAATAAAGTTCAAAAAAGGCGGCCACTTTTTTAAATTTTGACCACAAATTCCTACTCTATGCTTGCTGCCATAGTCAAATATCGATTTTCAAAGCAATCGGCCCAGTAACAAAAAAGTTTAAAATGGCGGCCACTTTTTTAAATTTTGACCACAAATTCCTTCTCTATGCTTGCTGCCATAGTCAAATATCGATTTTCAAAGCAATCGGCCCAGTAACAATAAAGTTCAAAATGGCGGCCACTTTTTTAAATTTTGACCACAAATTCCTTCTCTATGCTTGCTGCCATAGTCAAATATCGATTTTCAAAGCAATCGGCCCAGTAACAAAAAAGTTCAAAATGGCGGCCACTTTTTTAAATTTTGACCACAAATTCCGTCTCTATGCTTGTTGCCATAGTCAAATATCGATTTTCAAAGCAATCGGCCCAGTAACAAAAAAGTTCAAAATGGCGGCCAAAAAATTCAAAATTTTTCCTCCTCAAAATTTGAATCTCGAAAATCCCTTTCTGTATACGGATTAATGATATACCTAATACCAACCTAGGTACCAAATTTCAGATCTCTACGACTTTTAATTTCGCTGGAATCCCTGGAACAACGCAAAAATTACACTTTTGTATGGGAAAATACCTTAAAAGTAGGATTTTTATCCCTTCCAATTTGAATTTCTGGAATCCCCGTCTTAGTACGAATTCATGACCTAATGTCAATGTAGGTACCAAATTTCAGATCTCTACGACTTGTAGTTTTTCGGGAATTCCTGGAACAACAAAAAAAATTACAATTTTGTATGGAGAAATCCCTTTAATGTACTATTTCTACCCCTTTAACATGGAATTTCTGGAATCCCCGTCTTAGTACGAATTCATGACCTAATATCTACCTAGATACCAAATTTCAGATCTCTACCACTTTTACTTTTTCTGGAATGCCTGGAACAACGAAAAAAATTACAATTTTGTATGGAGAAATCCCTTTAATGTACTATTTCTACCCCTTTAACATGGAATTTCTGGAATCCCCGTCTTAGTACGAATTCATGACCTAATATCTTCCTAGGTACCAAATTTGAGATCTCTACGACTTTTAGTTTTTCGGGAATTCCTGGAACAACGAAAAAATTTTACTTTTGTATGGGAAATACCCTTAAATGTATGATTTTTACCCCTTAAACATGGAATTTCTGGAATCCCCGTCTTAGTACGAATTCATGACCTAATATCTACCTAGATACCAAATTTCAGATCTCTACGACTTTTAGTTTTTCTGGAATGCCTGGAACAACGAAAAAAATTACAATTTTGTATGGAGAAATCCCTTTAATGTACTATTTCTACCCCTTAAACATGGAATTTCTGGAATCCCCGTCTTAGTACGAATTCATGACCTAATATCTACCTAGATACCAAATTTCAGATCTCTACGACTTTTAGTTTTTCTGGAATGCCTGGAACAACGAAAAAATTACAATTTTGTATGGAGAAATCCCTTTAATGTACTATTTCTACCCCTTAAACATGGAATTTCTGGAATCCCCGTCTTAGTACGAATTCATGACCTAATATCTACCTAAGTACCAAATTTCAGATCTCTACGACCTATAGTTTTGGCGGAATCCGTGGAACAACCAAAATACCTCATTCTTTTATATATATAGATTACCTGTGTTTGAGCTATAAAGCCATTTTTTTATTTCAGCTATAAACCATGACGAAATGGATGATACACTACAAAAATACGCAAGGGCTCAGTGCTTGAAAGGCGGTTCGGTATCTGGTATGACGGAAACCAGCAAGCTTCACACACAGTCCATGTGCTGTACCGCCCTGAGCTTTTATTACTACAACGAACTCTGGGACACTGGCAGTAAGTGTTTTGACGACCCCCTAGCGCAGTGGCAGCGCGCTCGGATTTGAGGGAGGTCGCGGGTTCGATTCCCGCCATGGGCCACTTTGGAATTTCATAATTTCTAAATTCGCTCAGGTCTGGTCTGGTGGGAGGCTTCGGCCGTGGCTAGTTACCACCCTACCAGCAAAGACGCGCCACCAAGCGATTTAGCGTTCCGGTGCGGTGCTTGTAGAAACCGTTGGGGTAAATTTACTTACGTGATAACGTTAATAAATTGATGAACACCAGCAACCAACATGAAAAATAGTAACGTTCCGCGTAACGTTCCACCTGAGCCTGTGCGTGCAAGCGAGAGCGCGCAACAAGCGATAGAGAGGCACGATAATGACGTTATCACGTAAATCTATCGTCCGTAAACCGACTTTACAGACAACCAATTTTTTTGTTATTTTCAGGAACCTATGACAAGAGAGATCTAATGACCTACATGTGCGAAAGTCTAGAATTATACAGTGAGCTGTGTTCTAGAATTATACTGTGCTGTGCGACCCGGAGTACTTGTTGCTGCAGTACTGCAGGCGCTTGACTGAAGCCGCTAAAAATGACGGTAGGTATGACTTGCGGCAGTTAAGTTGACCCAAAATGGTAGCCGTCTGCGCAGGTCATCTCGCGTCTCGCTTTACACGCTTCCTCTCGCACCTTCGCTAAAAGCGATGATACATAAGTGTGCGGCAGTTGAGTTGACCCAAAATTCTTCCTCTCGCGCCACGCTTGACACGCTTCCTCATGCATGTTCGCTAAAAGCGACGATAGGAAAGTTCACGGCAGTTAAGTTGACCCAAAACAGCGAGAAGTAAGGCTCTGCTGTGCGACTCGGAGTACTTGTTGCTGGAGTACTGGAAGCGCTTGACTGATGCCGCTAAAAACGACGGTAGGTATGACTTGCGGCAGTTAAGTTGACCCAAAATATATTATTAACATTATTATTCCGTACTTAGTTCAGTCAGCTTCATTATTTTATTGTTCAGTATCCCGAGATGGTTATTCACAATGGAGAAAGTTGGTCTGGAGTCCAGACTGCTCATTTGTTGTTGTGGCTTATGGCAATGGAGTTGTGAGTTTCTTTGATCTCACCGCATCAAATTTGTTTAACATAGCTGCTGTAAGTATTTTATTATAAATTACCTATCACAAATCTCGTTTTTCCTTGTAGTTGTAAGTATGTAATATTTTGTAATGTACATAATTTTTTTTTAGGATTGTTCAAGGCCAGGTGGTCTGGAATGCACAGATAATACACATGCTGTTTCTGATATTATATTCAGGCCACTTAGAGTTAAAGATACAAAATGGTATGAATATTTTTTTTTCTCACACACAGCTGTTCACTGTCTCACACTCAATCACAGTTAGTGTTGTTACAAGTAGTTGAACATAATATTGTGTATCTTCACCCATCCATTATGATATAAGTAATATTCCTAATATTGTTTTTTGTAAATATGCAATTAACAAGTGTTTTTAATGCAAGGCACCACTGAGACACACTTAGCCTCCTGTTTGCTCAATTTTCAAAAGCAACCTTGCAGCTTTGAAGGATTTTAAGTACCAGCGTCTATTTCATATTTGTTAAAAAAATACGTTACTATCAATTAGTGTTAGATATCCTTCTGGTAATAAGCACATTATGGACTGCAGGAACTGGGAAGTATTGGTGGTGACGTACGACGGTAAACTGCGGGGCTACCTCGTGTCGCAAACGGACGGGTTCAAGCTGCACCACTCGTTCCGGTTCCCCGGCGGAGTGGCGGCCGCGTGCTACTGTGAACCGCACGCCACTCTCTACGTCGCTGGAGTACCCAGGGCGCCTTATAAGGTAAACTGCGGCGCTACCTCGTGTCGCAAACGGACGGGTTCAAGCTGCACCACTCGTTCCGGTTCCCCGGCGGAGTGGCGGCCGCGTGCTACTGTGAACCGCACGCCACTCTCTACGTCGCTGGAGTACCCAGGGCGCCTTATAAGGTAAACTGCGGCGCTACCTCGTGTCGCAAACGGACGGGTTCAAGCTGCACCACTCGTTCCGGTTCCCCGGCGGAGTGGCGGCCGCGTGCTACTGTGAACCGCACGCCACTCTCTACGTCGCTGGAGTACCCAGGGCGCCTTATAAGGTAAACTGCGGCGCTACCTCGTGTCGCAAACGGACGGGTTCAAGCTGCACCACTCGTTCCGGTTCCCCGGCGGAGTGGCGGCCGCGTGCTACTGTGAACCGCACGCCACTCTCTACGTCGCTGGAGTACCCAGGGCGCCTTATAAGGTAAACTGCGGCGCTACCTCGTGTCGCAAACGGACGGGTTCAAGCTGCACCACTCGTTCCGGTTCCCCGGCGGAGTGGCGGCCGCGTGCTACTGTGAACCGCACGCCACTCTCTACGTCGCTGGAGTACCCAGGGCGCCTTATAAGGTAAACTGCGGCGCTACCTCGTGTCGCAAACGGACGGGTTCAAGCTGCACCACTCGTTCCGGTTCCCCGGCGGAGTGGCGGCCGCGTGCTACTGTGAACCGCACGCCACTCTCTACGTCGCTGGAGTACCCAGGGCGCCTTATAAGGTAAACTGCGGCGCTACCTCGTGTCGCAAACGGACGGGTTCAAGCTGCACCACTCGTTCCGGTTCCCCGGCGGAGTGGCGGCCGCGTGCTACTGTGAACCGCACGCCACTCTCTACGTCGCTGGAGTACCCAGGGCGCCTTATAAGGTAAACTGCGGCGCTACCTCGTGTCGCAAACGGACGGGTTCAAGCTGCACCACTCGTTCCGGTTCCCCGGCGGAGTGGCGGCCGCGTGCTACTGTGAACCGCACGCCACTCTCTACGTCGCTGGAGTACCCAGGGCGCCTTATAAGGTAAACTGCGGCGCTACCTCGTGTCGCAAACGGACGGGTTCAAGCTGCACCACTCGTTCCGGTTCCCCGGCGGAGTGGCGGCCGCGTGCTACTGTGAACCGCACGCCACTCTCTACGTCGCTGGAGTACCCAGGGCGCCTTATAAGGTAAACTGCGGCGCTACCTCGTGTCGCAAACGGACGGGTTCAAGCTGCACCACTCGTTCCGGTTCCCCGGCGGAGTGGCGGCCGCGTGCTACTGTGAACCGCACGCCACTCTCTACGTCGCTGGAGTACCCAGGGCGCCTTATAAGGTAAACTGCGGCGCTACCTCGTGTCGCAAACGGACGGGTTCAAGCTGCACCACTCGTTCCGGTTCCCCGGCGGAGTGGCGGCCGCGTGCTACTGTGAACCGCACGCCACTCTCTACGTCGCTGGAGTACCCAGGGCGCCTTATAAGGTAAACTGCGGCGCTACCTCGTGTCGCAAACGGACGGGTTCAAGCTGCACCACTCGTTCCGGTTCCCCGGCGGAGTGGCGGCCGCGTGCTACTGTGAACCGCACGCCACTCTCTACGTCGCTGGAGTACCCAGGGCGCCTTATAAGGTAAACTGCGGCGCTACCTCGTGTCGCAAACGGACGGGTTCAAGCTGCACCACTCGTTCCGGTTCCCCGGCGGAGTGGCGGCCGCGTGCTACTGTGAACCGCACGCCACTCTCTACGTCGCTGGAGTACCCAGGGCGCCTTATAAGGTAAACTGCGGCGCTACCTCGTGTCGCAAACGGACGGGTTCAAGCTGCACCACTCGTTCCGGTTCCCCGGCGGAGTGGCGGCCGCGTGCTACTGTGAACCGCACGCCACTCTCTACGTCGCTGGAGTACCCAGGGCGCCTTATAAGGTAAACTGCGGCGCTACCTCGTGTCGCAAACGGACGGGTTCAAGCTGCACCACTCGTTCCGGTTCCCCGGCGGAGTGGCGGCCGCGTGCTACTGTGAACCGCACGCCACTCTCTACGTCGCTGGAGTACCCAGGGCGCCTTATAAGGTAAACTGCGGCGCTACCTCGTGTCGCAAACGGACGGGTTCAAGCTGCACCACTCGTTCCGGTTCCCCGGCGGAGTGGCGGCCGCGTGCTACTGTGAACCGCACGCCACTCTCTACGTCGCTGGAGTACCCAGGGCGCCTTATAAGGTAAACTGCGGCGCTACCTCGTGTCGCAAACGGACGGGTTCAAGCTGCACCACTCGTTCCGGTTCCAGATGCAAAAAATGTGCAGTTACACATTAAATAATTAATGTATATTATTTTTGTATTGAGGATCCATCGTCGCCGGTGAGCGCGGGCATCACGGCGTGGCGGATGATCAACGACGAGCCGTTCTACAAGTTATCCGTAGTGTCTGACGAGCTGGAGGCGCAGCTCGCCAACGAGCGGTTCCACCTCTACATGCCTATGGTTTTCTCCAAAAATATGGTGAGATGTATAATATTATATTGGGCTATGATGAAAGAGAGATCTCGAATCTATATTCGCCATACATTTTCTATTTGTCAGTGAGTGAATCAGCACGAGTATATATTATAGTAAAAAGATAGAATAAAAAAGGAATTAACTTTTTATATTTATAGAACTTTATAATCCGCATGGCGACATCACCCGACCGCAGCAAGCTGGTGTGCGTACACTGCAACGGCGACATCTCGGTGTGGCGGCTGCCCGTGCTGAAGGCGGAGCGCCGCTTCCGGCTCGCGGAGCAGCCGCAGCACGCGCTGCAGAACCCGCTGCAGAGCGCGCAGCCCCCGCCCCACGACCCCGCCGCGTACATGCCCGCCGACGTCAACTGGTGGAGCGACGAGGTGTGTATGATACGCAGCAAGCTGGTGTGCGTACACTGCAACGGCGACATCTCGGTGTGGCGGCTGCCCGTGCTGAAGGCGGAGCGCCGCTTCCGGCTCGCGGAGCAGCCGCAGCACGCGCTGCAGAACCCGCTGCAGAGCGCGCAGCCCCCGCCCCACGACCCCGCCGCGTACATGCCCGCCGACGTCAACTGGTGGAGCGACGAGGTGTGTATGATACGCAGCAAGCTGGTGTGCGTACACTGCAACGGCGACATCTCGGTGTGGCGGCTGCCCGTGCTGAAGGCGGAGCGCCGCTTCCGGCTCGCGGAGCAGCCGCAGCACGCGCTGCAGAACCCGCTGCAGAGCGCGCAGCCCCCGCCCCACGACCCCGCCGCGTACATGCCCGCCGACGTCAACTGGTGGAGCGACGAGGTGTGTATGATACGCAGCAAGCTGGTGTGCGTACACTGCAACGGCGACATCTCGGTGTGGCGGCTGCCCGTGCTGAAGGCGGAGCGCCGCTTCCGGCTCGCGGAGCAGCCGCAGCACGCGCTGCAGAACCCGCTGCAGAGCGCGCAGCCCCCGCCCCACGACCCCGCCGCGTACATGCCCGCCGACGTCAACTGGTGGAGCGACGAGGTGTGTATGATACGCAGCAAGCTGGTGTGCGTACACTGCAACGGCGACATCTCGGTGTGGCGGCTGCCCGTGCTGAAGGCGGAGCGCCGCTTCCGGCTCGCGGAGCAGCCGCAGCACGCGCTGCAGAACCCGCTGCAGAGCGCGCAGCCCCCGCCCCACGACCCCGCCGCGTACATGCCCGCCGACGTCAACTGGTGGAGCGACGAGGTGTGTATGATACGCAGCAAGCTGGTGTGCGTACACTGCAACGGCGACATCTCGGTGTGGCGGCTGCCCGTGCTGAAGGCGGAGCGCCGCTTCCGGCTCGCGGAGCAGCCGCAGCACGCGCTGCAGAACCCGCTGCAGAGCGCGCAGCCCCCGCCCCACGACCCCGCCGCGTACATGCCCGCCGACGTCAACTGGTGGAGCGACGAGGTGTGTATGATACGCAGCAAGCTGGTGTGCGTACACTGCAACGGCGACATCTCGGTGTGGCGGCTGCCCGTGCTGAAGGCGGAGCGCCGCTTCCGGCTCGCGGAGCAGCCGCAGCACGCGCTGCAGAACCCGCTGCAGAGCGCGCAGCCCCCGCCCCACGACCCCGCCGCGTACATGCCCGCCGACGTCAACTGGTGGAGCGACGAGGTGTGTATGATACGCAGCAAGCTGGTGTGCGTACACTGCAACGGCGACATCTCGGTGTGGCGGCTGCCCGTGCTGAAGGCGGAGCGCCGCTTCCGGCTCGCGGAGCAGCCGCAGCACGCGCTGCAGAACCCGCTGCAGAGCGCGCAGCCCCCGCCCCACGACCCCGCCGCGTACATGCCCGCCGACGTCAACTGGTGGAGCGACGAGGTGTGTATGATACGCAGCAAGCTGGTGTGCGTACACTGCAACGGCGACATCTCGGTGTGGCGGCTGCCCGTGCTGAAGGCGGAGCGCCGCTTCCGGCTCGCGGAGCAGCCGCAGCACGCGCTGCAGAACCCGCTGCAGAGCGCGCAGCCCCCGCCCCACGACCCCGCCGCGTACATGCCCGCCGACGTCAACTGGTGGAGCGACGAGGTGTGTATGATACGCAGCAAGCTGGTGTGCGTACACTGCAACGGCGACATCTCGGTGTGGCGGCTGCCCGTGCTGAAGGCGGAGCGCCGCTTCCGGCTCGCGGAGCAGCCGCAGCACGCGCTGCAGAACCCGCTGCAGAGCGCGCAGCCCCCGCCCCACGACCCCGCCGCGTACATGCCCGCCGACGTCAACTGGTGGAGCGACGAGGTGTGTATGATACGCAGCAAGCTGGTGTGCGTACACTGCAACGGCGACATCTCGGTGTGGCGGCTGCCCGTGCTGAAGGCGGAGCGCCGCTTCCGGCTCGCGGAGCAGCCGCAGCACGCGCTGCAGAACCCGCTGCAGAGCGCGCAGCCCCCGCCCCACGACCCCGCCGCGTACATGCCCGCCGACGTCAACTGGTGGAGCGACGAGGTGTGTATGATACGCAGCAAGCTGGTGTGCGTACACTGCAACGGCGACATCTCGGTGTGGCGGCTGCCCGTGCTGAAGGCGGAGCGCCGCTTCCGGCTCGCGGAGCAGCCGCAGCACGCGCTGCAGAACCCGCTGCAGAGCGCGCAGCCCCCGCCCCACGACCCCGCCGCGTACATGCCCGCCGACGTCAACTGGTGGAGCGACGAGGTGTGTATGATACGCAGCAAGCTGGTGTGCGTACACTGCAACGGCGACATCTCGGTGTGGCGGCTGCCCGTGCTGAAGGCGGAGCGCCGCTTCCGGCTCGCGGAGCAGCCGCAGCACGCGCTGCAGAACCCGCTGCAGAGCGCGCAGCCCCCGCCCCACGACCCCGCCGCGTACATGCCCGCCGACGTCAACTGGTGGAGCGACGAGGTGTGTATGATACGCAGCAAGCTGGTGTGCGTACACTGCAACGGCGACATCTCGGTGTGGCGGCTGCCCGTGCTGAAGGCGGAGCGCCGCTTCCGGCTCGCGGAGCAGCCGCAGCACGCGCTGCAGAACCCGCTGCAGAGCGCGCAGCCCCCGCCCCACGACCCCGCCGCGTACATGCCCGCCGACGTCAACTGGTGGAGCGACGAGGTGTGTATGATACGCAGCAAGCTGGTGTGCGTACACTGCAACGGCGACATCTCGGTGTGGCGGCTGCCCGTGCTGAAGGCGGAGCGCCGCTTCCGGCTCGCGGAGCAGCCGCAGCACGCGCTGCAGAACCCGCTGCAGAGCGCGCAGCCCCCGCCCCACGACCCCGCCGCGTACATGCCCGCCGACGTCAACTGGTGGAGCGACGAGGTGTGTATGATACGCAGCAAGCTGGTGTGCGTACACTGCAACGGCGACATCTCGGTGTGGCGGCTGCCCGTGCTGAAGGCGGAGCGCCGCTTCCGGCTCGCGGAGCAGCCGCAGCACGCGCTGCAGAACCCGCTGCAGAGCGCGCAGCCCCCGCCCCACGACCCCGCCGCGTACATGCCCGCCGACGTCAACTGGTGGAGCGACGAGGTGTGTATGATACGCAGCAAGCTGGTGTGCGTACACTGCAACGGCGACATCTCGGTGTGGCGGCTGCCCGTGCTGAAGGCGGAGCGCCGCTTCCGGCTCGCGGAGCAGCCGCAGCACGCGCTGCAGAACCCGCTGCAGAGCGCGCAGCCCCCGCCCCACGACCCCGCCGCGTACATGCCCGCCGACGTCAACTGGTGGAGCGACGAGGTGTGTATGATACGCAGCAAGCTGGTGTGCGTACACTGCAACGGCGACATCTCGGTGTGGCGGCTGCCCGTGCTGAAGGCGGAGCGCCGCTTCCGGCTCGCGGAGCAGCCGCAGCACGCGCTGCAGAACCCGCTGCAGAGCGCGCAGCCCCCGCCCCACGACCCCGCCGCGTACATGCCCGCCGACGTCAACTGGTGGAGCGACGAGGTGTGTATGATACGCAGCAAGCTGGTGTGCGTACACTGCAACGGCGACATCTCGGTGTGGCGGCTGCCCGTGCTGAAGGCGGAGCGCCGCTTCCGGCTCGCGGAGCAGCCGCAGCACGCGCTGCAGAACCCGCTGCAGAGCGCGCAGCCCCCGCCCCACGACCCCGCCGCGTACATGCCCGCCGACGTCAACTGGTGGAGCGACGAGGTGTGTATGATACGCAGCAAGCTGGTGTGCGTACACTGCAACGGCGACATCTCGGTGTGGCGGCTGCCCGTGCTGAAGGCGGAGCGCCGCTTCCGGCTCGCGGAGCAGCCGCAGCACGCGCTGCAGAACCCGCTGCAGAGCGCGCAGCCCCCGCCCCACGACCCCGCCGCGTACATGCCCGCCGACGTCAACTGGTGGAGCGACGAGGTGTGTATGATACGCAGCAAGCTGGTGTGCGTACACTGCAACGGCGACATCTCGGTGTGGCGGCTGCCCGTGCTGAAGGCGGAGCGCCGCTTCCGGCTCGCGGAGCAGCCGCAGCACGCGCTGCAGAACCCGCTGCAGAGCGCGCAGCCCCCGCCCCACGACCCCGCCGCGTACATGCCCGCCGACGTCAACTGGTGGAGCGACGAGGTGTGTATGATACGCAGCAAGCTGGTGTGCGTACACTGCAACGGCGACATCTCGGTGTGGCGGCTGCCCGTGCTGAAGGCGGAGCGCCGCTTCCGGCTCGCGGAGCAGCCGCAGCACGCGCTGCAGAACCCGCTGCAGAGCGCGCAGCCCCCGCCCCACGACCCCGCCGCGTACATGCCCGCCGACGTCAACTGGTGGAGCGACGAGGTGTGTATGATACGCAGCAAGCTGGTGTGCGTACACTGCAACGGCGACATCTCGGTGTGGCGGCTGCCCGTGCTGAAGGCGGAGCGCCGCTTCCGGCTCGCGGAGCAGCCGCAGCACGCGCTGCAGAACCCGCTGCAGAGCGCGCAGCCCCCGCCCCACGACCCCGCCGCGTACATGCCCGCCGACGTCAACTGGTGGAGCGACGAGGTGTGTATGATACGCAGCAAGCTGGTGTGCGTACACTGCAACGGCGACATCTCGGTGTGGCGGCTGCCCGTGCTGAAGGCGGAGCGCCGCTTCCGGCTCGCGGAGCAGCCGCAGCACGCGCTGCAGAACCCGCTGCAGAGCGCGCAGCCCCCGCCCCACGACCCCGCCGCGTACATGCCCGCCGACGTCAACTGGTGGAGCGACGAGGTGTGTATGATACGCAGCAAGCTGGTGTGCGTACACTGCAACGGCGACATCTCGGTGTGGCGGCTGCCCGTGCTGAAGGCGGAGCGCCGCTTCCGGCTCGCGGAGCAGCCGCAGCACGCGCTGCAGAACCCGCTGCAGAGCGCGCAGCCCCCGCCCCACGACCCCGCCGCGTACATGCCCGCCGACGTCAACTGGTGGAGCGACGAGGTGTGTATGATACGCAGCAAGCTGGTGTGCGTACACTGCAACGGCGACATCTCGGTGTGGCGGCTGCCCGTGCTGAAGGCGGAGCGCCGCTTCCGGCTCGCGGAGCAGCCGCAGCACGCGCTGCAGAACCCGCTGCAGAGCGCGCAGCCCCCGCCCCACGACCCCGCCGCGTACATGCCCGCCGACGTCAACTGGTGGAGCGACGAGGTGTGTATGATACGCAGCAAGCTGGTGTGCGTACACTGCAACGGCGACATCTCGGTGTGGCGGCTGCCCGTGCTGAAGGCGGAGCGCCGCTTCCGGCTCGCGGAGCAGCCGCAGCACGCGCTGCAGAACCCGCTGCAGAGCGCGCAGCCCCCGCCCCACGACCCCGCCGCGTACATGCCCGCCGACGTCAACTGGTGGAGCGACGAGGTGTGTATGATACGCAGCAAGCTGGTGTGCGTACACTGCAACGGCGACATCTCGGTGTGGCGGCTGCCCGTGCTGAAGGCGGAGCGCCGCTTCCGGCTCGCGGAGCAGCCGCAGCACGCGCTGCAGAACCCGCTGCAGAGCGCGCAGCCCCCGCCCCACGACCCCGCCGCGTACATGCCCGCCGACGTCAACTGGTGGAGCGACGAGGTGTGTATGATACGCAGCAAGCTGGTGTGCGTACACTGCAACGGCGACATCTCGGTGTGGCGGCTGCCCGTGCTGAAGGCGGAGCGCCGCTTCCGGCTCGCGGAGCAGCCGCAGCACGCGCTGCAGAACCCGCTGCAGAGCGCGCAGCCCCCGCCCCACGACCCCGCCGCGTACATGCCCGCCGACGTCAACTGGTGGAGCGACGAGGTGTGTATGATACGCAGCAAGCTGGTGTGCGTACACTGCAACGGCGACATCTCGGTGTGGCGGCTGCCCGTGCTGACCGTGTCGCCCAACGCGCGTCCACCACCCAACGCGCCGTACAAGATAGAGTACCGGCGCAGCGTGGAGCTGGTGTCTAACGCTGCGAGGGAGTACTTCAACTCCGCGTCGTCTCTGACCGACCCCGCCTTGGAGTTAGCCAAGTGAGTCCATACTTTTAGTGAGTCATTGGCAATGGTTCGTAGATAATTGTTCTAGTGATTGAACAGCATAGGGCGCCACAATAAACGTATCTTCATGACTTGGACGGGAAATTCTCTGTTTTAAGGTTCTTTCTAGTAAACGTAGTGTAAGTAACTTTTGTGTTAGGGATTGGTTTGTTTTAACTAGTCTCAAACATTAAATTTGGTGACGAGGGTCTGATGATGCAACATGGGCCTGATTAGCGATACTCAATAATGGTAACTAATACCTCGAGTTTGATTTGGTTAAGCTTTTCTAACATTAGGCTTGGTGGCGAGGATTAATGAATGAATGTGGCGTATTTACCCTAGGGGCAAGAGGGCTATGGCCCAGGGCGGCAGCCTCCGAGGGGCGGCGGCGTAAGCCGCACCTCGCTCAGCTTTTTTTACTTTGTTAGAGAATTTATCTGTGTTTAATGCGATATCTTTCTAGTAAACACAAAGTGATAGGGATTCGTATGTTTT
The DNA here is from genome assembly GCA_036785405.1 of Coenonympha arcania. NCBI lineage: Eukaryota > Metazoa > Arthropoda > Insecta > Lepidoptera > Nymphalidae > Coenonympha > Coenonympha arcania. The sequence continues at coordinate 169,343 of JAWDAA010000033.1, forward strand.
AATTAACTTGGCTCCAATAATAAATTTGGTGACAAGGGTCAGATGATGCCTTCAGACACTGCATAGAGGAGCTAATGGCTAGTTTGAAGATTAATTTTCATTTTGTAATATTAATATATTAATCTAGCAAATATAAAACAAGTGGAAATTAAAAAAAAATTTAAAACACCCACGGATCCGACGGATTTTCTTGGATATGTCATTATACTGATAGGTTCATAGATCTTACTTTCCTTTGGTTGGGGGGTTTCAAAAAAAATGATTTAATCCTTTTTCAATTACAAGTCCACAAAAGTCGTGGGTGTTTTAATTTTTTTTTATTTTCCACTTGTTCTGTTGGTATCTTCTTTTGTTGTAAACAATTAGGAACCCATATTCTTCAAATCATCATTTCAATTTTCAAAGACCGCTCTTTAGATATATTTTCTTTATACAAGGTATCGTTTTTCAGATGCTGCCTGATGCTAATCGTCGATGGGGACAAGGAAATAGAGCAAGAGTTGGATCTAATAAATGCTTTGCCGATATTGGCGGCGTTCAATCTCTCGATACTTCCGATACAAGGTGAGATTTCTTACAACATTTACCACTAGGAAGTAGTGCGGCTCTGTTGGGCTTTCACCTTCGCTTCAAAGTTCGTTGCAGCCTAAGCACTTCACAACTCAAATAAGTTCATTTCACTCTTCACTCACCCTTGCCAATAGACGCCCAAAATTATATTTTATTTATATTACGTTACTAAATTAAGTTTGATTCACGGAACAGGCAATTTTTAGCGAAGTGACAATGAGAATATATGAACGTGAATACGGCGAAGTTTCACTTCGAATATGTTTGTGAAAAATCTGCCGAATTACAAAACGTACTTCATAAATAGGAACATTTCGATTCTTTTTCAGTTCGTCTGTGTGAGGATAGGATGACACCGATAGAAGAATGCTTACAATTTTATCCCAACGCGCACCTGGCGAGCCACAAACTGCTGAAGCTGGCGAAACTGCTGCACATCGCGGGCGATGACGAGCAGACGAGGTGATTTATCTGTTTTAACCTGTGTGTAACTTTTATTGAACGGCACCTTTGAAAAGGGTCAAGAGGTAAAACTAGTCTAAGAAATAGTTCTATCCCTTTCCACGGATTGTAAGGAAAAGTACTATTTTTGGACGCGCTATATTTAAAATGTTTAAAACACAGCAAGCGTACCTTTGACTGATTCTGTTTCAGACTCTAAATTTAGTGCATCTAAAAATGTTCTATCACTTTTACTATAGTATGGTTGAAAAGGGGAAGAACTATTACCACGGAACACTAAATAGGTGCAGAAGGCTTACTCCGCACGATGTTTTAAAGAAATAGCGACTCTAGCGCTGACACAAAAAGTGCAATTCAGTTCGCAATAGCGCCTGGCCCCGCCCTCAAAATCGACACGCAACAAACGCAATGTTGTGGTCTCTTTCTATCGCCTAACTTTATCTCTTACGACGTACTAGGGCTGCCGTAGTCAGACGGCGCGTAAAATAGACCGTACTGAACTAGCGCGTGCAACTCGGCCCGCGAGCGGCAACCATCTGAAATATTGAGGTCCGGACCCCTACTTCCGACCCCTACTAGCCGGGACGGTCACGTGATAAGTGAGACTGGCCTGCTATTACTACATCATTGAAATTAGAAAATGAATACTTCACCAATTCGAAAGAATAAAAGTGGGTCAATAATCCATAGCGGAGAGAGACGCATAATTTACAATGTTTATTAGGAAGAAGTGCTGCGACCACGTGATACGAGAAGAAAATACCATGTGGCATTTGGATGATGTCATGGAACACGTAGAACAAAATTCTTTCATAATAAATGTAACTGAAGAATCTAGCGATACTGATAAGTGATTTAAGTAATTTTAAGACATTTTTGTTCCATTTAAAATAATAAAATATTAAAAAAAATTGTACTTTTACTCCACTGTGATACACCCTTATCCTGTAGTTGCACAGATGACTCACTATTTTCTAAACGCGAATAGACTATAAAGACTATAATGTGTACTGTTGCATTGCTGATTGCAGAGAAGGGCAAGTGCCGGCAGTGGTGGGGGAGTGTGCGCTGCGCGCGGGCGCTGCGGGCGGCGGCGCACGTGCACGCCAGCACGGCCGAGCGCAGGCAGCTGCTGGCCGCCGCCGCCACCTACGCCTCCGTCGACCACCTGCAGCGCGTGCTGCGAGCCAGGTAACGAGCTACAGCAGTGCCGGCAGTGGTGGGGGAGTGTGCGCTGCGCGCGGGCGCTGCGGGCGGCGGCGCACGTGCACGCCAGCACGGCCGAGCGCAGGCAGCTGCTGGCCGCCGCCGCCACCTACGCCTCCGTCGACCACCTGCAGCGCGTGCTGCGAGCCAGGTAACGAGCTACAGCAGTGCCGGCAGTGGTGGGGGAGTGTGCGCTGCGCGCGGGCGCTGCGGGCGGCGGCGCACGTGCACGCCAGCACGGCCGAGCGCAGGCAGCTGCTGGCCGCCGCCGCCACCTACGCCTCCGTCGACCACCTGCAGCGCGTGCTGCGAGCCAGGTAACGAGCTACAGCAGTGCCGGCAGTGGTGGGGGAGTGTGCGCTGCGCGCGGGCGCTGCGGGCGGCGGCGCACGTGCACGCCAGCACGGCCGAGCGCAGGCAGCTGCTGGCCGCCGCCGCCACCTACGCCTCCGTCGACCACCTGCAGCGCGTGCTGCGAGCCAGGTAACGAGCTACAGCAGTGCCGGCAGTGGTGGGGGAGTGTGCGCTGCGCGCGGGCGCTGCGGGCGGCGGCGCACGTGCACGCCAGCACGGCCGAGCGCAGGCAGCTGCTGGCCGCCGCCGCCACCTACGCCTCCGTCGACCACCTGCAGCGCGTGCTGCGAGCCAGGTAACGAGCTACAGCAGTGCCGGCAGTGGTGGGGGAGTGTGCGCTGCGCGCGGGCGCTGCGGGCGGCGGCGCACGTGCACGCCAGCACGGCCGAGCGCAGGCAGCTGCTGGCCGCCGCCGCCACCTACGCCTCCGTCGACCACCTGCAGCGCGTGCTGCGAGCCAGGTAACGAGCTACAGCAGTGCCGGCAGTGGTGGGGGAGTGTGCGCTGCGCGCGGGCGCTGCGGGCGGCGGCGCACGTGCACGCCAGCACGGCCGAGCGCAGGCAGCTGCTGGCCGCCGCCGCCACCTACGCCTCCGTCGACCACCTGCAGCGCGTGCTGCGAGCCAGGTAACGAGCTACAGCAGTGCCGGCAGTGGTGGGGGAGTGTGCGCTGCGCGCGGGCGCTGCGGGCGGCGGCGCACGTGCACGCCAGCACGGCCGAGCGCAGGCAGCTGCTGGCCGCCGCCGCCACCTACGCCTCCGTCGACCACCTGCAGCGCGTGCTGCGAGCCAGGTAACGAGCTACAGCAGTGCCGGCAGTGGTGGGGGAGTGTGCGCTGCGCGCGGGCGCTGCGGGCGGCGGCGCACGTGCACGCCAGCACGGCCGAGCGCAGGCAGCTGCTGGCCGCCGCCGCCACCTACGCCTCCGTCGACCACCTGCAGCGCGTGCTGCGAGCCAGGTAACGAGCTACAGCAGTGCCGGCAGTGGTGGGGGAGTGTGCGCTGCGCGCGGGCGCTGCGGGCGGCGGCGCACGTGCACGCCAGCACGGCCGAGCGCAGGCAGCTGCTGGCCGCCGCCGCCACCTACGCCTCCGTCGACCACCTGCAGCGCGTGCTGCGAGCCAGGTAACGAGCTACAGCAGTGCCGGCAGTGGTGGGGGAGTGTGCGCTGCGCGCGGGCGCTGCGGGCGGCGGCGCACGTGCACGCCAGCACGGCCGAGCGCAGGCAGCTGCTGGCCGCCGCCGCCACCTACGCCTCCGTCGACCACCTGCAGCGCGTGCTGCGAGCCAGGTAACGAGCTACAGCAGTGCCGGCAGTGGTGGGGGAGTGTGCGCTGCGCGCGGGCGCTGCGGGCGGCGGCGCACGTGCACGCCAGCACGGCCGAGCGCAGGCAGCTGCTGGCCGCCGCCGCCACCTACGCCTCCGTCGACCACCTGCAGCGCGTGCTGCGAGCCAGGTAACGAGCTACAGCAGTGCCGGCAGTGGTGGGGGAGTGTGCGCTGCGCGCGGGCGCTGCGGGCGGCGGCGCACGTGCACGCCAGCACGGCCGAGCGCAGGCAGCTGCTGGCCGCCGCCGCCACCTACGCCTCCGTCGACCACCTGCAGCGCGTGCTGCGAGCCAGGTAACGAGCTACAGCAGTGCCGGCAGTGGTGGGGGAGTGTGCGCTGCGCGCGGGCGCTGCGGGCGGCGGCGCACGTGCACGCCAGCACGGCCGAGCGCAGGCAGCTGCTGGCCGCCGCCGCCACCTACGCCTCCGTCGACCACCTGCAGCGCGTGCTGCGAGCCAGGTAACGAGCTACAGCAGTGCCGGCAGTGGTGGGGGAGTGTGCGCTGCGCGCGGGCGCTGCGGGCGGCGGCGCACGTGCACGCCAGCACGGCCGAGCGCAGGCAGCTGCTGGCCGCCGCCGCCACCTACGCCTCCGTCGACCACCTGCAGCGCGTGCTGCGAGCCAGGTAACGAGCTACAGCAGTGCCGGCAGTGGTGGGGGAGTGTGCGCTGCGCGCGGGCGCTGCGGGCGGCGGCGCACGTGCACGCCAGCACGGCCGAGCGCAGGCAGCTGCTGGCCGCCGCCGCCACCTACGCCTCCGTCGACCACCTGCAGCGCGTGCTGCGAGCCAGGTAACGAGCTACAGCAGTGCCGGCAGTGGTGGGGGAGTGTGCGCTGCGCGCGGGCGCTGCGGGCGGCGGCGCACGTGCACGCCAGCACGGCCGAGCGCAGGCAGCTGCTGGCCGCCGCCGCCACCTACGCCTCCGTCGACCACCTGCAGCGCGTGCTGCGAGCCAGGTAACGAGCTACAGCAGTGCCGGCAGTGGTGGGGGAGTGTGCGCTGCGCGCGGGCGCTGCGGGCGGCGGCGCACGTGCACGCCAGCACGGCCGAGCGCAGGCAGCTGCTGGCCGCCGCCGCCACCTACGCCTCCGTCGACCACCTGCAGCGCGTGCTGCGAGCCAGGTAACGAGCTACAGCAGTGCCGGCAGTGGTGGGGGAGTGTGCGCTGCGCGCGGGCGCTGCGGGCGGCGGCGCACGTGCACGCCAGCACGGCCGAGCGCAGGCAGCTGCTGGCCGCCGCCGCCACCTACGCCTCCGTCGACCACCTGCAGCGCGTGCTGCGAGCCAGGTAACGAGCTACAGCAGTGCCGGCAGTGGTGGGGGAGTGTGCGCTGCGCGCGGGCGCTGCGGGCGGCGGCGCACGTGCACGCCAGCACGGCCGAGCGCAGGCAGCTGCTGGCCGCCGCCGCCACCTACGCCTCCGTCGACCACCTGCAGCGCGTGCTGCGAGCCAGGTAACGAGCTACAGCAGTGCCGGCAGTGGTGGGGGAGTGTGCGCTGCGCGCGGGCGCTGCGGGCGGCGGCGCACGTGCACGCCAGCACGGCCGAGCGCAGGCAGCTGCTGGCCGCCGCCGCCACCTACGCCTCCGTCGACCACCTGCAGCGCGTGCTGCGAGCCAGGTAACGAGCTACAGCAGTGCCGGCAGTGGTGGGGGAGTGTGCGCTGCGCGCGGGCGCTGCGGGCGGCGGCGCACGTGCACGCCAGCACGGCCGAGCGCAGGCAGCTGCTGGCCGCCGCCGCCACCTACGCCTCCGTCGACCACCTGCAGCGCGTGCTGCGAGCCAGGTAACGAGCTACAGCAGTGCCGGCAGTGGTGGGGGAGTGTGCGCTGCGCGCGGGCGCTGCGGGCGGCGGCGCACGTGCACGCCAGCACGGCCGAGCGCAGGCAGCTGCTGGCCGCCGCCGCCACCTACGCCTCCGTCGACCACCTGCAGCGCGTGCTGCGAGCCAGGTAACGAGCTACAGCAGTGCCGGCAGTGGTGGGGGAGTGTGCGCTGCGCGCGGGCGCTGCGGGCGGCGGCGCACGTGCACGCCAGCACGGCCGAGCGCAGGCAGCTGCTGGCCGCCGCCGCCACCTACGCCTCCGTCGACCACCTGCAGCGCGTGCTGCGAGCCAGGTAACGAGCTACAGCAGTGCCGGCAGTGGTGGGGGAGTGTGCGCTGCGCGCGGGCGCTGCGGGCGGCGGCGCACGTGCACGCCAGCACGGCCGAGCGCAGGCAGCTGCTGGCCGCCGCCGCCACCTACGCCTCCGTCGACCACCTGCAGCGCGTGCTGCGAGCCAGGTAACGAGCTACAGCAGTGCCGGCAGTGGTGGGGGAGTGTGCGCTGCGCGCGGGCGCTGCGGGCGGCGGCGCACGTGCACGCCAGCACGGCCGAGCGCAGGCAGCTGCTGGCCGCCGCCGCCACCTACGCCTCCGTCGACCACCTGCAGCGCGTGCTGCGAGCCAGGTAACGAGCTACAGCAGTGCCGGCAGTGGTGGGGGAGTGTGCGCTGCGCGCGGGCGCTGCGGGCGGCGGCGCACGTGCACGCCAGCACGGCCGAGCGCAGGCAGCTGCTGGCCGCCGCCGCCACCTACGCCTCCGTCGACCACCTGCAGCGCGTGCTGCGAGCCAGGTAACGAGCTACAGCAGTGCCGGCAGTGGTGGGGGAGTGTGCGCTGCGCGCGGGCGCTGCGGGCGGCGGCGCACGTGCACGCCAGCACGGCCGAGCGCAGGCAGCTGCTGGCCGCCGCCGCCACCTACGCCTCCGTCGACCACCTGCAGCGCGTGCTGCGAGCCAGGTAACGAGCTACAGCAGTGCCGGCAGTGGTGGGGGAGTGTGCGCTGCGCGCGGGCGCTGCGGGCGGCGGCGCACGTGCACGCCAGCACGGCCGAGCGCAGGCAGCTGCTGGCCGCCGCCGCCACCTACGCCTCCGTCGACCACCTGCAGCGCGTGCTGCGAGCCAGGTAACGAGCTACAGCAGTGCCGGCAGTGGTGGGGGAGTGTGCGCTGCGCGCGGGCGCTGCGGGCGGCGGCGCACGTGCACGCCAGCACGGCCGAGCGCAGGCAGCTGCTGGCCGCCGCCGCCACCTACGCCTCCGTCGACCACCTGCAGCGCGTGCTGCGAGCCAGGTAACGAGCTACAGCAGTGCCGGCAGTGGTGGGGGAGTGTGCGCTGCGCGCGGGCGCTGCGGGCGGCGGCGCACGTGCACGCCAGCACGGCCGAGCGCAGGCAGCTGCTGGCCGCCGCCGCCACCTACGCCTCCGTCGACCACCTGCAGCGCGTGCTGCGAGCCAGGTAACGAGCTACAGCAGTGCCGGCAGTGGTGGGGGAGTGTGCGCTGCGCGCGGGCGCTGCGGGCGGCGGCGCACGTGCACGCCAGCACGGCCGAGCGCAGGCAGCTGCTGGCCGCCGCCGCCACCTACGCCTCCGTCGACCACCTGCAGCGCGTGCTGCGAGCCAGGTAACGAGCTACAGCAGTGCCGGCAGTGGTGGGGGAGTGTGCGCTGCGCGCGGGCGCTGCGGGCGGCGGCGCACGTGCACGCCAGCACGGCCGAGCGCAGGCAGCTGCTGGCCGCCGCCGCCACCTACGCCTCCGTCGACCACCTGCAGCGCGTGCTGCGAGCCAGGTAACGAGCTACAGCAGTGCCGGCAGTGGTGGGGGAGTGTGCGCTGCGCGCGGGCGCTGCGGGCGGCGGCGCACGTGCACGCCAGCACGGCCGAGCGCAGGCAGCTGCTGGCCGCCGCCGCCACCTACGCCTCCGTCGACCACCTGCAGCGCGTGCTGCGAGCCAGGTAACGAGCTACAGCAGTGCCGGCAGTGGTGGGGGAGTGTGCGCTGCGCGCGGGCGCTGCGGGCGGCGGCGCACGTGCACGCCAGCACGGCCGAGCGCAGGCAGCTGCTGGCCGCCGCCGCCACCTACGCCTCCGTCGACCACCTGCAGCGCGTGCTGCGAGCCAGGTAACGAGCTACAGCAGTGCCGGCAGTGGTGGGGGAGTGTGCGCTGCGCGCGGGCGCTGCGGGCGGCGGCGCACGTGCACGCCAGCACGGCCGAGCGCAGGCAGCTGCTGGCCGCCGCCGCCACCTACGCCTCCGTCGACCACCTGCAGCGCGTGCTGCGAGCCAGGTAACGAGCTACAGCAGTGCCGGCAGTGGTGGGGGAGTGTGCGCTGCGCGCGGGCGCTGCGGGCGGCGGCGCACGTGCACGCCAGCACGGCCGAGCGCAGGCAGCTGCTGGCCGCCGCCGCCACCTACGCCTCCGTCGACCACCTGCAGCGCGTGCTGCGAGCCAGGTAACGAGCTACAGCAGTGCCGGCAGTGGTGGGGGAGTGTGCGCTGCGCGCGGGCGCTGCGGGCGGCGGCGCACGTGCACGCCAGCACGGCCGAGCGCAGGCAGCTGCTGGCCGCCGCCGCCACCTACGCCTCCGTCGACCACCTGCAGCGCGTGCTGCGAGCCAGGTAACGAGCTACAGCAGTGCCGGCAGTGGTGGGGGAGTGTGCGCTGCGCGCGGGCGCTGCGGGCGGCGGCGCACGTGCACGCCAGCACGGCCGAGCGCAGGCAGCTGCTGGCCGCCGCCGCCACCTACGCCTCCGTCGACCACCTGCAGCGCGTGCTGCGAGCCAGGTAACGAGCTACAGCAGTGCCGGCAGTGGTGGGGGAGTGTGCGCTGCGCGCGGGCGCTGCGGGCGGCGGCGCACGTGCACGCCAGCACGGCCGAGCGCAGGCAGCTGCTGGCCGCCGCCGCCACCTACGCCTCCGTCGACCACCTGCAGCGCGTGCTGCGAGCCAGGTAACGAGCTACAGCAGTGCCGGCAGTGGTGGGGGAGTGTGCGCTGCGCGCGGGCGCTGCGGGCGGCGGCGCACGTGCACGCCAGCACGGCCGAGCGCAGGCAGCTGCTGGCCGCCGCCGCCACCTACGCCTCCGTCGACCACCTGCAGCGCGTGCTGCGAGCCAGGTAACGAGCTACAGCAGTGCCGGCAGTGGTGGGGGAGTGTGCGCTGCGCGCGGGCGCTGCGGGCGGCGGCGCACGTGCACGCCAGCACGGCCGAGCGCAGGCAGCTGCTGGCCGCCGCCGCCACCTACGCCTCCGTCGACCACCTGCAGCGCGTGCTGCGAGCCAGGTAACGAGCTACAGCAGTGCCGGCAGTGGTGGGGGAGTGTGCGCTGCGCGCGGGCGCTGCGGGCGGCGGCGCACGTGCACGCCAGCACGGCCGAGCGCAGGCAGCTGCTGGCCGCCGCCGCCACCTACGCCTCCGTCGACCACCTGCAGCGCGTGCTGCGAGCCAGGTAACGAGCTACAGCAGTGCCGGCAGTGGTGGGGGAGTGTGCGCTGCGCGCGGGCGCTGCGGGCGGCGGCGCACGTGCACGCCAGCACGGCCGAGCGCAGGCAGCTGCTGGCCGCCGCCGCCACCTACGCCTCCGTCGACCACCTGCAGCGCGTGCTGCGAGCCAGGTAACGAGCTACAGCAGTGCCGGCAGTGGTGGGGGAGTGTGCGCTGCGCGCGGGCGCTGCGGGCGGCGGCGCACGTGCACGCCAGCACGGCCGAGCGCAGGCAGCTGCTGGCCGCCGCCGCCACCTACGCCTCCGTCGACCACCTGCAGCGCGTGCTGCGAGCCAGGTAACGAGCTACAGCAGTGCCGGCAGTGGTGGGGGAGTGTGCGCTGCGCGCGGGCGCTGCGGGCGGCGGCGCACGTGCACGCCAGCACGGCCGAGCGCAGGCAGCTGCTGGCCGCCGCCGCCACCTACGCCTCCGTCGACCACCTGCAGCGCGTGCTGCGAGCCAGGTAACGAGCTACAGCAGTGCCGGCAGTGGTGGGGGAGTGTGCGCTGCGCGCGGGCGCTGCGGGCGGCGGCGCACGTGCACGCCAGCACGGCCGAGCGCAGGCAGCTGCTGGCCGCCGCCGCCACCTACGCCTCCGTCGACCACCTGCAGCGCGTGCTGCGAGCCAGGTAACGAGCTACAGCAGTGCCGGCAGTGGTGGGGGAGTGTGCGCTGCGCGCGGGCGCTGCGGGCGGCGGCGCACGTGCACGCCAGCACGGCCGAGCGCAGGCAGCTGCTGGCCGCCGCCGCCACCTACGCCTCCGTCGACCACCTGCAGCGCGTGCTGCGAGCCAGGTAACGAGCTACAGCAGTGCCGGCAGTGGTGGGGGAGTGTGCGCTGCGCGCGGGCGCTGCGGGCGGCGGCGCACGTGCACGCCAGCACGGCCGAGCGCAGGCAGCTGCTGGCCGCCGCCGCCACCTACGCCTCCGTCGACCACCTGCAGCGCGTGCTGCGAGCCAGGTAACGAGCTACAGCAGTGCCGGCAGTGGTGGGGGAGTGTGCGCTGCGCGCGGGCGCTGCGGGCGGCGGCGCACGTGCACGCCAGCACGGCCGAGCGCAGGCAGCTGCTGGCCGCCGCCGCCACCTACGCCTCCGTCGACCACCTGCAGCGCGTGCTGCGAGCCAGGTAACGAGCTACAGGAGCCGCTAATTGGAACCGTGACTAATTAAAAACCGTGTGACGTCAGCCGATGCCGAGACTGTTGACGAAGTATAATTACTAGCTAACCCAACAAAAATTGCCATATTTTTTGACGTGATAACGTTTAATAAATTGATGAACACCAGCACCAGCACTCATGAAAATAGTAACGTTCCGTGTACCGTTCCGTGTACCGTTCCGTGTACCGTTCCGCGTACCGTTCCGCGTAACGTTCCGCGTAACGTTCCACCTGAGCCTGTGCGTGCAAGCGAGAGCGCGCAACAAGCGATAGAGAGGCACAATAAAAAATACATAAAATAATGGTTATTAATGTAATTGTGATTATATACCTACCTACATGTTTTTTTTTTAAACAAAAAAAAATCATAATCATTCAAACATAAAATAATTATTATGACGTTATCACGTAAATCTATCGTCCGTAAACCGACTTTACAGACAACCAATTTTTTTTTTCAGTAAGTGGTATGAAAAATAGTATACGTTCCATTCTCAGACCTACCGAACATACAGAAAAATAATGTTCGAGCCGTTTCTGAGGGGAGTTTTGTTACATTTGATTTGTTATGTTTGATTTATAGAGATTTTTACAGGCTCAATTTTTTATACTTTTAAAGGTGCATTGATTTTATTAGTACAACATTTAAATAATATTCCAACAATGTCCCTAACACTGTCAGAATATTATTTGAATGTTGTAAAAATAAATGAGAGAATTAAGGCTGCTCTTATTAGAATTTGGAGAATTCCGGTTTCTGGTTTAAGAAATTTATTGTCTCGTGAAAAGTATACAATACTCACTTATACGAAACTTAAGGCCTAATAATATAACATAACATTAAAGTATGTATATAGTTAATAATATAAATTAAAACTATAATAAATTAAAGTAGAATGGTGTAATAACAAAGATACTGATGACTAGATGTGGCTAGTAAGCGATATCAATTTAAATCACAATTTTAAGTAAAATTACGAATGTTTGATATTATGATTTAGCGATGAATAAATATTAACTTTATATAATTATAGGTTGAACCTGGAGTTGGAGAGCTTGCAGCAGATGGGCGCGGCGCTGCGCGAGCACGGCCGGCTGGAAGCGCGCTGGCCCTCCGTCGAGGAGGAGTTCGCTGGTGCCATTACCACGGTATTACCTTTTACAGTACCCATTCTATATAAGGTGGTGTCAAATTATCTGCCACCGTTCCAGGAGGTGAATGTGCCATACATATACACTTCAATAGTTTTTTTTAATATACTATATAGGCTAGCGCTTGACTGTGATCACACCTGATGGAAAGTGATGATACAGTCTAAGGTGGAACGCGCTTGCCTAGAAGATGCCTATTTACTCTTGATTTGAAGGCACCCGGGTTGTAAGTGGCAGGAAAGACTGGGAGTGTATTCCAGGCCTTTGCAGTGCGTATCAGGAACGAGGAACCAAACCGCTTCGTACGCGTCGTTGGCACGTCAACTATGTATGGGTGGAAGCCTTTACGATGCCTTGCCGTTCTATGGTAGAAAGGTGATGGAGGAACCAAATTAAAAAATAAATAGTGAAATTAAATAGTGAAGAAATGTCAGTCCCCAGGCTCAATTTTTTTAATTAAACATTATTAACATATTGCATCATGTTGCATAAACACGTCCATCAGTCCAACTTGAGTACATGTTTAGTACAGTTATCGCCTCGTAACGGAAATCAGCTGTTTGGGTGCGGCGTGAGAGCGTTGACCTTGGGTTGCGACGTAATTTTTAATTAAAACTAAAAAAAAATTGAGCCTGGGGACTGAGATTTCTTCACTATTGAAGTGTACACGTATGGCACATTCACCTCCTGGAACGGTGGCAGATAATTTAGCACCACCTTATATACACGGTGACTTTTTCATCGTCTTACAAAAGCGGTCCTAAGTATGAGTCTGATGTAAGAAATACCTGAGAACTATTAAAAAAGACGCCAAGCAAATACACACATTAGCGAAAAAAAAAAACAATTTTGAAAAAAATATAAAACAACCTGTAAAACTGCATGAAATTGCACGCGTAGTTAACTCGGTCATATCATGACTAATTTTAAAATAAAAAATATGAAGCGAAGGGTTGCCTCAAAAGTCCATTCATGAGCGATTATTACTCAAAGATTATAAGATTTAACTCAATTATATGTTTTTAATTTTAAACCGACTTCAAAAAAAAGGAGGAGGTTCTCAATTCGTTGGAATCTTTTTTTTTTATTCTTTAACAGTGAATGGAGCATTGTGTATTTTAACAGGGGCCTGATTGCGTAAGAAAAACGTATTCATCGTTATCGTAATCAAAAGCGAATTCTGCTCGCCGATTGGTTGACGTAAATCAGGGAACCAATTAGCGGGCAGAATTTGTAACACAATCTAGGGGCTGGTTTGCTTTTGTAAGACGATAAAACAGTAACTTGTAGAACTATTTTTTAATTTAGTTCCTCCAATATCTTTTTACCATAGAATCATGTGGTTTCTTTTTGTACTTAATATACCTACCGTGTTAATTAAAAAATTAAATTAAAATTAAAATTCATTTATTTCAGGCAATTACCCATAGAATGTAAACAATCAAATAAATTTTAGATAACCAAATCATTAACATTATTACCACACATTATCATAATAAATTACCAATCATAATTAAAATAAGATTAAAATTAAAATTAAAACTATCACAAATGTCACAAATGTCATGCAACTTATAATCTATATGCGAGTAGTTATTAGAATTAATATATTATTACAATTTCCTCATCGGCTTAGGCACTGCAACATGCCTACTGCTGCAGTGCGCAATGTACGGGCAGTCTACTCTGGCCGCTATCATGCTCAAATTAATAATCCGGTTTTACTACTATTCTGTCCTCGTCAGTCGTAAGGAATTTAAGTAGCCGGGGCTCTATTGTGGCGTGATTGAAGGGCATAAAAACTAACAAACTCACATTCTCACTTATGGATTTGGGTGAATCTTGCGAAGTTTATCAGCTCTTTTCCAAATTGACATCACAAACAAAATGGTACCATTCAAATAAGGCCCTGTTTTTTTTTTTAACTCTATACAAGTTAATACTTGACTGCGATCTCACCTGATGGTAAGTGATGATGCAGCCTAAGATGTTATCGTACTAACTTGGGAGGGAAAGTAAATTTACCCCAACGGTTTCTACAAGCATCGCACCGGAACGCTAAATCGCTTGGCGGTGCGTCTTTGCTGGCAGGGTGGTAACTAGCCACGGTCAAAGCCAACCAGACCAGACCTGAGCCAATTTATAAATTATAAAAGCCGTGTTCTCGACCGTTTAAATTAGCCGACCCTTGGGGGCGAGTACTGATTTAAACGGTCGAGCTATCAATAAGGATAATATGTATTGTGTTGAAGGTTTTTCTATGCCGTATGTTGTATCAAATATCTAAACAATGCAACAATAAAATTTTGTTTCAGCCTGTTATAGAGAAAAAGGATTTAATTTCGGCCGAAAAGAAACCATTGCTGAACTACTTACTGGATTCAATCCAGAACAAATTCTCTTTGAGGTCAGTTTCATTTGCTGTATTTGTGGAATTTTAATTTGAAATCCTTGACGTGAATTTTCCATGATGAATGAATGATTTGTCCATGATGTGAATTTACAGTGTTATATTTGTACTAGACTTTAGTACAAGCTCTTTATGCCTAATTTTGTCAGATTCGATCCAATAGAATATAGATCAACAACATATACGTTAATAAATAGCATCGATGTAGATTTGTATTTTGCAATTTGCAAATGGTAATTAATTTACAGCAGCAACAAATCGAATAGCGTGGAAAGCTCTGAGCGATCGGTCCACTGTCAAGAGTTCTACCGCTCGCTGTACCCCGACCACGACGTGTGCTCCAGCTACTACTGCTACGACCGCTTCGCTATACCCGACGACATGGGCGCGCAGGCGGGGATAGGACAGGCCGTGCTCGAGTGGTTCTACATACGGAACTGCTTGGAGAAGGGCGACACTAGCGAGATGGAGGCTGAAGGTGAGTGGGCGTCGAGAGTTCCGCCGCTCCCTGCACCCCGACCACGACGTGTGCTCCAGCTACTACTGCTACGACCGCTTCGCTATACCCGACGACATGGGCGCGCAGGCGGGGATAGGACAGGCCGTGCTCGAGTGGTTCTACATACGGAACTGCTTGGAGAAGGGCGACACTAGCGAGATGGAGGCTGAAGGTGAGTGGGCGTCGAGAGTTCCGCCGCTCCCTGCACCCCGACCACGACGTGTGCTCCAGCTACTACTGCTACGACCGCTTCGCTATACCCGACGACATGGGCGCGCAGGCGGGGATAGGACAGGCCGTGCTCGAGTGGTTCTACATACGGAACTGCTTGGAGAAGGGCGACACTAGCGAGATGGAGGCTGAAGGTGAGTGGGCGTCGAGAGTTCCGCCGCTCCCTGCACCCCGACCACGACGTGTGCTCCAGCTACTACTGCTACGACCGCTTCGCTATACCCGACGACATGGGCGCGCAGGCGGGGATAGGACAGGCCGTGCTCGAGTGGTTCTACATACGGAACTGCTTGGAGAAGGGCGACACTAGCGAGATGGAGGCTGAAGGTGAGTGGGCGTCGAGAGTTCCGCCGCTCCCTGCACCCCGACCACGACGTGTGCTCCAGCTACTACTGCTACGACCGCTTCGCTATACCCGACGACATGGGCGCGCAGGCGGGGATAGGACAGGCCGTGCTCGAGTGGTTCTACATACGGAACTGCTTGGAGAAGGGCGACACTAGCGAGATGGAGGCTGAAGGTGAGTGGGCGTCGAGAGTTCCGCCGCTCCCTGCACCCCGACCACGACGTGTGCTCCAGCTACTACTGCTACGACCGCTTCGCTATACCCGACGACATGGGCGCGCAGGCGGGGATAGGACAGGCCGTGCTCGAGTGGTTCTACATACGGAACTGCTTGGAGAAGGGCGACACTAGCGAGATGGAGGCTGAAGGTGAGTGGGCGTCGAGAGTTCCGCCGCTCCCTGCACCCCGACCACGACGTGTGCTCCAGCTACTACTGCTACGACCGCTTCGCTATACCCGACGACATGGGCGCGCAGGCGGGGATAGGACAGGCCGTGCTCGAGTGGTTCTACATACGGAACTGCTTGGAGAAGGGCGACACTAGCGAGATGGAGGCTGAAGGTGAGTGGGCGTCGAGAGTTCCGCCGCTCCCTGCACCCCGACCACGACGTGTGCTCCAGTTACTACTGCTACGACCGCTTCGCTATACCCGACGACATGGGCGCGCAGGCGGGGATAGGACAGGCCGTGCTCGAGTGGTTCTACATACAGAACTGCTTGGAGAATGTGAATTACGGACCAACAAGTCCATTGTGGAAAAACTCTGCATCAAGCATCGTCTATCTTCCATCGTCCAGGATCGAATTCTGACTTTCTTTGGTCATGAGACTAGACGTGACAATGTCTCCATCGAACGTCTAGTCGTCCAAGGAATGGTAGAGGGAACCAAACCTCGCGGCAGATCACCTATGAGATACGCACCAAGTAAAGGCTGCAGTGGACGTTCCTTTACATGTGTGCTCAAGCAAAGCAGCTGTCCGGGATGAATTGAGACGGATTGTCAAGCGTGTGACTGAAAAATGATGACCATGACCGCTCTGAACAGAGCGTAACGAATGAGGCCTATGTTTGCCATTTCTCCCACTAGTTTCGCTACTGTGTGTGGAGACCTGCAAAGTGATCAACTATTTTTTTATATAGAAATCCGTTCAAAAAAGAATATTTGACAGGTCTACACGCAAAGTGGCGCTGCCCAATCGGGTTACAGCAGAACTACTCAGATTTGACCTCATTATGATGGGCTCATGTGTGTTTCTTTATTGTAGTGGTGCAGAAATGCGCCGAGGAGCTCCTGTACAGGGACACGCCGCTGAGCGTGGCGTGCCTGCTGCGCTCCACGCAGGACTACGTGCAGACGCGGCGCTTCCTGGAGGCGCAGCACACGGACGCGGCCGTCAGCGCCGCGCTCTACGCCGCGCTCGTCAAGTGCAACTCGCCCGACCTGCGCGACAACGTCTACCTGGCTGAGCCGAGGAAGGTACGAGTGGATTGCAGCCATAACCCTGCTGCAATTGTACATTTCAATATAAGTGCGGAAAGTCATTTCTTTACGAGTCCCGTTTTGTTGAGCCAAGCCGGAGGCGAGGGTCAACTATAAGGACGAGTAAAAATAACAATTTCGCACGTGCATTGAACGACGTTTTTTAATACATTTGCGAAAAAAATATTGGTTTTACGCGTTTTCCTGCTCCGTGTTTGCATGCCGTGTTCGTGTTCATGCGCTCCTGGTGCGCCCGCTCCGGTGCCGCGTAGGAGGAAAACACAAAAGCACTAGTGCGGAAAAGAATAACTTTGCGCACGCTAAACACACATGGAAATGTCAACTTTTTGAGCAAATGTATTAAAAAATAGTTTTAAAAGGTGTAATTATTAAAAAAACTTATGAAAATGATTAGGATAGTAAAGTAGAGATTTGGTAAACTTTACCTAACATGAATTTACACATCGTTATTTTCATAACATGACTAGACTGTCCATAACAAGACTATATAAATAAAAATAAATATGACTTGTTCAGAAAGGAGGTCCCAAAAATTAACACGATTATTATTATAGATGGCGTCTACGACGTTGAGACAAAACAACGCGTCGGAGGAACAGAGGGCGCTCATAAGGCAGTGCATCGACAAGCTGAGCGGCATGGGCGAAGTGCTCAAGATACGCGCTGGGGCTCAGCGCGAACGGGCTGCTCTTCAACGCGGACAGCGACTACAGACGAGAGATTATATACCGTTTGGCGAGGTGAGTGCGACTGTTGTGGACGGCGTCAAAAGACCAAAGTAACTTGTCGAAACGCCTCTATTCGTATTTCGATAGTTCACTTGCTGACCTTCTTGGCTTTGACATAATGGCAACCAGTTAGAGATTAATAATAATAATAATAATAAATACACTTTATTTGCACCACACAAGAAATTGTACAAAACAGAAATACATAATAAACTAATTTAAGGCACAAAAGGCGGCCTTATCGCTAAATTTAGAGATTAAATAGAGATTAATTTGGTTTGATATATATTTACTTTATAGTGCTGGTAACAGGTGTATGAACATTGGTATTATATTTTGTAACCAAAAATGTATTGTTTTTAGGGCTCTGTAGTCTGTACCCAAAGGGTAAAAAACGGGACCATTTTGCCGCAGCTACGTCCCTGACGCAGTGGCGGCGCGCTCGGATTCGAGTGGGAGGTTGCGGGTTTGATTCTCGCCACGAGCCACTTTGGAATTTTATAATTTCTAAATTGGCTCAGGTCTGGTCTGGTGGGAGGGTTCAGCCGTGGCTAGTTACCACCCTACCAGCAAAGACGCACCTCCAAGCGATTTAGCGTTCCGGTGCGATGCTTGTAGAAACCGTTGGGGTAAATTTACTTACCCTTCCAAGTTAGTACGATAACATCTGAGGCTGCATTATCACTTACCATCAGGTGAGATCACAGTCAAGTACTAACTTGTATAGAGTAAAAAAAAAGCTAAAACAAAATACAACAAACGTGATTTTTTCGCCGTATTTATAATAACGGTGCGGAACCCTTCGTGCGCAAATCCGATTCAAACTTGGTTTTTTAATGTCAGTTGGGTACATGATAGTCAGTTTAAGTTGCAAGTCTTTTGGATGCATATTTGCATTTTTCGTAACCAGATAAAATCTTAAAGAGAACATCGTGATCTGTGACAAAATATATGTATGCCTGTTTTGTAATGGCAAGAAATGCCTAACGCGAACCCCTTAGGGTAATGGGAGCCCCATATTACTCATATGGGGCTTGTACTTACTAAAACCTGTCGTTTGTCACGACGGATCATGTTGACGGGAGTACGGGATTCATTTGCGAATTCACCGCGTTCCGCCAGGCCGCGGTTTGGCTGACCCCTGCCAAACAATTTTGAGTTTTGACGTTCCTAGGTGTATGAACTCTGAAAAGTTAGGGGTGCCTGGGATTTGAACTCCTGACCCAATTAACTCCTGATAAGGAGGTAGACTTCTTAACCATTCGGCTTATATGTAGGTACACTGTTGGTGGAGTGGTCTTGTTGTTGCAATTTGTTGTTATCAGGACAGATTAATTTGTTTTGCTATAATCCGCTATTTGAAAAGATTCTGTATGATACAATATGCAGGAACACTGCCCACATGAAACACCACACACAATTTTCCAACACTTTCTTCGACGCACGTTTCGTCTCGAACCCGGACTTCCTCAGGAGATGTTGACTTCACAATGCGAAATCCGATCGTTGGATTTCCGCAAAATAACGCCTGCTGCCATTCAATATTTATTGTTATTGTAAATGTTCAACTATTGAATAAAATAGCTCGATAAAACGTACATAACGATATCATAATAAAATAAAATTAATGTTAAGTTATTGAATACTTTGTTAGTGCTTGTTAACTCTTAACGCTAACTACAGTTCCCATTAGTAAGTTGTTAGCGGTCCATAACGAGCGCTAGCTACTGTAACTTGGGGCGTTTGTCATGCAAATATCCAGTTAATTTTACTTGTAAAACACTCGATAACCGAGTCGCCAGATGTCTACGATTTTCTCTTATTTTTTTGCTCTTAGAATAATGAATAATTCGATAAATAATCACTCTAAAACCTTTTATAAAGGCGAAAGTTTGTTTATGGATGTATGGATTGTGTAATTCCTTCACGAAAAAACTAGTGAATCTATTTGGCTGAGAAATAGAGATCGATTTTACACGGGGCTAAATAATGGGCATAGTTTTATCGGAAATATACTTAAGTTCCCAAGGGATTTCTGAAAAACCTGAGCATATAAACAAGTTTTACTTCTCAATAACTTCCTTCTGACAGTTGACACAAAATGTTCATTAAATTAACTTTATATTTTGGTTTTGAAACGGTAGAAAACTTGATCTCTTTGGCCTTTCTAACGCGAATAGTTACGACTTAGCTTTCGCAGTAAGATTTATGATTTGCAATAACAAAAATCGAGAGTAAAACCGTAGGGTGCCCTTAGCTCGTAAATTTTATGTAATGTCATGTAAATGTAGAGGTACTCGCTCCATAGAAAATTTTGTTACGAACGTGATCGGCATGATGCGACCGGATCGTGGATTCCGACAATTGTAACATCTGTGATGAATTTAAATGGCTTTTTGAATCCCAAACCTGGTATTCGACAGCTTTATGAAGAGTGCTCCTCGAATCGAATAAGTATGTACTTAGCTATTTAATTATATTATGTTGTAAAATTTTCGTACGACACGGGATCTTCTAAGCAATGTTCCAGAGACTTCCAAAAAGGAGGAGATTCTCAATTCTATGCCGTCCGTCCGTCTGTCACCAGGCTGTATCTCTTGAACCGTAATAGCTGAAGACTTGAAAATTTTAACAGATGATGTATTTCTGTTGCGGCTATAAAAACAAATACTAAATAAAAATAATTAAATAAAAAACCTACGCTATTACTGGACTTCGCCGTCTATCCGTCTCAAAGCGCTGTACCTATCTCTTGAACTAGACCACCAGACCACAGAATCAACTAGACCAGACCTGAGCGTAATTAGAGATAATAAAATTCTATAGAGGAAATAAAACATATGTTGAAACACTTAAGTTAACTTCAATTTAAATAGACCAAAGAGGTCGGACATCATACTCCGGCTACAAATTTCGAAACAAACCTGTCAGAGGTGCTGACATGACAGCAATGAAATGTTTACTTAGCAACGCCATTAAATCAATTTATTAATTTTATTTTTATTTCGAAAATACTCGATAATCCTAAGTCTCCACATATAAGTCCTCGACTCGGATCGATTATTTTTTTACGCTCTTTCATTTGATGTGCGATTCGTTCGATTCCACCGTACACCGGTACCGCCCTTGGTTTTTGTATGGGAAAATTAAATCGGCCAGGGCCAGGGTTCTTTCAGCATTTTGGGACATCAAATATAGTAATATAACAACCCGGTCCCGCACCCAGAGATCATTCCCTGAAAATTTCATAACGATCGGTCCAGCCGTCTCTGAGGAGTTTGGCTACAAATATATTTTAACTTTTATCCCCTCTCCTAAGGGAACCATGCTGAATTTCGGGATAAAAAGTATCCTATGTCCTTCGACCGAGCCTTAAAAAGGGTAAGGGAAAGACTGAAGGCTAAAAAAGTCTTAACCTCAAGATTTTAAAGCTCTGTCGACTGACCCTTAGGGGGGGTGAGGGGAAATTGGTGATGGATAAAGGGTTTTCCTAACTCCTTTACTTCTTCTTGAGGCTACAATTCCCATTCCAAAACATGTATTTCAGTAATTATAACAGCAAAATTGAATTCAAAACAAAAAAAAAAATATTTCTTAAAAACTACTACGTGTCGAAAGTTTTAGCTTGGGAGGGGGGAAAAAATCACATTTTTTTTCTTCCCACCCCTTCCCCTTTCGCTTCTCTCCGCGACGAAGCCACTCCATCATCGTCATTTTAATTATTTCATCTTTTTAAATTTGCTCAAGAATGGTGCAATACCTTTTCAGGGAGTGGTATCGGGGGTTAGGGGACACTTCCTCTCCCTCCCTTCCCCCTTCCCGTCCCGCTACTCCTGCCAAAGGATTCTAAATTTTTACCATGGAGTCTTCTTACATTCTCTCCTATCTGCTGTCAACGTGCAATACTCTTCCATACGATCCATCCATTTCTTTTTTGGTCTTCATCTAAGTACTTACTAAACAAACCTCTCTTATTCTGAGAGAAAACCCTAACCCAGCTATTGTGGGGTTGAGATGAAATTCAATTATATTTGATCTAGCGAGAGGCTTCGTCCGCGTTCAATTAAATGTTGACATCAGAAGTGAAAACCTCAGTTGCCATCTCGAAACATAGTGAGGCAACGATAGATAGATACACCATGACATAACTAAAATTCGGTAATGCGAGAAAAAATTACTTTCAAGAAGGTACCACATTAATTTTAGAGATGGCGCTATAAGTATTATCGCGGCATGACTTGGCTATACGGTTTGACTTACACTGATGGTTTGTATGTCTGTAATTTCTGAACTACAAAACTGATAAACTTTAAATATTTCACAGACAATCTATGAAGTACCTCCTTTCGAACAAAAAAGAATGAATGAAATCTGACCGCGAGTTAATGGGTTTATAACTTAATACATACACATTTTGACTTTGATGTCGTCTTCCAGGGAAACCATGCTGAATTTCGGAATAAAAAGTATCCTTATGTCCTACTTCGGTATATAAACTCACATCATACCAAGTCTCATTTTAATCCATCCAGCGGATTAGCCGTGATGGGTGGCCGTGAAATAGAGAGACAGAGAGACAAACAGACAAAAATTAAACAAATTACAGTTTTGGCACAGATAATATAATACTATACTAGTACAGATACCCCATCACGAAGAAAGAAATGCGACAAGCTTAATTTCTTCGGGTGGGCCACCCGACGGATAAAACTGGAAATAATGGCGCTGTTACTGCGAGTAGCTTCATAGCAGATAATAAGTTTAAAAATAGGTGGCGCTGCTCTACGCAGTTTGATCGAACCCCAATAGATGACGTTGCTTTGGCAATAGTTGCAGTTATGAAAATGCTAATAGATGGCGAATCAGCTGGATTGCGTGTAAGTAAATGCTGCGTTGCCAGTTCGCTGATAAAATAAGACAGCATGCGATGTTGCCGCTCTTCGTTGTATGCATTTGATACAAAATTAAAACTTTGTTTTCGACGTTTGCGTTGCGTTGGTCAGGTATTGCCAACTGTATGAATTTTCGGAA
The DNA here is from genome assembly GCA_036785405.1 of Coenonympha arcania. Taxonomy (NCBI): domain Eukaryota; kingdom Metazoa; phylum Arthropoda; class Insecta; order Lepidoptera; family Nymphalidae; genus Coenonympha; species Coenonympha arcania. The sequence continues at coordinate 191,631 of JAWDAA010000033.1, forward strand.
GAAATTAGGGAAAAATTCTTTTGAAAACATGAACTATATCGCAGTATTATACTAACCCCCTTATTCATAAATGTGAAATAGCTGTGAAATAGTTATACTCTGTTTGTTCTTTTTCCTTCGAATGTCAAATTAGTGTTGACAAACAAAGACAAAACGGACTACCTATTATACAGGTGGTAGGTATACCTATTCCACCGCTATTGCGAGGATGATGATTATGATAAATAAATATACTTTCTTTTATTTGCCTATAGTAGTAGTTTTTGATCTTGTTTTTCCAAATCCAATCCAAAGGCCGCCATCTTGTTTTTCCAAAATTTTCCATTTTCTCTATTAATCGTTTACTTATATCTACAATCGTTGCGAGTTTAAACGAAATCGGTTTCTACGCCACTAACTAAAATATTGGAATGATAGGGGTGTGTGAAGCCCGCCAACCCGTACTAACTCTGAAACCTTCGTGGGCCAATGCACAACACTTTTGCTGAAGATCACCATGATCAATGCATAGTTTACGATTCTATAAAGGACATACACACAGACAAGACAAAAATTCATTTTTATATTTAATATATAATAATAATTTTAAACAATAAAAAAATAAAAAAAGGATTTCAAGTCAGTGAATAGAACCCAGTATACGTAGTCATTGTAGCTAGTGTTTGTACCAATAGGCTAGTGAGTATTTGTCAATAATAACGAAATTAGTAAACAGCTTGAATGTGTGTGTGAAAATTTCTGCTGCTACCACCTCGTAATTGTCGGTACAAATGAAAGTATTTTGACAATTAAAATACATCTGAACTGTAGTTGGATACTTTATAAATATAGTGCTATAGCCGGGAACCATATTATTATAAAAAAATATGCACATTTTCATTCATAAACAAAATAAAATTATCTAATTACAAAATAAACGCCATCTATTGGCGCTGATGTGCCTAGCTGACCGTATCGTACCACATCTTGCAATGTAGTTCAAATTATTATCGCTTGTCGCTAGTGAGCTGACGCTAATTAATAATTTCATTCAAATGGCTACCCCTAATGCCCTCTATGAACATACTCTAGTACTACAATTTTCGATGTATGAGATGGTGGCCCCGTGGTTTTGGCTTCAGTATCGACTTCAGTGCTCTGCAACAAAAAATTTCGAAATATCTTCAATGTACGGAACGTGACCCGTTACAGTTGTACCTATAAATAAATAAAATTATTATTATTGTATTATTAATATTATGAGAAAAAAATAACACGCAGAACGAAGTTTGCCGGGTCAGCTAGATAATATGCCTTAAATAAATTGAAAAAATTCCGGTATAAAGTTCCGGTATTTTCTAGCTGACCCGGCAAACTTCGTTTTGCCTGTTATTTTTTTCTCATAATATTAATAATACAATAATAATAATTTTATTTATTTATTAATAGGTACAAGTACAACTGTAACGGGTCACGTTCCGTACATTGAAGATATTTCGAAATTGTTTGTTGCAGAGCACTCTTTAGTCGATACTGAAGCCAAAACTGTAATTTGTTTAATTTTTGTCTGTTTGTCTGTCTGTCTCTCTATTTCACGGCCACGCATCACGGCTAATCCGCTGGATGGATTAAAATTAGACTTGGCATGATGTGAGTTTATATACCGAAGTAGGACATAGGATACTTTTTATTCCGAAATTCAGCATGGTTTCCCTGGAAGACGACATCAAAGTCAAAATGTGTATGTATTAAGTTATAATTCATTAACTCGCGGTCAGATTTCATTCATTCTTTTTTGTTCGAAAGGAGGTACTTCATAGATTGTCTCTGAAATATTTAAAGTTTATCAGTTTTGTAGTTCAGAAATTACAGACCTACAAACCCTCAGTGTAAGTCAAATCGTATAGCCAAGTCATGCCACGATATTTCTATTAGCGCCATCTCTAAAATTAATGTGGTAGGTACCTTCTTGAAAGTAATTTTTTCTCGCATTACCGAATTTTAGTTATGTCATGGTGTATCTATCTATCGTTGTCTCACTTTGTTTCGAGATGGCACCTGAGGTTTTCACTTCTGTCAACATTTAATTGAACGCGGCCGAAGCCTCTCGCTGGATCAAATATAATTGAATTTCATCTCAACCCCACAATAGCTGGGTTAGGGTTTCCTCTCAGAATAAGAGAGGTTTGTTTAGTACTTAGATGAAGACCAAAAAAGAAATGGATGGATCGTATGGAAGAGTATTGCACGTTGACAGCAGATAGGAGAGAATGTAAGAAGACTCCATGGTAAAAATTTAGAATCCTTTGGCAGGAGTAGCGGGACGGGAAGGGGGAAGGGAGGGAGAGGAAGTGTCCTCTAACCCCCAATACCACTCCCTGAAAAGGTATTGCACCATTCTTGAGCAAATTTTAAAAGATGAAATAATTAAAATGACGATGATGGAGTCGCTTCGTCGCGGAGAGAAGCGAAAGGGGAAGGGGTGGGAAGAAAAAAAATGGGATTTTTTCCCCCCTCCCAAGCTAAAACTTTCGACACGTAAGTAGTAGTTTTTAAGAAATATTTTTTTTTAATTATGAAGTTTTGAATTCAATTTTGCTGTTATAATTACTGAAATACATGTTTTGGAATGGGAATTGTAGCCTCAAGAAGAAGTAAAGGAGTTAGGAAAACCCTTTATCCATCACCATCTACCCCTCACCCCCCCTAAGGGTCAGTCGACAGAGCTTTAAAATCTTGAGGTTAAGACTCTTTTTTAGCCTTCAGTCTTTCCCTTACCCTTTTTAAGGCTCGGTCGTCGGAGCCCCGCTTCGCGGGGCTCCTATTTCTGGGTGGTTATAAAAGAAAATAACCACTCAGAAGGATGGTGGGGCCTTGCAGGCCCCGCCATCCTCTTCCTCACCTATCCGTTATCCGAGTCGAGGTGCCCCAAGTCCCGAGCACGCTTCGCTCGCTCTACATCCTAAGTCTTCAGTCTTTCTCTTACCCTTTTTAAGGCTCGCTCGACGGACGGGCTCCCATTTCTGGGTGGTCATAAAAGAAAATAACCACTCAGAAGGATCCTCTTCGTCAACTATCCGCTATCCGAGTCGGGGTGACCCAAGTCCCGAGCTCGCTTCGCTCGCTCTACATCCTAAGTGGTTTGTGTCAAAAATTGAATCTGTAATACTACAAATAACATATTTAAAAAGTTCTGTGGCCTATTTTTTTTGTCGGTACGACAAAATATATGTGTGGTGTTCCATCTCGTCCTACTGTATCTCCTAAAAATCATCCTAACTTCGAAAAAAGACCTCCCGATTTATACTGACCGCCACATAGATTGAATAATTGTTTTTTTGAAAAGCTCGAAAACAGTGCGTTACCTCGTAATGCGAATAGTATTGTTATAATCAGGGACCAAACCTCTACCAAATACAACACCTTTCTCCCTGGAACTCCTGCCAAAGGAAAGTAAATCCAACCCTGATTTACCAAGTTTCATCAGTACCTACTAACAAATATCTGTAAGAAGTTTGGTGAATCGGCTTTGAACAACTCCAAACAATTGCGCTAAATCGTTAGTCGGTTGCATTTATGTTCAGCTGAAAGAAGCCTCGGTACCCATCTCGCAGAAAGCTTCGAAGCCCTGATTCTGATTTTCGATCAACGGCCCCGAGTATGAAATCCCAAATATTTCCGACGTTATTCTCAGTACTCGAAGCTGATGGCCGTCCAGCTCGTGGGTCATCAATTCTTCTGACCATTTTTTAACGATTGTATAGGTACGCTGGAGCAGGTCCTAATTTGTCAATCTGTTTCAGCGTATTGATGCCAAGTATTTATTTGTTCAAGAAAGGGTTATTCTTGAACAAATAAATACTTGGCATCGACGTATGTAATGTTCGACATTCTCCGAAACCACAATCGGTATTATAACGTTATTTGCATATCAAACTAGTAGGTTGCGTGGGGGCGCGGGCCACATGTGGCCCGCGTGCTGTCTTCCCGCCCATAAAAACCCCCTTCAAAATTTTGCATACATTTTCTATAGAAAAATAATTTCCGCCATTTTGAATATTTTTTCTATCCATCGTATAGACCTTCGGATCCTGATCAACTCTTGTCAAGAAACCGTTCTTGCATCTTTTATACTTTCCGAGATATCGACGAAATTCGAATGGCGGCCATTTTGAATCCGCCATTTTGAATTTTTTTTCAGCTCACTGAGAATTGGATGACGTTTCAAATGACATTTGGTCGAGCATCCCCCACCTATCTTGAATACCCTCCCCGTGCTCTTCACCCGTCTCCGAAATCCTCAATCATCAGCTCTCTCCGTATTTTTCCTTCGAATGAATTTTTTCCTTATATACGAAATGGTCATTGAAAAAAAAAATTTTCATACAAAATTGTTCAGGAGAGGTGATCAATCAGTGAGTCAGTGAGTGAATCAGCCCGAGTAGCTATATATATAGTAATAAATTAAATAGACCAAAGAGGTCGGACATAATACTCCGGCTACAAATTTCGAAACAAACCTGTCAGAGGTGCTGACGTGACAGCAATGAGATGTTTACTTAGCAACGCCATTAAATCAATTTATTAATTTTATTTTTATTTCGAAAATACTCGATAATCCTAAGTCTCCACATATAAGTCCTCGACTCGGATCGATTATTTTTTTACGCTCTTTCATTTGATGTGCGATTCGTTCGATTCCACCGTACACCGGTACCGCCCTTGGTTTTTGTATGGGAAAATTAAATCGGCCAGGGTCAGGGTTCTTTCAGCATTTTGGGACATCAAATAGATAACAACCCGGTCCCGCACCCAGAGATCATTCCCTGAAAATTTCATAACGATCGGTCCAGCCGTCTCTGAGGAGTTTGGCTACAAATATATTTAACTTTTATCCCCTCTCCTAAGGGAACCATGCTGAATTTCGGGATAAAAAGTATCCTATGTCCTTCCTCGTAGTATGATCTCAAGTCATACCAAGTTTCATTGGAATTCATTCAGTAGTTTCGACGTGATGCGCGGCCGTGATACAGAAAGACAGACAGACAGACAGACAGACAAAAATGAAAAAAATTACAGTTTTGGGTTCAGAACCGATTTTAGAGTGCCCTCGAAAAAAAATTTTCAAAATATCTTTAATGTACAGAATTTGACCTGTTACAGATTTATTATAAGTATAGAAAAACTTCAAAATATAAGTTAAACTGCAGTCATTTCTAAATTATTGCCTGGTTGACCCGGGACCCGAACTCACTAGATATACAAGAAAAAAAATATGTAACATCTAGTTTTATCATACCGATCGGCGTGAAAGGCTACGTCAAGGATTAGGTATTTTTTGAAAAAAAAACATAGTATCAAAAATAAAAGGAATACCATAAACACAGAGATAACAAAACTAGGGAGACGCGCCACTCATTCATTCTAGCTTAACCTTGTTAACATGCGACGCCATAATGAACGCCAAGATTTGTTATCAAATGTTCATGTACTGAATGACGTACTAGGTGACGCCATCTTATGCACCACTTGACAGATTAAAATAGTCGCGCTAATTTTGTAGACGAGGCCTGTCCATATTTGTTTCCTATTTCAAGGTCTGGACCATGAAATTTAATTTTTTTTTAATTAGTAGGATCATGGATTTTAGCTCGTAATTCATTAATTTAATTTATTGTAATATTAATATATTTTCTTTCAGATTGGTTCAGCGAAAGGAGGCATTCCTCGCGGAGTTCATGAATCAAAGCAGGGCAAAGCAGGTCCCTGCTTTGATTCATGAACTCCGCGAGGAATGCCTCAAAAACTCCGCGGCGCAAGAATCAGGATTCTGCGGAGAGTTTTCAGCAGCTGGTAGAAGAGATTCAGGCCTTCAGACCTGGAGGTCTGAAGGCCTGAATCTCTTCTACCAGCTGCTGAACCACACGATGCTGACGATGAAGGAATTTAGATTATTTTAATTCTTTGTCTATCCACTTAATATTGCCAATTAATTTAAAGATATGTAAATATATTAGTAATAGGTACGTTAAAAATGTTAAAATAAAAAAAATTCAATTAATTTTAGCAATGAAGACAAACAAATAAGTACTTAAGTGGTCAAATAACAATAATTCCGACAGAGCCAAATCTTCGTAGAGACCTTAGGTTTACCAGAAGGAATAACAGGAGCATCAATGAAAAATGTTGCTAAAATGGGAAAATTTGTTCCATATTGAGAGTTTCCGTTGCGTACGCTGCGTAAACGGTTAATGTTAGGAAGCTAAAGAAAATAAACTATTTTATCCATTGGAGTCCTTGCAGTAAGTAGTAACTACTAAGAAATCAATATCTTCAGCAACTACAATTGTAATTGCCTGATTATATATATATATGTGCATATCATGTATAATGTGACTCTTAGAATCGCGATATCTCAGGAATGTTAACTCTTAGGAAAAAAATCATAAGGACCATTTTTGTAGATAATTTTAAGATCTACAACTTTGGTCTGAATTTATTTTTGAGAAAACTTACCGTTTTCGAGAAAAATCCAAAAAACCTCAAATTTTGATATTTGAGCCCGAATAATTTTTGTTGCACACATGGGATTTATGGGGACTTTTGACACTTTATTCCTTCTGGTAAACCTAAGGTCTCTACGAAGATTTGGCTCTGTCGGAATTATTGTTATTTGACCACTATTTTTATGTCTAACTTGACCGGATTAATATATGATAAGGTTTTTTTTGTAGTATTAACTTTTCCGGAGCGTGTGGCTCGGAAACGGTTAGGAATACGGCAAAATTGAATAAGACCAAAGTTTTAGATAATTTTATGAGCTTTAATTTATTAGAAGATTTTTTTTTTCTATGACGCACCGTTTCTGAGATATTAGTGAAAAACCCAAAAGTGGTACCTTTTCCCCCCCCTCCCCACTCCGGCTTACCTCCGAGACGTCAGGACTTTTAGTATGTTAACTTCCTAAGTACCCTGAACAAGTTTCAGAAGAAAATGCTTAGGTCCCCTCTCATGCACTCTACACCCCCTTTTAGGTTATTCATTGACTGGACTAATACGGGACATTTTGCACATTGCAATCTAGCCCCAAAGTAACCGATAGCTTGTGTTATGGGTACTAGATAACTGATAAATATACATACATACTAATATATATAAGTACAATATATTGAAAAACACCCAGACAGTGGAAAACATTCATGCTCATCACACAAACATTTACCAGTAGTGGGAATCGAACCCACGACCTCCGGCGCAGACAGCAGGCTCGCTACCACTACCGCCATTCGGTCAAATAAAATTTATATAAATGTATATAATATGCTTATGCTTTTTTGTTCTTACAAACTTCAGTTTTGTTTCTACAGCTGCAGGTGAAGCGCCCACGCTTGGAGATTCCGAAAAAGGTACTTATTTTTTTAAAGTAACTAAAAATTTAATTCAAAACACAACCATTAAAAATGTTCATTAAAATCAATTAAGGATAGACTCAAGTTGAAATGGTAACGACGTAGAGGAAGGTATAATTGATCACAGTTTCCGATTTTTGGTTTTGAAAGATAAATAACTTAACTGGTGGTAGGCATGTTGTAGGACTCTTTTTGCGCAATTCGTCCGTAAGTACCGCCGCAGAGTTGTAATTCTGCCGTAAAACAGTAATGTATTGTAAATGTTTTAATCCACGATGACGCGCCCCACTCTGTCAAAGTCCATACGAATCGAGTGAAACATGAGCAATTTTGTGGCGCGTCTTCGTAGATTGAAATATCTATACTGTTTCAGTTCAGATGAGTGACGACACTGTACGCCGACGTGATTATTGGGCAAAATGAGACAAAATAAGAGTGATATTACAATGCAAAATTATGGGACGCACTGCCTCTGACATATCACATAAGGGTGCGTATCACTTAACATCAGGTGAACATTGCGCTCATCGTTCATTTCTATAAGAAAAAAAATCTTATGTACAGTGGCGGAACGAAAAGGTTCGTCAATTTTCAAATTGATTCGTTCAACGTATCACGAGCACATATTACGTTTTGAAACTGTGTTACAGAATAGACTCGAGTTAGAGAAAATAAAGTTTAACTGTTCATTAGTAAAGTTCAAAATTGTTCAGATCAAGATAGTTTGACTATTTATCTTGTCAACAAGATTATTATGGATAAACTGCAACCTTCTTGTTAATTCAACCTGACATTATTATTTCTGTTAATACTATTGTCAATCGATTAATGTCATAATTGCAAAATATCCTCAAAATATCATAATTTCTCCTAAATAACTATTTTATAATGCCAAGACCTTTAAGTGTCGAAGAAAGAGCAGCAATTATTGCCGAACATGAAGCTGGCTACAACATCTCAGAGATATCACGTCGTCTAAATGTGACCAGAGATAGTGTGAGATTCTGGATAAGAAGACATGATGAAGAAGGTGCACTAGTCGATCATCGTCACAATAATTCTGGTCGCCGTCCTATTCTTAACGCCGCACAAAAATCAGACATGAGAAGACAATATGAAGAAAACGGCTTTGTGTCAACGAATCATTTCGCCCAATTATATGATGTTTGTCCAAGAGTGATAAGAAACGCATTACATTCAATGGGATTACATTATAGACGACACGTAAAAAAAGTTGCTCTGACAACGGGTCATAAGGAAGCACGGTTAAGATTTGCACAGACTTATTTGAACTTCGATTGGAGTACCACTATATTCACCGACGAAAAATGTTTTAAGTCGAGCCAACATGGGAGGCTTACGCTTAATTTATGGAGATATAATAGTACGAGATATACGGAAGACCACGTAGTGCCCAATTTCAGTTCTGGACGCATCTCGGCAAATATATGGGGGTGGATGTCAGCGGATGGAGTAGGCGAGCTCGTTCTTCTTCCTTCAAGGGCAAACGCGACACACTATCTGTCTGTTTTAGAAGACAGTATGCTACCAAGTGTCCGTACCGTGTATCCACTTGATGAGGTTCCTGAGGTCAGATATGTCCAGGACAATGCTCGTACGCACACTGCGTGTGTTGTGAATGAATGGTTCAACAGGCATAGCGATATAGTGGTGATACCCTGGCCGGCAAGATCTGCAGATTTGAACCCTATAGAAAACTTATGGGGTTTAATGGTACAGCGATGGGAAAATAGAAATGAAAGGACCAAATAGGATTTAGAAAACCACTGCAGAATTATTTGGGAAGACACTAGAGGCACGGATCTATGCTCTCGTCTAGTGGGTTCCATGAGAAATAGGTTACAAAGTGTGATTGAAGCTAATGGTGGTTATACCAGTTATTAAAAATAAATGTCATTAAACTTATTCGTAGTTTTCATTAACTTTTGCTTGTTATTCATAGTTGTCATATTGTTGTTGTTTTAATGAGGTTTTATTACATTTTGTAACATTGCATTGACAGCATTGACGAGATAGAAAAAACGAGCAAAACCAGATTCGATAGCAAACGTCATGTTTATTTAAATGTTAGCAGCACTGTTTCTTGCACTGGAATGTTGGCATAGTGGTCTCTTGCAGTACTAGTGCAAACGAATATCGACCCTAAGGTGACGAACCTTTTCATTCCTCGACTGTACGTATGGTATCGAACAGCTATCAAGCTGTAGTGAAACAATCAAGATTAATATAAAAAAACTTAATACATAATCAGTATCCGAGCAGTAGGCAAGGGTTATCTCTGAGAGTAATTTAGGGTTCCATACCAAAATGGTAAAAATGGAACCCTTATTTTGTATTGTACTCACTTGTATTCCTAACATAATGTTTGTGTTTGTTCCACCTGTTTAATCCATGTTTTCCTACAGAGCTCCCTGAAATATCCGAAATCCCGCCACCCGAATTACCCGCTCCTGAACCTCAGAAGTTAGTTTTATATTTTACATTTACGCCGTTCTCTTGGTATGTAACAAAGATGTTATAAAACGCAAAACTAGATATTGTCGGCACACTAAGTTCAGCAAATATTTGAAAGATTAAAATAGTTTGATGGTTTCAGTGAGTGCGCGAGTCCGACTCGCTGTTGACCGATTTTTATTACGCGAAAACTCAATCCAGAATTTCTACGGATACAGATCGCGTAGAAATATGAGCCGATGTCGATGCAGCCGAAGATTTTACCGTACTAACTTGTAAGGTGTCTTAAAGGCTTGTAAGGTTACAAGGTAATACAAAGAGGTCCGGGAATTGAACCCGCGTCTTTTCACTCATAAAGTTTTGCGAGAACTGTATAATATAACATCTTTGTTTGGTAATGATAAGTATCATATTATTAGAAACACGTCACAAATGTTGAAAATGCACCGACCTTTACAAGATCTATACTAAAATTGGCTTTACATGATTGGAAAGTCTAGAATTTAATTCACCATTCGAATTTTTCAGACAAAAAAATACATACGTCAAAATAAAAAATCTTGTTTGTGTATGTAGTTACAACTTTTGTGGCGTGAGGCACTTGCTAAAATTGAAAATATTTTACTAATACGAATTAAATTAAAGTAGATTGGTTTTGAACCTGGACCATATTGGGACGTGTGTCTATGGCTTCATTCATTTAGATGTATAGTCTATTCGCTTAGAATTTGTCGTTACAAGTACATGCGCACGGTCGGCGTCGCGTCGTTTGATGTCGTCGGTGTTCTCAAAGGACAAAGGTTACTGTGTATCGGTTTGACGGCACTACGCTGACATGATAACTCAAAATGAGGCCTAACAACTGATGTCTCAGGATGATGAGTGCACGTCAAATTATGGGACGCACTGCACTGAAAAGGGGTGTGCGTATCACTTAACATTAGGTGAACGTCTTGTTCGTCTCATTATTCTTTGTTATAAAAAAATCGTGATTTCAGTGGTTCGTTGTAAAAATATTTTATTTGGTTTATTCTTAAAATTCCAGCCAAGCAATAGAACCCCAAGTGGAACTGCCCAGGGCCGGGCCGAGCGAGGGACGGGTGCAACGGTCAGAAGCGGAAATCGTATTGGACCCGCTGGAGGCAAGTAATTCAACGAAAATCGCACTTTATATAGATATTTCAATCCACGACGACGCGCCCCACTCCATCAAACTCCATACAAATCGAAAGAAACATACTTATAAGCGATTTCGACATAGTGTGCAGGCGCGACGTCGGGGAATGAAATATCTATACGAGTTTTTGAATTCCGGAAAATTAAAGAAGGATATAAAAGTAGATCTGTTAAGGAATCAGCTGTTATTATATTAAATAAAAATGAGCAGCTTTATATTTACGCATACAAACGAATTCAAAATTTGTAAGTCTATACTCTTTCCATTCGTTTATTTCCTCTTTGACACATGAAATCACATGAAACAGCTATATAGCAATAGCGAGGGACCAGAGAGAGATAAAGTTAAAGTTGTCTCTTTCTGGTCCCTCGCTATTGCTATATCTGTTTCATGTGTCAAAGAGAAAATAAGCGAATGGAAATAGTATACTTAGTTATGACAACTCTATTGATGTAATCGTCGCTTAGACGTAGTCTTAGTATTAATATTAGATTGGTATTCTACAACCAATTTGATGAATTCACTTACAAAAGTCACTTTTTTTATAGAAAATAATAAAAAGATTACTTTTTACGCTTGTGTTTGAACGCGTAATGTTAACATAATGACAGTAAATAATTCCTACGATTCACTGCATCATCGCTTTGTATGCAGACTTGTTTGAACATGTTCGGGCTCGTACCGCTCTCGTCGTACGCGCGGATTACGATACGCTTACGCTACGCCGCCGTGTGTGAACGGGCTTCGTTTCCTAAAACCCACAGTACTCTGAAAAATCAAAGGTGCCAGGGATTCGAACACCCGACCCTAATGAAAAGCATAGGTCTGGACTCTGAACCCAATGAACTGCTTCGTTTATTATCTTAACCCTTATAGGATTAAAACATCTCAAACTATTTTTACATACAAGAAAACCCTTTTATTTACGTGAACTATTCCCAAGTTTCATGTCAATGGCTTTACCTAATAGTTACTGGAATAATTCCATTTTTACCATTTTAGTACGGAACCCTTAAAACCATGAAGAATAAAAAACCAAAAAATACAGTAGACATGAAGTTATCGGACGTATACAAAGTTGATTGAAAACAAAAAAAAAACAAGAAAACAATTTACCGTAGCCTCTAGCGAGAAAGCGTTGAACTGTAACATAATCTGAGGTGACTGCGTGAATCTCTGTGATCAAAGCTTTACGAATATACGATCAGGCTCAGAAGGGCTGGAACCCAGAGCCGTAAAGCCAGTTATTAAAAAAAAAAAAGAATATACGATCATATTTTTTTTTAATTTTGCGGGTAGTATTGAAATAACTCTGAAAAATTTGACGCGAGAGTTAGCATGTAATAAAATATTGCGTGTAGAGATATGCAGAGCGCAATGGCGACTTTGTTAGAAAGACTGGTAAAATTAAGAAAATCTATCCAGCAATTTGAGGAAGAGGTGATAAATTTATATAAAAGAATGATTTTGGAGAATGTGTTAGTTGAGGCGAAGTTACGTTTTGGATATATCAACTGTTGGGCCAGTGGTAGTGCTGTGTGGGTCGTTTTGGGAGGTTGCCGATATAAAGTGACATGTAGGGGAGACCTTGAGTACATACCGGCGCTGTGTGAACACAAAAGTCCAGACCTTGAGGTAAAAATTATTCTTATTTTGCTCCCAAAATTCATATAAGTTGTTTTGACTCTAACATAGAGTAAGAAAATAAAATGTCTGTAACTTAGAGATTTGAAAATGTGTAGAAGTCTGTCTGTCTATCACGACCCTTTATTTCAGTAACTATTAAAGATATCGACATGAAATTTGAAATAGTCGTAGTTGATAATTGCCCAACGTCATTGCAATCATAAAAAATTGAAAATGGGTTTTCATTTATATTTAAAAAGGGGAGAAAACTAAGTCGAAGAAAATGAGATAACAATATTTAGTGTCATATCATATGAAAGGGGTTATATTTTGTGTATTGCTATGGTTTTGTAGCGGTCTTCGATAGCTGACGATAGATGGAGTAACTAGTGGCGAGCTTTCGACGAGGGTTCTATATATAGAAGTTCTGACGTCACACGCTCGGATCACAAGCGGTCCCCAGGCATAGCACCTGCCTGGAGGGAAATCTCTCTATTACTACAACACCGGCAAAGTTTTAATTTTTCTACGTACCAAACAAAACCCTCGGTCCGCGAGTCCGACTTGCACTTGACTGGTTTTATTTTTAAGCTATTGCATAGCTTCTATCGCGGGCCTTGAGCGTTGAGACCGAATCCAGAAATTCCGTAACGATAATAACCTAACACTTTTTAGTTTTGCCATCTATCGATGAATAGCAGAACTTTTAATGACTTTTTGAAATATCACGCTTGTCTCTTTAGTTCAGCAACTCGTCTCTAGGTGGCATTGGTTGTATAATTATAATTGCATTAGTTGATAAAAACAGCTATGAAATAGCTTTACCGCGGCAGTCTCCGAGTGCCACACGTCTTTTTTTTCATAGGACTTGGCAGGCGAGCCGCGGCGGCGGCTGGACAAGCTCATCGTAGACAGGAGCACCCAGCTCGACTCCGACTACTACCGCGTGCGCATCGCCAACGACGACGTCGAGCTGCGCTGTGCGGTGAGCCTCACACTATACATGAATAGACGTATGCACAGGACCCGGTGGACTGCGCGAAAAAATGCCTACAGTTTACTGGTGTCAATTTTTTGTTTTGACACCAACAGCGTCAGATGTAAGCCGACCGCAGTATTGTCTATAGAAAAATGTCTTCAGTTTACTGGTGCCAAAAATGTTTGTTTTGACACCAACAGCGTCAGTTGTAAGCCGACCGCAGTATTGTCTATGGATAAATGTCGTCAGTTTACTGGTGTCAAACATGTTTGTTTTGACACCAACAGCGTCAGTTGTAGGCCAAACGCAGTAGTGTCTATGAAAAAAATGTCGCCAGTTTACTGGTGTCTAAAATGTTTGTTTTGACACCAACAGCATCAGTTGTAAGCCGACCGCAGTATTGTCTATGGAAAAATGTCTCCAGTTTACATGGTGACCAAAATGTTTGTTTTGACCCCAACAGCGTCAGATGTAAGCCTACCGCAGTATTGTCTATGGAAAAATGACGCCAGTTTACTGATGTTCATGAAAAAATGTCTCCAGTTTACTGGTGACCAAAATATTTGTTTTGACACCAACAGTGCCAGTTGTAAGCCGACCCCAGTACGGCTATGGACCGCGGTCCACGCTACAAATCAATATACTTGTTACTAGTCCGAATGCTAGTTTCCGCAGGGACGATTTCCACCATGTTGCGGTGTATTACTGGAAATTTTGCCAAATGGCGCTACATTTTTCTTGTATGAAGAAGGTAGACGTTAAATGTTCTGATGGGCTCATCCTCAGGTTCATATCGGTGGTTACATGTAAATGTAGAGTAACCAACAACCTAAAGAATCTTTAGATTGTTGGGAGTAACTCATAAACGATCATTAATGAGCAAACATGTTGAAGAGTTTTTACTAAAAAACACTACTGTATGTCCACAGACAGCGAAGGAAGACGTGATTCAGTTGAGGACGCCGGCTGTGACGTTGCTGAGCCGACCCGCGCGCAGTGGCGCCAAGCCGGTGTCCAGATTTAGCTCCAAGCTTGGCGACATCTTTATCGACCGCTTGGCCGGCCTCATCAGGAAATCGACTGCTGAGAGTGATCTGGAGGTAAGCACCAGGCGCCGCCATTGACTTATAGTAGTGTCACAGATAATATAATACTATACTAGTACAGATACCCCATCACGAAGAAAGAAATGCGACAAGCTTAATTTCTTGGGGTGGGCCACCCGACGGATAAAACTGGAAATAATGGCGCTGTTACTGCGAGTAGCTTCATAGCAGATAATAAGTTTAAAAATAGGTGGCGCTGCTGCTACGGAACAGTTTGATCGAACCCCGATAGATGACGTTGCTTTGGCAATAGTTGCAGTTATGAAAATGCTAATAGATGGCGAATCAGCTGGATTGCGTGTAAGTAAATGCTGCGTTGCCAGTTCGCTGATAAAATAAGACAGCAAGCGATGTTGCCGCTCTTCGTTGTATGCATTTGATACAAAATTAAAACTTTGTTTTCGACGTTTGCGTTGCGTTGGTCGGGTATTGCCAACTGTATGAATTTTCGGAAGAAATTAGGGAAAAATTCTTTTGAAAACATGAACTATATCGCAGTATTATACTAACCCCCTTATTCATAAATGTGAAATAGCTGTGAAATAGTTATACTCTGTTTGTTCTTTTTCCTTCGAATGTCAAATTAGTGTTGACAAACAAAGACAAAACGGACTACCTATTATACAGGTGGTAGGTATACCTATTCCACCGCTATTGCGAGGATGATGATTATGATAAATAAATATACTTTCTTTTATTTGCCTATAGTAGTAGTTTTTGATCTTGTTTTTCCAAATCCAATCCAAAGGCCGCCATCTTGTTTTTCCAAAATTTTCCATTTTCTCTATTAATCGTTTACTTATATCTACAATCGTTGCGAGTTTAAACGAAATCGGTCGGAAAACAAAAAAGTTACAGAAATCACGTCGGCCGCCATCTTGTTTTTCTGAAATGTCATAATTTTTCCCTACTCGAATCCCGCACCCGAACACATCCCCCATACATCATTATATCGTTTTCAGACTCCTTCTGGGAGAACAATTATGTCAATGAGTCAGTCAGTGAGTGAGTGAGTGAGTGAGTGGTAATCGAGCTATATATAGTATAAATATAATAATAACTAGTTTTTCGCGTGGGGGCGCGGCCCGCTAAAGCGGACCGCGTAACTGCTTGTAGCAATTTACGTGGTCGCTCATACTCGGATTTAGCAAAAATTAGTGGGCAGGTACCCAATTGCCATACAATTTAGTATGAAAAAAAAATTCCGCCATTTTGAATTTTTTTCTTGTCACTAAATAGATATCCCCATTTCGATCATCTTTTGCTATGAAACCACTTTTCCAACTGTCATACCCTCCGAGATAGAGACCAACAAAATTTGTATGGCGGCCATGTTTTTTCCGCCATTTTGAATTTTTTTTCAGCTCATTGGTAATTGGACGAGGTTTCAAATGACATTTGGTCGAGCACCCCCCACCTATCTCCAATACCGTTAGCGTGCTCTTCACCCGTCTCCAAGATCCTCAATCATCAGCTCTCAGCTCTCAGCTGGACAAATACAGGCTATTTAGGTATAAAAATATTATATTACATACTAGCTGTACCTACCCTGCGCGCGTTTCTACGCCACTAACTAAAATATTGGAATGATAGGGGTGTGTGAAGCCCGCCAACCCGTACTAACTCTGAAACCTTCGTGGGCCAATGCACAACACTTTTGCTGAAGATCACCATGATCAATGCATAGTTAACGATTCTATAAAGGACATACACACAGACAAGACAAAAATTCATTTTTATATTTAATATATAATAATAATTTTAAACAATAAAAAAATAAAAAAAGGATTTCAAGTCAGTGAATAGAACCCAGTATACGTAGTCATTGTAGCTAGTGTTTGTACCAATAGGCTAGTGAGTATTTGTCAATAATAACGAAATTAGTAAACAGCTTCGTAACCAACAAACCTTTGAATGTGTGTGTGAAAATTTCTGCTGCTACCACCTCGTAATTGTCGGTACAAATGAAAGTATTTTGACAATTAAAATACATCTGAACTGTAGTTGGATACTTTATAAATATAGTGCTATAACCGGGAACCATATTATTATAAAAAAATATGCACATTTTCATTCATAAAAAAAATAAAATTATCTAATTACAAAATAAACGCCATCTATTGGCGCTGATGTGCCTAGCTGACCGTATCGTACCACATCTTGCAATGTAGTTCAAATTATTATCGCTTGTCGCTAGTGAGCTGACGCTAATTAATAATTTCATTCAAATGGCTACCCCTAATGCCCTCTATGAACATACTCTAGTACTACAATTTTCGATGTATGAGATGGTGCCCCCGTGGTAGTGTTATTATCTCGCTGCAGACTCGGTCATAAATCATTCGAGTGTTTCGCTTTTGTTGTTCTTTGTTGAGTTGTGCATTACTGCAGAACAACAAAAGCGAAACACTCGAATGATTTATGACCGAGTCTGCAGCGAGATAATAACACTACTATAGTAGGTATTATATATCTATGGGCGCCGCCTAAAAAGAGTCACAATAATAACATCTAACCTAAAGTAAAATTTGTTTAAACTCAGCGCTCTTACCCACTTTCTCTTTAGTTTACCATTGCTTGGATTTGTTTAAACACCTTTACAGTAATTATGAGCTACACAACGACCAATGATATGCTTTTATGAAAACAATAACGCAAATAGGTGTATAAAGTTTTGTAGGGTATTGCTAACAAACATTTAGCGACATTTAGGTGGAACTATTTGAAAGTTTAATTCCTACAAAAGAGGTGCTTTATGGTCCGCCTCGGCGCTGAACTTGTCAAGCCTTCCGGTGCGATGCTGTGTAGCAACCTTTAAAATTTGCTAACCTCTTCCAAATTATTACGAAAGCATATTGGCTGCATCGTCAAGTACTAACTGGAGTATGTAAAAAATACAATTTGATTAGTGACAGCCATCTGCGGACTATTCCAGGGCTGCTGACAGTTGCTGCAGGATTGCCGATGAGCTGTGCTGGCTCTTCAAGTAAGCTGTAAGTAAGTTGTAAGCTGTCTCCAATCAGCATCTTAGAAGCTAGCAACTAATCCAAGACAGATCTATCTAACTGGGGGATTCTTAGACTCTTGGAAATGTGTGAGATTGTTTCCTGTGCCTCAGAGAGCATGTTAAGACGTCGTCGGCCCTACGACCGATACTTCTCTGGTCGTGTCGGATGGATTATGACAGTGAGGTATGAAGAGTTCACCTGTATTTGCATACATTAATTGTGCATCACTGATTGTCTTTCTCGCTGCCAGCAGAGGCGCACCCCCAAGCGATGTAGCGTTGCGGCACGATGCTTCGTAGCAACCGTTATAGTTACTTCTTCCAAGTTAGTACAATATTATATTCAGCTGCATCGTCACTTACCATCAGATGAGATTGCCAAGTAATATTAAAATTAGATTAGTGACAATTACAATAGTGACAGCTGTCTGCTGACTATTCCAGGGCTGCTGACAGTTGCTGCAGGGTTGCCGATGAGCTGTGCTGGCTCTTCACTTGGGTTGAACATGATACTATGGTAAGCTATCTCCAATCAGCATCTTAGAAGCTAGCACCTAAATCCAGGAAAATCTAAGTGGGGAATCCAATTGGATTATATAAATAAACTAGCTGACCGGGCAAACTTAGTTTTGCCGTTTAGGGATATAAAATATAGATAACAACCCGCTCCCAGACCATACCCTGAAAATTTCATAACGATCGGTCCAGCCGCTTCGGAGGAGTTTGGTAACAAAGAAAATCGAGAGAATTTTATATATTAGAAGACTAGCTGACCCGGCAAACGTTGTTTTGCCTTTTTTTTTCTCACTTAGGGACACAAAAAATAGATAACTGATAAAATATATACATGAATATAATATATTGAAAAACCCCAGACACCAGAAAACATTCATGCTCATCACACAAACATTTGCCAGTAGTGGGAATCGAACCCACGACCTCCGACGCAGACGGCAGGTTCGCTACCGCTACGCCATTCGGTCGTCAAAATTAGGAGAGTGCACCTGTATATGCACACATTTCTTGTGTAATCTCGCTACCGGCAAAGTCGCACCCCCAAGCGATTTAGCGTTGCGGCGCGATGCTGTGTAGCAACAGCTAGTAGTTACTAACTCCAAGTTGGTACAATATGATCAGATGGGATTGCAGTCAAGTACTAACTTGTGATGTGTAAAAATATTAGTGACAGCTATCTGCCGATTATTCCAGGGCTGCTCACAGTTGCTGCAGGGCTGCCGATGAGCTGTGCAGTGTGCTGGCTCTTCACTTGGGTTGAACATGATACTATGGTAAGCTATCTCAAATCAGCATCTTAGACGCTAGCAACTAATCAAAAAAGATCTATCTAACTCGGGGATTCTTAGTATAAGCCTGTAGTTTGGGATAGAAATGTGAGAGATGCCAACCCGTGCCTCGGAGAGCATGTTGAGACGGTCGTTGTCTGTTTGCTAGTTTTTTCACCGTAAACTTACATCAAAATAAGTGTAAGTGAAAGTGTAGTAACAATACAAGAGATATAGATTAAGCTAAAGGTGTTACATTTCATTCGTAAATACATAATAAATATATTGATTTTGATTGTTGACAATATTCTTGTGAAAAGTGACGATTGTGTGTCGGATTGTCGCTGCTTGTGTGTAAGGTTACGTGTCGCACGATTGTCGCACACGAGACAAAACGTGAATGTTTTTGGAGGCTTAGGGCTCATCTAGCGATTTAAATCTTTGGAGAGTGCACCTGTATTTGCACACATTTGTGCTAATTGTCTTTCTCGCTACCGCAAAGACGCACCTTCAAGCGAATCAGCTTTGCGGAGCGATGCTGTGTAGCAACCGCTAGTAGATACTAACTCCAAGTTGTTAGAATATTATAATAGTCGTCACTTACCATCACATGAGATTGCAGTCAAGTACTAACATTGTAATGTGTAAAATATTAAAATTAGGTTACTGACAGCCATCTGCCGACTATTCCAGGGCTGCTGACAGTTGCTACGGGGCTGCCGATGAACTGTGCTGGCTCTTCACTCGGGGTGAAAGTACTATTAAGGTAAGCTGTTTTTTTTATATCAACATTTTGGAAGCTAGCACCTAATCCCAGAGAAATCTAACCGGGAGACCCTATTTATACTTTAACACATTCACTGCCTACAAAATAAAGAGTAAAAAATTATAGCCGGGTGCCAAAACTTTTTAAGGTGAATTTTGATTAAGTAGGTACAATTATGAATGTTTGAAAATATTGATAAATGTTTATTGTTATTATTATCTCTGTGATATATAAAATTCTCTCGATTTTCTTTGTAATCAAAGCGGGAGCGGGTTGTTAACTATATTTGATGTCCCTAAGTGAGAAAAAAATTCATATGGCAAAACAACGTTTGCAGAGTCAGCTAGTCTAATATATAAAATTCTCTCGATTTTCTTTGTAACCATACTCCTCCGAGACGGCTGGACCGATCGTTATGAAATTTTCAGGGTATGATCTCTGGGTCCGGCACCGGGTTGTTATCTATATTTGATGTCCCTAAGTGAGAAAAAAATTCATATGGCAAAACAACGTTTGCAGAGTCAGCTAGTCTAATATATAAAATTCTCTCGATTTTCTTTGTAACCATACTCCTCCGAAACGGCTGGACCGATTGTTATGAAATTTTCAGTGTATGATCACTGGGTCTGGGAGCAGGTTGTTATCTATTTTTTATGTTCCTAAGTGAGAAAATAATTATAGGGCAAAACAACGTTTGCAGGGTCAGCTACTTATATAGACTATAAAATACACATTTTTTGGATCCGAGTGGTTGGCACATAACTGGCTGCCGTTTCTGCCTCCCTTATCCCTTGTCTACGTTATGAGGGGTGCCTAAGATGACTGAATGGCGCAGCGGTAGTATTCTTGAGGTCTGCGTCGTGGGTTCGATTCCCGCAACTGAGAATTGTGTGATGAGTATGAATGATTTCCAGTGTATCTGTATTTATCTAAATATTATATTTATGTATATTTAGTATTTACCCTTTATTTTATATCCATAACACACAAGAATATGTTGCTTATTTTGGGGCTAGATGGCGATGTGTGCTTTATTTATATTATATTTTTCATAAAATTACAATGAGACTTAGAATTAGAATTTGATTTATCTGCCGACTATTCCAGGGCTGCTGACAGTTGCTGCACGGCTGCCGATGAGCTGTGCTGGCTCTTCACATCAGTTGAACATAATGGTAAACTATTTCTCTATTAATCTAATTTTTAGATTATCCTTTAGTTCGAAGCTAGCATGACTATTATTTCAGTTGGTAAGGCACTGTACGATAACGAGAAAACTGGACAAAATGATAATTGATTTCTTAGGATGTTGAATGCAGTGCAGTGCGTCGTATATTATGATATTGCATTGCAATGCTAACTTTACTGAGTTCCATTTATTGGTCAAACAAGCGCCATCTAGTGGACAATTGAAATAGCTCGTACCGTTAAATGTTTGTCAGCGCCATCTAGTTTCTGTACTTGAAACTAGTTAGCAAAAACATTTTCGTCAGTGGTGTCTCATGAAGTCAGCGCCATCTAGGGGACAATTGATTTAGCTCGTTGCGTTAAATGTTTGTCAGCGCCATCTAGTTTTAGCTCTTTGAACCATATTGTTTATTTAAATTTGATACGGATGTACCAAGCCAAGCCTCTTCATGTCAGATGAGGTGCGTTTTACCCGCAAAATTCATTGCCATAAATAAACCTTCGATGTGTAATAAGTCTAATATTTGCGAAAAACTGTGATGATCACCGATATGATGATCACCTTAATATGTGTTCTTGTGTTATCCTGGGATTCACTAATATTAGAATAAGTAGTCTTGAATAAGTATTGGTTATGTTTTAATGGCAAATTATATGTGACTGTAATATTATGTTGGCGCGTGGTTCCGAAGCCCGCCGTTTGTCGAATGCGAGTGTGTCCGGTGTCGCTCTGCGCTAGCCGACCCGCGCCCGCGCCGTCCCCCGGTCGTCCCCGGCCGGTCCGGCGCGTTCAGTGCACAAGCACTGAACATCCTGCCCGGGGAAGTTGAAGCTCAGGTAACGGCAAGGGGCAGATGTTGTTGAATGCCCGAGTGACGACTCCCTTCTTCGTCTTAATGTCCGCCACTCGAACAACGCCGTCCTTGCCAGGATGAACTGCCACCACTCGTCCCAGCTGCCAAAGGAGTGGTGGTTGACTCTGGTCCTTGATGATGACCATTGTGCCCAGTTGTAGGTCTTGTGTGGATGTTGTCTTCCATTTCGTGCGCTGTTGGAGGAGATTAATGTATTCGGTTGAAAACCGCTTCCAAAAGTGCTGTTTAAGCGCCTCGATACGTTTATATCGATCCATGGCGCTGATGTTGACATCGCTCATATGTGGACGAGGAACCGACAAGAGTGAGCGTCCAATAAGGAAATGAGCAGGAGTGAGGCAGGCAAGGTCGGATGGATCAGAAGAAAGAGGTGTGAGTGGTCTGGAATTCAGGATAGCTTCTATTTGAATCAGACATGTTGCCATCTCTTCGTAGGTTAAATGTGTTAAATTTAAGATTCTTTTTAAATGGAATTTTACTGACTTGACTGCTGATTCCCAGAGACCTCCGAAATGGGCTGTATATTCCGGTATTTTGGAAAATACAACATCTCTGTTGCCTAAATCTGCTTTGATGTCGTCTGAGTAGTTTGCGAAAAATGATGCGATTTCATTACTAGCTCCGACGAAGGTCGTAGAGTTGTCAGATGTCACAGAAGCTGGCTTACCACGGCGCGAAATAAACCTTAAGAAAGCTGATATGAAGGCCTCCTTTGTCAAGTCTGTGACGAGTTCCAGGTGCAAGGCTTTGACTGCGAAACAGACAAAAATGCAAATGTAAGACTTTTCTAATCTAGCACCCCTGCCTTTACGGTTTGCTATCATAATTGGTCCCGCGTAGTCCATACCTGTGTGTAAAAATGGAAATTCTAAGTGTGTTCTATCAGTAGGTAATTCACCCATTATAGGTTGTATTTGCTTTGGTTTAAACCTGCAGCAACGAACACAACTATGTACGACGCGTCTAGCGAGGTTCCTCCCCCCCAGTGGCCAATATTTTTGTCTTATGAAAGACAAAAGAAGTTGAGGACCCGCATGCATTAATGTTATGTGTTCTTTCCGAAAAAGGATTTGTGTGAGATGATGCTTGGCACATAAGAGTATTGGGTGTTTTACGTCGAAAGTATAATGTGAATTTTTAAGTCGACCTCCAACTCTTATAAGCTCATCAGAATGAATAAAAGGTGCTAGTGAAACTAACCTATTTTTGTTTGACAAAGGTTTTCCGGATTTTAATAAAATGTACTCATCTGGGAACATTTGGAGTTGCACGAATTTTAATATGCTATTCTCAGACTTATTCAATTCTGTTGCAGATAATGTGTGTGTATATTTATTTTTAGGATTTTTGCAATTGTGTATAAATCTTTGTATATAAGCAAATGATCTAATTAAATGTGTGTAACTTGATGTTTTATTAATAAGTTCATGTATTGTGTTTGTCTCTTTATTTTCTGATGTTGTTTGTGTTGTTGTGTGTAAAACTATTTCTGATGCTGCCTGCGTTTGTGTGCTTGTTAAATCAGATTGTGTGTTTGGTGTGATCGGAAACTGAATGTTTTGTGATTTAAGAAAATCTGGACCAGACCACCACAATTCGCATGAGCTAATGCTGTTCGCTGAGATCCCACGTGAGACTAAATCGGCAGGATTTTCCTTGGATGGAACGTAGCTCCACCTGTGACCGGCTGTAGTATCTTGAATCTCACCTACTCGAGTCCGAACAAATGTTTTTAATTGGTTTGATTGAGTTTTCAGCCATGCTAACACAATCGTGGAATCAGTCCAAAAATAAGAATTATGTATTTTAATGGTTAATGAAGAGATTACTTTAGCATGTAGTCTAGTAGCAAGTAGCGCACCACAAAGCTCCAGCCTGGGGATTGTGGTAGGCTTTAAAGGCGCTACTTTATTTCTAGAAGCAAGGAGACGAACCTGTACCGTGCCATTCGCGTCGACCGCTCTTACGAAGATACATGCACCGTAAGCACGTTCTGACGAATCTGAAAATGTGTGTAATTCAAAGCGTATTACGTTGTTAGTGCTAACCCAACGAGGAATGCGTAGTGATTTTAGAGCAATTAGCGAATTTACAAAATTTAAAAAATTCTTTTGAATATCTTTTGGCACTTCATCATCCCATCCGCATTTATTAATCCAAAGTTTTTGCATGAGAATTTTTGCCTGAACAGTACAAATTCCTAACAGGCCAAGGGGATCAAAGATTTGACTAATAAGAGACAGGATTTTACGTTTAGTAATTTTCTTTGTTTTAGGTTCCAAATCAATTGTAAATAATAAATTATCTGACTTGCAATCCCATTCGAGGCCAAGAGTTTTGCAAGGTAATGTGTCATCTAGATTTAAAGTTTTATTAGTGTTAGTTTGTTCATGTAAATTATTATCATCGGTTATTGATTTTAAAATTTTAGGATTATTTGATTGCCATTTACGTAGCTTAAATTGGGCAGACAGTAAGGTCTTATTAACATTTTTACAGAGTTCAATGACTGATTCTATTGAATTACCACCGCTAAGAAAATCGTCCACATAAAAGTCTCTGGTAATAGCGATTTTTGCGTTAGGATCTGAACATTGTTCTGCCAACGAAACTAAGCATTTAGTTGCTAAGTACGGTGCAGATGCTGTACCGTAAGTAACTGTGTTTAACGTAAATGGCCTTATCGGCTCACTTGGATCAAATCTAAATAAAATTTGTTGAAGTGAACGTTGTGTGGGTTCAACTAAAATAGCACGATACATTTTCTCAATGTCTCCCGATACAACATATTTGTGCTGTCGAAAGCGCAATAAAATAGAGAGTAAGTCATCTTGGACGACTGGACCGATCATTTGAATACTATTAAATGTTTTATCTTCATTTGACAATGACGCAGAAGCATTAAATACGACACGACATTTTGTCGTGGAAGAATTTTCTCGAATAATCGGAAAATGAGGCAAGTAGTACCGGTTTTGAGAAATAGATTCAGTAGTTTTTGGAATGTCAGTGTCACTCATGTGACCTAAATCCCTATATTCAGTCATAAAATCGTAGTACATCTTTTTTAAGACTGGATTGCGTTGAAATCTACGCTCAAGTGCTAGTAATCGATTTTTAGCTGAGTGATAATTATCGGCGAGAACATCGGGTGACTCTTTTAAGGGAATAGTAACAATGAATCGACCATCAGCGTCACGTCGAGTGTTCTCTGCAAAACTCTTTTCACAGGCTTGCTCTTCTAGCGTTAGCTTATATTTAGGAGAAACTGACTCTAATTCCCAAAATCGTGTTAGCAAGGTATCATCACGCTCAGTGAAGAAGCAAGACGATTGATGTGTTTGTTTTGTGTGTGATTGTGTGTGATTGTTGATTGTGCCGGAAACCAGCCAACCAAGTTTTGTTTTTTGCAATTTTGGACATTGCTTACCGAGATCGATGAAATCTGAACATATGATGTCCCAGAAGACATCGGCGCCTACCAAAATGTCGATAGGTGCAGAAATGTGGAAAGATGGATCAGCTAATCGAATATGACGCGGCAATTTTAAAGACCCGATATCGATGCTGCATGAAGGTAATGTGTTGGTTATCTGAGGTAACACGTGACACTCAAGAGTAACCTTGTAATCTCCCGAATGTGACTCGAGAGGTAAGATGCAAGACTCCGTAATTATTGATGACTGATTATTAATACCTGTCACAGTGGAGCTTACGTTTTGACGTTCCAAACCCAGCTTCTCACACAGGTGACGGGTGACATAATGCCCAGTCGCGGCGTTGTCTAGAAGAGCGCGAGCAGGATGTTGTTTCCCGTCATCGCCGACCACGTTCACCAATGCTGTGGAAAGCAATGTAAGAGGTTTGTTACTAGTCTGAAGACTGGAAGATAATGCAACTGTGGTGTGCTGCTCTGTGTCTTTGTGTAAAAGTGAACTGTGCTTCGAGGGGCAGTACTTGCAGTGTGTCAAAACACAACTGCTCTGCCGGTGCCCAGGCTTTAAACAATTTTTACACACGCTAAAATGCTTAACTTTTTCTAAGCGTGCATCTACGTCCAATTTCCTGAATTCAGGACAACTGAATAAAAAGTGACCTTGTGTACATAGTGGACAAGAAATGTTTTGTGTATTTTGACGACCGAATGGCGTAGCGGTAGCGAACCTGCCGTCTGCGCCGGAGGTCGTGGGTTCGATTCCCACTACTGGTAAATGTTTGTGTGATGAGCATGAATGTTTTCCAGTGTCTGGGTGTTTTTCAATATATTATATTTATGTATATTAGTATGTATGTATATTTATCAGTCATCTAGCACCCATAACACAAGCTATCGCTTACTTTGGGGCTAGATTGCGATGTGTAAAATGTCCCGTATATATATATTATTTTCCCTTAGGATAAGTAGTTTTTGTTTGTGTTTTGTTTGTATTATGTGTATTCTGAGCATTATTAGAATTATTATATTGTGTATTATTAGAATTATTGTTTTGTGTTTGTGAATTTCTTTGTGATGCATCTATTTGTATGGTATCTAATAAATCGGCTCTATTTATGAGAAATTCGTTAAATTGTTTTAATGTTGGACAAGTTGTGATGCTGTTCCGATGCTCTTCCCACTCTCGAAACGTGACACTGTCCAATTTGTGACACATAATATGGATAATTAATGTGTCCCAATGGTCAGTGGGTTGCCCTAATGTGTTTAATGCACATAAATTGCGGTTAATTGTGTCGACTAAGGTTCTTAAAGCTTTGCCTGATTCTTTATTAATTGGTATAAAATTTAATAACGAATTGACGTGAATGTTTACTAATAAGCGCTCATTATCAAATCTACTTGAGAGCAGTTGCCAAGCTATCTCGTAGTTCTTGGAAGTGAATTCTAAATTTTTAATAACGGTTAACGCACTGCCTTTAAGTGCAGCTCTTAAATAATGAAATTTATTTATGTTTCCCAGTTTATTATTAGTGTGGATTAACGAAAGATACGTATCTCTAAATTCCAGCCATTGCGTCATCTTCTCTCCGTCGAAAGAGGGAAGAGATATTTTTGGTAGTCGGACGAAATCGTGGTAGCCCCCGTCTCTGCTCATGCTACCTTCACTCGCCTCAGACTCGACAGATAACCTTCGTTGAAGATGCCGTTTACTTCTGTTCATGATGGTACGCGCTTCGGCCACAAGCGAAAAATATTTTGATTCGAATTCTTCTCGTTCCGTAAGCAGCTGGCTTGTATCATCTGACAACACCTCGAGCTCCGTCTAGAATTTGTCAAAATCATTGTGTAAGCAGTCTATCCTACTCACACGACATTCGAGTTCATTGAGTTGTGTTTCCGAGATGTGTTCTAAGTTATCTAAGCTGTTTATAAAATTTTGAAATATTGTTAGTTTTCCTTTTATGCTTCCCCGTAGTTTAATTAGTTCTTTACTACGGGGATCACTCATGTTTAAGAAAGATGTTAAGATGATTAGTACAGATTAGCAAATGACAAAATTTTAAAGGTTGAAATTGAAAAAATAAATAAACTGAAAGAAAAATGAAAAATAATTCACGCGTAAGAAAGATATAAGACGCGGCAATACCTACCTACAGTTTTACGGAGTGGACTTTGAACGCCGAGATTAGAAACGCCTCGAACAATAAATAGGCTCGGAGCGATGTAGGTATTTCGCGCTCGTTTTAAGCAGTGAGAATGAATGCGTAATTATATTACGAATATGAATATATGAATAAAGAATCAGCAGTACCTTAGCACAATCTATTTTATGTATACTATGGGTTTTAAATAAGTACCTAAACGAAATTATATTGATTATTATTATGAAAAGGCGAAATAGCAATAATTAACTATGTGATAGTAAGACGTATTTACTTGATTTACTGATTGTGAAATAGTTACCTACGTAAAATATTTGTGAAATATTTACCAATGAAATTTTATAACCAATGAAGTGCGAAGAGATCACAATGTCTGATCCAAAAAGAAAGCAAGAAAGACGGAAAAATAAGAAGGTATTGGAACGAACTCACTCAAGGTCATGTCCCTGTCCTTTTGTTTCCGCGATGCAATTCTTTTCTTCGCAGTCTCCACCGGGGCTTGATTTGCACGTCGTGGGCTTCCTTATGGGAGAAGGACCATATGTTCTTGTGTTATCCTGGGATTCACTAATATTAGAATAAGTAGTCTTGAATAAGTATTGGTTTTGTTTTAATGGCAAATTATATGTGACTGTAATATTATGTTGGCGCGTGGTTCCGAAGCCCGCCGTTTGTCGAATGCGAGTGTGTCCGGTGTCGCTCTGCGCTAGCCGACCCGCGCCCGCGCCGTCCCCCGGTCGTCCCCGGCCGGTCCGGCGCGTTCAGTGCACAAGCACTGAACAATATGTTATGTGATGATCACCGATAAGAAGCCTCAGGATATGGGCATCCGAACGATTTACGTGCAAGCAAACATGAAACAGTACCTGGTCAAAATTCTATTGGTGGCTGAGCGAACTACAGCGTGGCCTTACTGTTGGTGCCAAATCCAGTATATTTGACACCGATAAACTAGCGACATTTTTTCGTGGCGTCCGCCCTGTCCAGGGTAGGTATATTATGTCTATTGTGATGGGCAAAATCATGCAAAACGGCGCGTATCGCGTTTCTTGCCATACTAAATTGGTTTTGCGTTGGCACTGACGCAATTTTGCGCTGATAATGCTATTACAAAAAAAATATAGTAAAATAAATATACTACTTATTAAAATATAGAGTAAGATCCCAGGGCCGCCAGACGTTACGTATTTTCTGACGAACAAAATGTGCACGATTGAGTAGTGTTACTATGTACTAAGAGCGCATGCCTACTTACTAGCCTGCTTAGTGGGCCAATTTTCAGGTATCAGGTGATCAAGGGACATAAAAACATTACTTACCTTACGTAAATTCTCCAAGCTGATTTTCACGTATATTTTAGGCAATACCCTCAAAAATAAGTCGCCAATACTCCCAGACACTTTCCGTGGGCCGTATTGCTTAACAGACGCTTTAAAGTTCACAAAATAATTACTTAACTCCACATAAATTCTCATGCTCCATTTTTACATACAGTGTGAGTCTTCATAATGTGCACATATTGAAATGAGGGAAACTATGCTTAATTTTATCGTCGGAAAACGTATTAAAAAAAAACTAAAAATTTTTTTATATTTCTTTGGAATTTTTAAAAATTGCGTTCCCTACTATGACTCTTGTGTAAACAAAACGGTGTAACTTTTAAACTAAATGGTCTATCACGATGAATCAAACTTATTAATGATTGGAAGTAATGGTCCGTTCTCATGAAATGAAAATTGTAGAAAAAAATTACCCTCAATGGAACATACACGTGTTTTTAATAAAATTTCTGTTTTTTTTTTCATTAATTTTTACAATAATCGTAAAATTTCTCAATAAAATGTCCCTATTGTGTGCCTTTTTTATTACTTTAAATTATTCTTCATCATATTAGCTACCTAATGGTGAAAATTGTGTGTTTGTAACTTAATCACAACATTTCTTTTTAACTGTTCAAAAATAGCACTCCAAACGCGCAAGTTATTGTTTTCCTAAGGAGGGTTCTACGTGATATCTACTATCTCAATAATTAGTGCGTAGCCGTGTCTTAGGCCTTTCTTTAACACTTGATAAGAAATGTTACAATTGAGTTATAAGCATGCAATTTTTACCACTAGGTTTACCCTCAATGGAAAATACACGTGTTTTTAATAAAATTTCTGTTTTTTTTTTCATTAATTTTTACAATAATCGTAAAATTTCTCAATAAAATGTCCCTATTGTGTGCCTTTTTTATTACTTTAAATTATTCCTCATCGTATAAGCTACCTAGTGGTAAAAATTGCATGCTTATAACTCAATTGTAACATTTCTTATCAAGTGTTAAAGAAAGGCCTAAGACACGGCTACGCACTAATTATTGAGATAGTAGATATCACGTAGAACCCTCCTTAGGAAAACAATAACTTGCGCGTTTGGAGTGCTATTTTTGAACAGTTAAAAAGAAATGTTGTGATTAAGTTACAAACACACAATTTTCACCATTAGGTAGCTAATATGATGAAGAATAATTTAAAGTAATAAAAAAGGCACACAATGGGGGCATTTTATTGAGAAATTTTACGATTATTGTAAAAATTAATGAAAAAAAACCAGAAATTTTATTAAAAACACGTGTATGTTCCATTGAGGGTAATTTTTTTCTACAATTTTCATTTCATGAGAACGGACCATTACTTCCAATCATTAATAAGTTTGATTCATCGTGATAGACCATTTAGTTTAAAAGTTACACCGTTTTGTTTACACAAGAGTCATAGTAGGGAACGCAATTTTTAAAAATTCCAAAAAAATATAAAAAAAATTTTAGATTTTTTTTAATACGTTTTCCGTCGATAAAATTAAGCATAGTTTCCCTCATTTCAATATGTGCACATTATGAAGACTCACACTGTATGTAAAAATGGAGCATGAGAATTTACGTGAAGTTAAGTAATTATTTTGTGAACTTTAAAGCGTCTGTTAAGCAATACGGCCCACGGAAAGTGTCTGGGAGTATTGGCGACTTATTTTTGAGGGTATTGCCTTAAATATACGTGAAAATCAGCTTGGAGAATTTACGTAAGGTAAGTAATGTTTTTATGTCCCTTGATCACCTGATACCTGAAAATTGGCCCACTAAGCAGGCTAGTAAGTAGGCATGCGCTCTTAGTACATAGTAACACTACTCAATCGTGCACATTTTGTTCGTCAGAAAATACGTAACGTCTGGCGGCCCTGGGATCTTGGACTAATAGTAAATAACCAGTGACATTGAATATTAATTGAATTAAATTACTATAATTCAGAAATAACAAAATATCTTGGATTTTATCCTAAAATAATACGTTTAATTTATCGAAAAAAGCTAAAAATGACACTTTTCGGTTTATGGTTTTTGAATGAAAATCTAGGAAAATCGTGTTTTTTTTTGAGACACTTTTTAAGTTTTTAGTAAATGTTATTAATTTTCTAAATATGTCATTGTTATAAGTTTGTGTTAAGAAACATGGCAAATATCTTGCATCTGCGTAGAGCGTCGACCGCTATTTTAGCAAACAGCCTATACAAAAACTGTTCTAGTGAGAAAGTTATACACATATTTTAAAATATTTTTGAGACAAGTTCTAGATTATGAAATGCCAAATAATATGAATTCAATTATCTAATCTATAATTGAACACATAACTATTTTAGGTTCCTTCGGAAATCGTAAATTTTGACTCAAGCATATTACTAACGCATGAACCGCATTATATTATTATATTGTATATATTAGTTTATAGTTTGATGATTATGTATTGAATATCTTTGTTTATTTGTTTAACCTAGTTTATGTATTAGTTTGTAGCTATTTGTATGTATATAGTTTATAAATCTACACCACCTGCAAAATCTAGTTCCTTTGTTTTCCTTTTCTCAAGGTTGCCTGGCAGAGATCGCTGCTAAGCGATAAGGCCGCCTTTTGTACCTTAAATTAGTTTATTATGTATTTCTGTTTTGTACAATTTCTTGTGTGGTGCAAATAAAGTGTATTTATTATTATTATTAACCGCCTTAAACATTATTATTAGTATGGATATGACTGCGGGATTTTAGTACCTCATAAATCATAATATTATAAACTTAAATATCTTCAGTAAGTACATATAAACTTGATTTTTAATATTTTCACTGTTTTCGAAATAATTGTAGCAAATTATTTAATATATTGTCATGATGTTATATCCAGTTTATAGATATCTTTTGTATGTTTTTTTTACCCGACTGCAAGAAGGGTTATGTTTTTCGCGCGTATCTTGTATGTATGTATGTAAATTTCTTTATGACCACGTATCTTCCAATCGGCTGCATGGATTTTGACGTTAATGGTATCGTTAGATTCGTCTCATTAACCCAAGTGTTCTTAGATAGGTTTTTGAAAATAAAAAACAAAATGGCGGATTTTGGGCCTAAAATTGTCAGTCATTTTTAAAATAATTTTAACCAAACCTATCGAGTAGGGTATCAAAATGAAGGGAATTACAAGGAGATTACAAAAATATATATAAGTCATATGTTTTGAATTAATTTGGAATTATAAACAGTCGATCAATGCGTTCAAAATGGTAACATTTGTAGTTTTTGATAGCGTTATTCTTGTATTGACCAAGTGTGTGTCGTACTTTATATTGTGCATTTTTACTTGGTATATCATAGCATAAATCGAAAACATAATTTAATATAATCATTAAACAATTATTTTAACATCTGTACTTTCGCTACTCGCCCTAGATGGCGCTGTGTGTACTCTAAGACGCGCTCCACTTTGTCGATCAGATTTAATCTAATGACCCTAACAAGGTAGGCTTTCTAATCTTTAGCATTTTATTTTTGAACGGCGCGGAGTAGACACTGTCTAGATATCGTTGACGAGTAGTTCGAGATTAAAGTGGCACTGGCATCCATCATCGAATTTAATTGATAAAAAAAATTAAATATTAGTTTTAAATATTTTTTTTATTGAATTAATAAAATAATTTATTTTTCAAAAGTTTTAGATTCATAGACTTAGATTACCTGAAGCTAAAGAGCTTTAGATAATCCTTGGAAAAAATAAAATTTAATAGTTTTTAAGTATTTTTTTTTAATAATAGAAATCTTTGTATTTTTGGGCTTCTTCTCAGTGCAGGGCGCGTTGGAACCCTCGTAAACTTAGTTTTAGGTCGAATAATAGTTATCACCATATCGTTTTATATTAAATAATATAAATGACCTTTCATAAGTGCCTGTAAGTTAGGCCTATGTGAAATAAAGCTTTTTTTCTATTTCTATTTGTAATCTCAGTTTTTCCCGAATGATCCGCTTAAAGCGACGTGAGTTAGATACGCCTGAGCCCTAAACGTACACAAACTACACCTATGAAATGTTACAGCTTATATATTTCCGGGATAAAATCCAGGTTTGCGTTTGACGACACTGTTTACAACTTTTACTTCTTCCAAGTGACTGACTGACTTGAACCGACATAATATAATATATAACCAAATATACCCACTTTACGTCTTTCACATTGTGTAGATAAAAGTGCTTTTATATTACGAGGTTTCGCTTGTAAAGTGTGGCAACTAAAAAGCCTGAAATAAAATAAATAATTAAAAAAATCAAAAAACCCGACTGCAAAAATGTCAACTGAAATGCAATAACTTAAAAGACTGAAACAAGGCGGACAACGAAAACAAAATTATAATAAACTTAAAACGATGCAATTTTTACTTCATTTTAACAAACAACATTATGAGCTGATAGCTTTAGTTAAATTTTCGCATTCAATTTAAAAATATAGAAGGCGGGACCTATTTTTGCAAATTATAAAGAAAATTAATAGGTCCCGCCTGCTTTATTTTTAAATTGAATGCGAAAATTTAACTAAAGCTATCAGCTCATAATGTTGTTTGTTAAAATGAAGTAAAAATTGCATCGTTTTAAGTTTATTATAATTTTGTTTTCGTTGTCCGCCTTGTTTCAGTCTTTTAAGTTATTGCATTTCAGTTGACATTTTTGCAGTCGGGTTTTTTGATTTTTTTAATTATTTATTTTTTTAAACATAATAATATAAAATCCATTTATTCAGAAATATATTCTTTTAACTCCTATCTATAAATATTAGTACAATAAATAATATTCCTGTGATATTGGAAATCTTTAAAATAATTTATAAATTAAAGTGGTATATCCAGATTATGATATTTCGCATAGAAATTGTTCCGATCATTGATGATTATGGTAAAATATGGCGGTCATTTTAATGACTTTTTTTTTTTTGTTGCAGCTTGCTACACAGCATCGCGTAGGAACGCTGAAACTGCTTATACAACTGTAATTTGATCTGATGGTAAGTGACAATCATTGATTTTGTATTCCCTGCTACACAGCATCGCGTAGAAACGTTGAAACTGCTTATACTACTGATATTTGATTTGATGGTAAGTGACAATCATTGATTTTGAATTCTCTGCTACACAGCATCGCGTAGGAACGTTGAAACTGCTTATACTATTGATATTTGATTTGATGGTAAGTGACAATCATTGATTTTGTATTCTCTGTTACACTAATTGTCTTTCTCGCTGCTAGCAGAGGCGCACCCCCAAGCGATGTAGCGTTGCGGCGCGATGCTGTGTAGCAACAGCTAGTAGTTACTAACTCCAAGTTGGTACAATATGATCAGATGGGATTGCAGTCAAGTACTAACTTGTGATGTGTAAAAATATTAGTGACAGCTATCTGCCGATTATTCCAGGGCTGCTCACAGTTGCTGCAGGGCTGCCGATGAGCTGTGCAGTGTGCTGGCTCTTCACTTGGGTTGAACATGATACTATGGTAAGCTATCTCAAATCAGCATCTTAGAGGCGGTGGCGCGGGAGGCGGTGGCGCGGGAGGCGGCGGCGCGGGAGGCGGTGGCGCGGGAGGCGGCGGCGCGGGAGGCGGTGGCGCGGGAGGCGGCGGCGCGGGAGGCGGTGGCGCGGGAGGCGGCGGCGCGGGAGGCGGTGGCGCGGGAGGCGGCGGCGCGGGAGGCGGTGGCGCGGGAGGCGGCGGCGCGGGAGGCGGTGGCGCGGGAGGCGGCGGCGCGGGAGGCGGTGGCGCGGGAGGCGGCGGCGCGGGAGGCGGTGGCGCGGGAGGCGGCGGCGCGGGAGGCGGTGGCGCGGGAGGCGGCGGCGCGGGAGGCGGTGGCGCGGGAGGCGGCGGCGCGGGAGGCGGTGGCGCGGGAGGCGGCGGCGCGGGAGGCGGTGGCGCGGGAGGCGGCGGCGCGGGAGGCGGTGGCGCGGGAGGCGGCGGCGCGGGAGGCGGTGGCGCGGGAGGCGGCGGCGCGGGAGGCGGTGGCGCGGGAGGCGGCGGCGCGGGAGGCGGTGGCGCGGGAGGCGGCGGCGCGGGAGGCGGTGGCGCGGGAGGCGGCGGCGCGGGAGGCGGTGGCGCGGGAGGCGGCGGCGCGGGAGGCGGTGGCGCGGGAGGCGGTGGCGCGGGAGGCGGTGGCGCGGGAGGCGGCGGCGCGGGAGGCGGTGGCGCGGGAGGCGGCGGCGCGGGAGGCGGTGGCGCGGGAGGCGGCGGCGCGGGAGGCGGTGGCGCGGGAGGCGGTGGCGCGGGAGGCGGTGGCGCGGGAGGCGGCGGCGCGGGAGGCGGTGGCGCGGGAGGCGGCGGCGCGGGAGGCGGTGGCGCGGGAGGCGGCGGCGCGGGAGGCGGTGGCGCGGGAGGCGGCGGCGCGGGAGGCGGTGGCGCGGGAGGCGGCGGCGCGGGAGGCGGTGGCGCGGGAGGCGGCGGCGCGGGAGGCGGTGGCGCGGGAGGCGGCGGCGCGGGAGGCGGTGGCGCGGGAGGCGGCGGCGCGGGAGGCGGTGGCGCGGGAGGCGGCGGCGCGGGAGGCGGTGGCGCGGGAGGCGGCGGCGCGGGAGGCGGTGGCGCGGGAGGCGGCGGCGCGGGAGGCGGTGGCGCGGGAGGCGGCGGCGCGGGAGGCGGTGGCGCGGGAGGCGGCGGCGCGGGAGGCGGTGGCGCGGGAGGCGGCGGCGCGGGAGGCGGCGGCGCGGGAGGCGGTGGCGCGGGAGGCGGTTCATTTATACATTTTCATTTATATTCATTTATACATTTTCTCGTCAAAATTTGTGTTTTATTTATAATACTATACCCTAATTTATAGGACTAATATTGTAGCACCCATTGAGCCTATCTTCACATGGAAGCCCTACTACCTAAATACCTCATGATTTCACTTAAAAATAATGTTATTATGTTACAGTGAAGTGTTCAGAGCATTGAACAAAACACGTGGCCTGTATCTACGCTGGCAAGAGATCTCCAAAGCTCCTGTCGCCCCCAACAGCCCTGAGGTAGAATGGACCTCCACAGAGCTGAGGAATGCCCTCCGTAGCATCGAGTGGGACCTGGAACACTTGGAAGATACTATAAATATCCTTTTCAATAATACTAATGAAATAAGCTTTTATAACTGATGCTTAATCTACAAAATAGTTCCATCCTAGCATAAGTATTCTCCCACAGGTTAAGGATATAGTGATAATAATATCCTCCTATAGCTTTATATCCATTATTTAAGGATGGGTGCTAGTTGAATATAACCCCCATGTCTTGTTGATTTTAGGTTGTTTTTGCCATCTTTTTGCCCTCTCTTGTTTCAGAGAACATAATGATTGCATGGTAAAACGTAATCGAAGTTTATTTCTCTTATACATAATACATTCAATGTTTCCTTAAATCATCAAATCACGCATAGTCGAGAAGAATTCATCCAAATTTAAGATTGACAACAAAGAAATTTGCGACAGACGCACATTCATTGAAGCCACTAAACAGGAAGTGAAGGTAAGGCAGACCTTTTATATCAGGTATGTTTATATCAATCCTGCCATTTGCAAAAATGGAAGCTAAAATAGAGGAAAAGTAAATAAAAAAATTCGGCGGGGAGATCCATTTAGTTACCTTAATGTAATTGTTTTAGTATGTTAGTATGTTAGTATGAGATGGCAGAGGTAGAAGAAACACTTTCTTCCACACAAACATACACAGCATGATACACAGAATCAGAAACAAAAATAAACAATAATTTTAGTATACAAATGTGGCCTTATTGCTGCAAGCGATCTCTTCCAGGCAACCTTTAAGAAATTAATATCAGGAATAGAAAGGATACATCACACGGCCTCCATTGCTTTCCATTTCTTCCAATTCTTTGCTATACGTGCACCCAGTTTTTTCCGGAAATTTATTTTAATATTGTCATTCCAAAAGTAAATGGGGTCAATGGTTTCCCTTGCAGGTAATGAAAGGCAAGATGAGCTTGAACAGGCATCGCGACAAGGACGGCACCGCGCGAGGGCCGCTGCTGGGCGAGGAGAGCCCCATGCACTTCGGGAACACCTGGACGGCCACGCCCAAGTACTCCAAGTACTCCAAGCTCGCCAACCAGGTGAACAACAGCACTCTGCTGCTTTGCAATTTGAAGCAAAATTGTAAACACGATTGTTTCTCACAGCCGCCATTCAAAATTCAAAATTCAAAATATATTTATTTCACATAGGCCTAACTTACAAGGCACTTGTAAAACGTCAACAATATTTGTTACATAATATTATGTACGGTGATAACTACAAATCGACTTAAAACTGAGTTTACGAGGGTTCCAACGCGCCCTGCACTGAGAAGAAGCCCACAACAAACTCAGCCGGGTTTTGTTTTCGGTTATCACCACTTCACAAAAGCTCTTAAGAACTTGTTGAGCTAGTAATTATAATACAGCAGTTCATTATGCTTTATGTCCTCAGTCACTCAGTAAACAAAAGATGATGGCGCACTATCGGAAGTTATACAACCGTTAACAAAATATGAATACATATTCATGTTTTAAGTAAATGACCATATTATTGTACATTTCTAGCTAACCAAGCAAACAATGTTTTGTCGTTAAATGTATAAAAAACTAATACATGACCCATTCTCAGACCTACCGAATGTGTACAAATTTCATGAAAATCAGTAGAGCCTTTTGGAGTAGTTAGGTTACAAACACTGTGACACGAGAACTTTATAAATTCGAGATTTATTCTTTATGCTTTTTTTTATACATCAACATGTTCATAAATATATAATGAGAGTTAAGGATTTAATATAAATTTACTAACACAATATTAATGTAATGATGAATCCATAAATGAAATGAGATGAAATCATACAGACGGACAGCCCCAGCCGCTTCGACGCGTAATGAATAAACAGTAATGAATAAAAACAAGATATTAAATATTATTATCACTTATCACGATTAGAAAAAATAAATTGAGAAACTGACTTCCATGGTGGGCCGCCTGCCGGTCAATTATTTAGTCAAATTCATTATAAAAATCTTTCACAGAGGCCTAACTTACAGACTCATAAAATGTCTGACTCTACCGCCATTCGGAAAGTTGTTGCATCGAGAAGCATAGGCAATAAACTCTGCAATAGCTCTTTTTGTTATAGATACATTACATTTGATTAAATTAGCATCTTGTGAGCAAACGGAATATACAACAACTTCCAAGGCTCTTGGTTATTGTGGCGTAGTAATCCTGACTTGATGTGTTGTGAGAGATTATCTGAACCTATGTAAAGGTTAGTCCAAAACTCCCTTCGGGATAATGTTATAGCAAATACTCAAATCCACAGGCACAAAGGATCACTGTACTCTTAGCAAGCGGGGTGTGCTGATTGATATTTTTGGGTTAAATTACTGAATTTTGGGTTAATTTACCCAAAAAAAAAAAACAGTTTTTTAAATAAATGTAACTAACCCGTTATTTGAGTTAGTGAGCGTCAGAGAATTAATTAATTTTCAAAAGTATGAAGTAGTGTGCGGAAGAATTGAATTTTTATTTTGTACTTCTTTTGATCGGATATTTTTTTTCCAGATCCACGGCAGTGGATGGCGATCGGCATCCTAGTAGTGGTTCTAGTGATTATCCTAGTGCTGTTTGTTATCATGTAAATAGTGTCAGTAGGCTCGCCGGATGGATGTACTAGTGATGTTCCGGAGATCCGTATCCGTATCCGCCGATATCCGCGGGAAAAATATGGTCCGTATCCGTATCAATTTACATCATCAATTTTCAAATTCAATCGACAGGATTAAATAGTGCATAATAACTTATATTATGTGAAGTATAATTTAAAAAAAAAAACATTCAGAGTGTATTTCTTTTCTTAAATTTACTTTTAATTGTAAACATATGTTCTGTAGTAAGTTACCATACCAATGGTTAACATATCGAAGATACTAAATCAACTATTTTTTATGGGTTATGAGTTAACATTACACAAAAAAGTTATCTATGCGGCCCAGTGTCAAAGTCCAAAATAAAGATCCGTATCCGCGGATCTTGACACCAAATATACGTATCCGCGGACACACGTTTGACGGTCCGGCACATTACTAATCTATACACAGGCGCACGCATCGTTTTCGAGTATAAAAACAATATGGAGTCACTTACACCTCCCCACGCACCAGGGGGCTGATTCTGTATCGTTCAGTTTGTGAGTTAGTAACCTTCACTGGGTTATTAACTAAGAAAACGGAGGCAAAAATCCTAATTTTGCATAAGTTAGCAACTAGCATGGTATGTTGACATGATACCATACCCAACCTAGGTTGGTAACTTGTGCAATAAAAGTAAAATTACAAATTTTAAAAACCCCCGACACAAAAAATAAAATATAAAAAGTAACAGATAATATTTTAAACCTATTATAATAATTATTATCGTCACAATATAATATTAAGTACGTTCAAATATTTTTTAATTCAAGCGTCTTCGCATCGTCGGGGGACATATGGACACGTCAAACTTATAACACCCCTTTTGCGTCTCTCTAACGGTCCCCCGACGATGCGACGACGCTTGAATTAAAAAATATTTGAACGTACTTAATATTATAATATTGTGACGATAATAATTATTATAATAGGTTTAAAATATTATCTGTTACTTTTTATATTTTATTTTTTGTGTCGGGGGTTTTTAAAATTTGTAATTTTACTTTTATTTTGTCCTTTTTAAAGTAGGTAATAAGGTATTAAATATAGGGAAGGTATTAATAGTGATAAGTAAGTAACTTAGTTAGTTACTAAGTATGCCTAACTTGCCAGAATGATTCTGTTTGTAAAGGTGTGTGAACCCCGGCAACCCTCACTTGGAGTCATATATAACTATCTAGGGTGCTATTCTCGTAACGGCTACATTTTGTGATGTGAAATGTTTAAAAAGGTGATGGCATTTACGTATTGCAGACGATATTGAAATCACAACATTTTTTGCGAACACTGAAAAATTAATTTTAATTCTATTGACATACAGCTTAAAATTGAATGTAGCTCGAAACGTCATGTTGGTCGACAATTCTAAGAATGCAATTACTTAATTATTTCTTATGTTGAAATACATTCAGTTTTACACTCTAAACTAATAGACGTACAGTTCATTTTTCAGTGTTAATTTTTTTTCCTTGTTTCACATCACTAAAGTGTGTGAAAACGTTACGAGAATGTCGTATCTGATGTGGCAAAACAACGTTTGCTAAGTTAACTAATTATATGTAGGTATATGTATATTTTTTTCGGCAAGAGTTTATCCTTTTAGGTCATCAATCAATCATTGCGTCCATTCATTTATTTAAATAACAAAAATATTATGAAGTTTGAGTACTTAGGTATAGAATCAACCAATCAACCTTGCTAAAGTTGCTACTTAGATTTTATTTGTGAATATCTTTATGCCCATACATATGCGACAAATCTCATATTGACGTTTTACAAGAGCCTGTACGTTAGGCCTATGTGAAATAAAGATATTTTGACTTTGATTTATGGTAAATAAATTAACGGCGTAAACGCTCGTTTTAAGCGATTTTAAGTGACCTGCAGTTTAAAACTATAAAGACCACTATTATTACCATTTCTGTGATAAAGACAAATTACTTTTAAATTTAAACTTTATGTATTTTGGGTCTTTAATCTAAATTCACTCACGTTGTAAAAACACGATTGTGTACTAATCACTTGTAAATAAAACTTTCTTTCATACTTATTATAATATTGTTTAATGTTGACGTAACAGCAATTATTTACAGTTATTATTTAATTATTAATTAGAATATCAAGTACTCAGACACACAATATAAAATGCCGAATGCGAGTCCCAGAATGCCCGAATGTCTTGTCGTTTTTCTATTTATAGCTTTTCCTTTATCCCACCAATTTGGAAATTATCTTACCCCGAGATGTCACACCACTTTAAAAAGCCTTTCATTGGCTGCCTTGCTCAATTTTACCAACTTTCATAACAACTTTATCTACCTTTCATGCTATTGGTTAGTTTCAGTCAATCTTACCAACGTTCATAAAAGGCAGACCCCTGTTGTTATTGGTCAACTCAACCACAGATAAAACCAAAGTTAGCATAGAGTTTGTAGCTAAATATTGCCAGAGCAATAATTTTAAATTATTCGTGTTTTTCTTTC
Source organism: Coenonympha arcania (assembly GCA_036785405.1). Lineage (NCBI taxonomy): Eukaryota > Metazoa > Arthropoda > Insecta > Lepidoptera > Nymphalidae > Coenonympha > Coenonympha arcania. The sequence goes on from JAWDAA010000033.1 coordinate 232,620, forward strand.
CAAAAATTGTGGAATAAATGTATGAATCACGACATTCGGCCATCCGAAACCGTGCAACCACCCGGTGCACGGTAGGTACATACAATCCGTCTTAATTATTATAACTAGCATCAGTTACTTAATTTTTAACAATAACATATATTTAAACTAACTCTATATACATTTTAAATGATATGTACATACAATAGGTCTAACTTAAAATTGCAGATTCTACACACTAATCTTTTTTAAACTATACTTATAATCACGACATTCATATAAAGTTATTAAGACACCTTAGATCAGTTTGAGGTAATTAAAATTAACTCTATTACAGTTTACATTGAATTCATATTTGTATATAACTACAGTTTACATTGAATTCATATTTGTATATAATTTAGTTAAAAGAATGAAAAGATTAAAAATCTGTCTACATAACATTTAGTATAAACCTTTACATAGAATTATAACCGACTTACATCATTCATAACATTACATTTGATAACGAAATATTTTCAAATATAAGTAATTGTAACCTAACGTGAACTCTTTGAACTTAAATTGTAATTGAACATAATATTATGTAACAAACTTGAAAATGCAATAAGAGTAGCTTTAGTTGGTTGGCGATACTGTATTTACATTTCCACTGTATTTCATTTATTATATTGATACTACTTACTTAAGTTACTAAATTATTGTTATTACAAAATTTGTTCCAAACTAAATTTAAAACATTATTATAAAAATTGTAATAATTCATATTATTTCAGTTTAATAAAGGCTATTCTATTTTATTTTATTTTACTTTATTTATTAAATACTGTAAAGTACTAAATAATGTAATCACATTAAATCAATTAATATTACTAAGTATTTTCACAAGTTCTCTTGAATTTAATACAGTTAGTAGTTCATAAAATTACAGTAACCTGTTTTAACATTAATAATACAGACACATTTTTATTTGATTACATCAATAGAGTTTAACTATTCTGTTTGAGTGCGCTGTCGCAGTTCTTTACAAATGGAGCCTGCAACGGTTTTTGAGAATTGAGAAAATTCAATAAATCATCTGGTTCCAAGCAAGACAAAGCCTGTGCGCCGTTCCTAATTGATTTATCCGTTATACCATGTATAATGCAATCCACAGCTTTTTTACCATAAATTTCACATCTATTCATTAATGTAAGTTTATCGTAATAATAATCGCGTAAATTTTCACCATACCGCGTAGTACGAACTAACATTTCTTCGAGAAGCTGACCATAATTTTGACCGCTAGGAAATGCTTTTCTGAGTTTAATTTGCCATTCCTCCCAAGTATGAACTACAGTTGGTAATGCCTCATACCAAATTTTACCAACCCCCGAAAGCTTTTGCATGGCAAAATGAATGGTTTGCTTCTCGTTCCAATTATATATGCTAGAACACTCATTTATTTTCTTTATCCAGTTATCGACACTTTGCGTTTTACTAGATGGATCAAATGAGGGTATAACATTGATAAGATCACTATAAAACTGATGAGATTTTTCCTTTTGTATTGAAGAGAGCATTTTTATCACTTCATCACTAGTAAACCTCGTAGATGTATTCTTGTCAAGTCCGGTGTCATCGACATGATGTGGAATAGATTCAGCAGAACTGACCTCATTGACAACCCAAGGAGTCATGAACGACACTCGTGCAGCTTTACGAGTGCGATGTTTAGACGACGATGCCTGTACGCACCGCCGCTTCCTTACGGTAGGGCGCCCTCGCGCCTTGTTCTGCTCAGCCGGACCCTCAGAAAAATAAAAATTGTATTAAATACCGATTCGTTTCTCTACTCAATGCTAATCTATGCGCTTAAATATTAATAGGTAAAGAAGCAATCAAATTAAAATAATTGAAGTCCTTCAATTTCACGTTTTCAACATTCTAAAACCTTTCAATAACTACATTCAAATATTTATGAGAATATTTCATACTCTATCAAAGCAAGGTAGTTTTCAAAATTATTATGTGTATAATTTCTATCGTAACCTGAACAAAATATTATAATAATAAAAACCTTTTATCAACTCTGGTATTTATATTAAAACTTGGCTCCCACTAGTTCTGGTGTGACTCACTTGGCCACCTTAATTGATTGTAGTATAATATTTTATTACCTTCTATATGCGTTGTGACACACTTGGCCACTCTTATTATCAGTGACACACTTGGCCACTCTTATTATCAGTGACACACTTGGCCACTCTTATTATCAGTGACACACTTGGCCACTCTTATTATCAGTGACACACTTGGCCACTCCTATTATCGGTGATACACTTGACCACCCCTATTGTCGGTGACGCACTTGGCCACCCCTATTAACCCCTATAACTGGTGACACACTTGGCCACCCTTCTTTTCGGTGACGCACTTGGCCACCACCATTCCAGATAACACACTTGGCTACCTACTTTTAAATAATTTAATCATCCAACTCTCCTAATTAATCATCAGTTGATCTATTTATAATACGTAATAATATGTAGCAATATTACAGAGTAATATTTTCTTATATTTTGCACTTTCATGTTGTATTGATTGATTACAATATGGCGGTTCTTAAAAGAATCCTTTGAAAAAATAATAATCAAGATCAGAATGCATCTAGGTTTGTGCACGCCCGGAAGTGACGTAGTTAATATTTGATTTCATTCCCATACGTACATATTGGAGTTTGACCGGATGTGACAAACCAAAATACAGATAATAATATAATTTTTGTATCTTTAAGTATTTATGAATTATGAAATAATGAGTTTTTATATAATTTTACTGGGTAGCTAACAACAGTAATACTAAAATATCAGCAAGAAAAGAAAATCATTGCACAAAATGACGGTAGTTACTCACGGAAAGTAAGTAGGTACCATTGCAAAAGTATGACGATTCATTCTACGACGTATATTATATTATTGCCCACCAATGTTCTTCGAACCCTGGACCGCGATCGAAATGAAAAGCGATTTGTACTACTAATAATCTTAGCTTTAAGAAACCAGGAAGGCGACATGATAACGCGAGCTAACTTCCTACAGCGCCATCTTGATTTAGTATTGGACATTATGTCATACCTTCAATATTCGTTTTGAATTTCCATTTTGAAAAAGAAACCATTTATTTTAAAATACATAATAAAATAATAATGCTGAAACCAAAGTCAAAATTCATTACCAGAGAGTAGCTCTGGCCAAATGAATAATGCAGTAATCTCAACACCATTTTTATTTTATCAAGGAATTAACATGGTATTTTCCGCAAAAATATTTAATAATGCTTTAATTTGCACCCTCAGAATACAGAATAAACACTAACAGTATCAAAAGAGAAGCAATACCTAGGAGTCGCCTAGGCCACTTGCCCTCAAACGATACAACAGTATTTATCGTAATCATGACGATGTTTGTCAAGAAATATCTAATAATGCTTTAATTTGCACCACAAAGACAAACACTATCAGTATCAAAAGAGACGCAATACCTAGGAGTCGCCCAGGCCACTTGCCCTCAAACGATACAACAGTATTTTTTGTAATCATGACGATGTTTGTCAAGGATTACGAGCAACAAAACATTATTAGATTTTCATAAAACATTATTAAAACACTTGACCGTCACTGGAAGCTTTATATTGAGAGTAGCACATCCGTTTCCGTCCGTTTTTACGTACTTTTAGTGACGTCAGAACCGGCTCTGTGGCGCCACCTGGCGGTGTCGCACCGTAGGTTTCCTTAATAGCTTGGTGCGACCCTTGGTTCATTGGCGTTTTTGTTTCCGTCGAAGTAACTTGCAATCGTTCCACATAGAACATTGCAATAAGAAGTTATTGAATACTAAAGTATAAAGTGCATACTTACTTATAATTTTAAAGTGAATTGTGTGAATAATTCGCAGTAAGTAGTCTTATGTTTTTCTATAATCAAAATCTCCGCCTATCACGCGGAAACCGGGGTTCGATTCCTCGCCGGTAAATTAATAAGTAAGTGATCATTTTTTTAACGGTTTGTCCGTTCGGATCACTTTAAAATGTATATTTTGTTAAAATGCATGATGTAATATAATCTAACTCGTTTTAACGTGTGTAAGTGATCATATTTTTAACGGTTTGTCCGTTCGGATCACTTTAAAATGTATATTTTGTTAAAATATTCGTACTTGTGACGCATGATATAATATAATCTAACTAGTTTTAAGTAAATTTTATTTCAGTAATGGATAAAGCAATGAAAGAAATGGCTGGCCCAAGCGGGCAGGCTCGCAAAAGCACATACAGCCTTTCTCATTGCTCATCCAAAATTGATAAGTTATGCAGAAAATACAAAATAGTGACATTGATAGTGTGATTATAAAGTTCTGACCCAAGTTAGTGGCGAAACATATGTTCCAAAGAAATATAAGAAAATAATCATACTCCAGGTTTCATACGCACCTAGAAACAAACGAGAAGGTAAAAATGTATGATACTTTATGCAATCTAGTTCATTCAAGAACGCAGCTATCATATACTGCATTTTAAAATTATAAAGTATTGAAAATTTCGCTTTTTTGGGCCATACAATATAGTAATAATTTTGAAGTATTGACTGAAAAAATTTAAGAAAAAGAATTCTTAAATTTTCGGATTTATCGCACTTAGCGTGCGGCAAGCGATCAAAAAGTATTGAGGCGCGCCGAGAAGAGTCGTGAGCCAAGATCGTAATTCTTTCGTATAAGCTTCGCTGAATAAAATACTACCTTCGATTGCACACTATTCAATTCAGATTTTCGTCTAGTTCGGGAACCTCAATCATACCATGGCCCCTCGCGGGGGCAAAGTATTACAAGCATTGCCGTTCCATCGCGTGGAACTTCTTGGCCTAGACAGGCTCGCTATATTGCTAGCACGATCATTATATCCCACCCTCGCGGGGTAGATACTAATATGCGAAGCAATCAGACCGTCGCCCCTCGTCGGGACAAGGTATTTCAAGCATTGCCGTTCCATCGCAATCAACTTCTTGGCCTAGACAGGCTCACAGTATTGCTAGCACGATCATACATCCCACACTCGCGGGGTAGATACTAATATGCGAAGCAATCAGACCGTCGCCCCTCGCGGGGGCAAGTATTTCAAGCATTAACGTTCCATCGCGATGAACTTCTTGGCCTAGACAGGTTCGCAGTATTGCTAGCACAATCATCCCACGCTCGCAGGGTGGATACTAATATGCGAAGCAATCAGATCGTTGCCCCTCGCGAACGCAAGGTATTACTAGCATAGCCGTTCCATCGCGTGGAACTTCTTGGCCTAGACAGGCTCGCAGTATGCTAGCACGATCATTACATTCCACCCTCGCAGGGTGGATACTAATATGCGAAGCAATAAGACCGTCGCCCCTCGCGGGGGCAAGGTATTACAAGCATAGCCGTTCAATCACGTGGAACTTCTTGGCCTAGACAGACTCGCAGTATGCTAGCACGATCATTAATTACATCCCACCCTCGCAGGGTGGATACTAATATGCGAAGCAATAAGACCGTCGCCCCTCGCGGGGGCAAGTTATTACAAGCATTGCCGTTCCATCGTGTGGAACTTCTTGATCTGGACAGTGCTCGCAATGTTGCTAGCATGATCATACAGCCCACCTTCGCGGGGTAGATACCAACGTATAAATAATACATTAAGCAATCATTATGCTAATCAACCAGATCGTCGCCCCTCGGGGAAGCAAAGTATTGGTAACATTACCTATACTCGGCCTGGATAGTGCACGCAGTCTTATCAGCACGAGCGTTATAAACCACCCTCGCAAGATGCATACCAGTATATATACGAAAAATTATCTATACGCTGTATATTTCACGTAAGCGTAAGCGTAACATCATTCGCGCGTACGACGACAGCAGTAAGAGTACAAACATGTTCAAACATGTCCGCAGTTGAAGCGATGTTGGAGCGAATTTTAGGACGTAATTGTCATACTGTTATGCGTAGCGTCATAATGATACGCTTAAGCTAGCTGTGTGCGAAGGGCCTAAATACGTCTACATCCGAATGAATTAAATTAGTTAGAGGATTCAACTCGAACCTGTTCTCTTGCAATGGGTAGTTTAGTATAACATCTTTCATAATTGAAAGAAATGTTGTGTTTGAAGTAATCACCTTTTGTATTTCCCAACATGACGGGAAAAATATTTCACACTCCTGTTTCTAGAATATAATATGTGCAATGGCGCACAAAATGAAAAGCATGGCGTCTTACACACCAAGCTTTTCATCCACTCTTTAACCCGACGCGCGACGGGTTATCTCGAGTCTCGACCGATATTCGACCTCAAAGCACTGAACGATTGTTTTGCCAGAATCAATTCACTTGATAAACATGTACCGCATTCCGGATTTCCGGCAACCCCAAGACTTGTTGTGCAAAATGGATATACCTACATAACACAGGCCTAATTTCATAGTTCTTGTTCTTGCGTACCTAGATGATTTCTTTTGCAAAATGTACTTGCGGTCATGTCAAAATTACAATGCAGCTACTACAGAGGCTAAGTTGGCAAATAAATTCGGTCTTTTGCCACAAAAGAGTTTATTAGGAAAAGTCATATGAAGTACTTATTAAATAATATAATTCGGATTTTAAATGACTATAATGCAAAGAAATTAATATAAATATAGAACTTCCGAATTTTGCCAGCTTTGTTGTTCCACGAGGACGAATGAATCATCGGCACTTGATACTTTTCAAATACATTCTGCCGGACTTGTCTTGAATGATGGGTGCCTTATACAAACCGCTGAATGCAATAAACGAACTCTTTTAGTGGAAGGCGAATTGTCAGCTACTAACTTCGCTGTATTATCTTCCACCAGTTTTGTTTTTGGTAAAAATGTGCCTCGTACTTAGTTTGGAGAGCATTACTGGATGATCTCTCTCTATCGTAGTCTTGTACACGATAAGAACAAATACTAATTCTAATCAAAATGAAGTGTTGGCCCCTTCTTTTTTATATGCCTTTCAGAGACGTACTCAACTACTCACACCCGGCGTCAAAGTTCGATCTTTATCCAATGTGACAGCAAGACTATTACTCATTTAAAAAGAGCAAGTGGGACGAGATCTTACTCCTATTGAAAATAACATTCGAATCCTGAAATTTTTAGGTTGAAATCAAAATCACTACAACATAAAAGACGTACATCCCAGGCAGGTTCAATAGTCATACGAATTGTGTATCTTCTGTCACGCTATCGCCAACCTCCACGGTGGCACTTATTTTATCCGATATGAAAATACTTAGTTATGCAAAGTTGGGAATCCCAGTAGTCGATCTGTTCGCCTCGAAGAATGCACATGTAGTACACAACTACGTTGGTATATCGAGACTTGATTCATCTCAATAAGTAAACGGGAATATTTTTAATAACAATACCACGGGAAAAAGGTTTTTGGCGCGTGGTACTCAGAGTCCGAGCGCTCGTTGCTCCGTTGAATCCGAGAAACCAACACAAGTTTCTAATTGACACAGCGGGTCTGGTAGTTCTGAAATTAGAGAACATCGACTCATAGGTTTGGAAATGTGTGGTTGGTCCCAGTCCGAAACCATTAAAACATGAAACCCCGTAAGAGTGTCATTACTTACTTACTTAAAAAATTGCGAAACTCAACGCTCACAACTTACAAATTTACGTTGGTCTTATAGTCTGAAAATAATATATTACTACTAATATCCCTACCGGCTCACAATTAGTACCAGTTTTGATTTATATTTGAGTAATAAATTAATTTTCAATGCATTGTTCTTTTACACACATCAGGTTTTGACGTTACGTAGTGCCGAAAATTTAAGTTAGCTAAGTAACCATGCTTTTGTAAAACATTCTGAAAATAAAGAATCAGAATCCACCTATCTGATAAGATAAGTTAAAATCTTACTTATCTATTTATAGATGTAAATATCCTTTTTTAAACATCTCGTCATACTGCGATGTTATTACTTTATTTTGACGTGACAACGTCTTATAAATCGATAGAGCCGGTTGCACGCACGAAAAAACATGACTCATCCGGCGTTACCTCGCTCATGCGGCGTTACCGGCGTTACCTCGCGAGCGCGGAACGAGCGACAAAGAAGACGTTGTCACGTTCAACTATCGTCTGTAAACCGACTTTACAGGCAACCAATTTTTTTTTCAGAAAGAATTATACCTACATGATCTAACTTTTCTTACGGTAGATATAGCGAGAATTTTATAAATTGAGATAATTATTACCTACATTTATATTATCGTAACTAAAATCTATTTGAATTTTATTGATAAATTAAATTTCATTATTAAATGATAGACGAAATGTTTCAAATAGTAGTACCTAGGTAAATCTATTCATTACAATTACATTGTTATCCAAAACGCCTCGCGCAGTTTTCGCGAGCTTGTTCAGAGAAGCTGGCATATCTGCTACTCCTGGTAGTGTTAGGTCTGTAGATAGAGCTTTCCAGAGCTGATGAAGAAATCACTCCCTTGATGAGATAGATCGTGAAAATTGGCAATCAGCCAATACTTGTAAACATGAAGTTATTTACAATAAGTAATGATTCACCCAACTTCTCAATCCGATTTGTTATTAATTTTATATTCATATAGAAGTGGTTATTAACTGATTTTGAAGAAAAACCGTATAAAATTATGTTTTTAAGAATAATTATTAGAGAAACATTAAATTCTCATATATAATAATTATCCTACATTGTCACATTGGCGTAAAACGTCTAATATGTGGCGTCACCAGGCGAAAACAAACAGGCTCTCAATATAAAGCTTCCAGTGACGGTCAAGTGTTTTAATAGCAGCGTTTTACCTGAAAATAAAACGTTTATTAAAATACTTACCTCACTGGAAGCTTTCAGTAAGTCCTGCCTGGTGATATTATTGAGCCAATGAACCAAGGGTCGCACCAAGCTATTAAGGAAACCTACGGTGCGACACCGCCAGGTGGCGCCACAGAGCCGGTTCTGACGTCACTAAAAGTACGTAAAAACGGACGGAAACGGATGTGCTACTCTCAATATAAAGCTTCCAGTGAGGTAAGTATTTTAATAAACGTTTTATTTTCAGGTAAAACGCTGCTATTAAATTCATGCACAACACAAATATCATAGTGCAATTATTATTAGAGATTTTGAGGGTATGACACACAAATATCAAAATAGAAGAATCACATATTTACATACCTGTGAGTGCGAGGCCATTGTCACTTCTGACTTGTACTAATCACTTGTAAATAAAACTTTCTTTCATACTTATTATAATATTGTTTAATGTTGACGTAACAGCAATTATTTACAGTTATTATTTAATTATTAATTAGAATATCAAGTACTCAGACACACAATATAAAATGCCGAATGCGAGTCCCAGAATGCCCGAATGTCTTGTCGTTTTTCTATTTATAGCTTTTCCTTTATCCCACCAATTTGGAAATTATCTTACCCCGAGATGTCACACCACTTTAAAAAGCCTTTCATTGGCTGCCTTGCTCAATTTTACCAACTTTCATAACAACTTTATCTACCTTTCATGCTATTGGTTAGTTTCAGTCAATCTTACCAACGTTCATAAAAGGCAGACCCCTGTTGTTATTGGTCAACTCAACCACAGATAAAACCAAAGTTAGCATAGAGTTTGTAGCTAAATATTGCCAGAGCAATAATTTTAAATTATTCGTGTTTTTCTTTCCAAATATTGTGGAATAAATGTATGAATCACGACAATTGAATAAAAATTTTCTCCCAAAAGTTGCTCTAAAGTCTCCATTTTTTAATTTTATCGGAAACTACAATGGATGTAATTGTAGCTTTTGCTTTAATGTGTCGGTAGTAATAATATCCAAAAACGTTAAGAAACGGATTTTTGATAACTGGCTTAGTTTTAGAGTAATTAGGTAAAAGGTAGTTTTTCTGTTATATTCTTCCGCGACGCTGCATGTCGCACCTACCAACGTATCCGTGAGAGTGAGAAAGACAAAAATATACTCAGTTTGACCTCTTAACCTTATTGTTTCGAAAGTTTATTTTCGTGATTATCAAATTGGCCTATACATACCATTAATATATATTTATAGTTTTTTTTTGTTATTATTAGAACATAAAAACCTATTAAAAAAAACTTTTAAGAATATGTACCTTACGAAATATAAGTACGTATAAAATCTAAATTCTACACTGTAAGGGAATTGAGTCTCTAAGGAGCTTTTACATTTTTGCCTTAGAATCATTTTGATTAATTATTTAAAAACAATAAAAACAAAACCACCTAATGTGTTCAAACGTCACGCACACATGCGGCCGTGTTCGATTTTCAAATAATCCAAGAAAAACATACAATCTAAAATAAACTTTGTTTCAAAAGCAATGAAGTCTAATTTCGCATGAAAGAAAGTTTTATTATCATTCGTACATAAATACACTCAAGTTGTAGATGTAAAGATGAGTAATTATAGAACTGTCGAAAAATTATTACTTTTTTTTTAATTATAGTGATTTGATTTTAGATATGTTTTTGTACTTCACGTTTAGTTAACGATTTAGCATTAGTGATATATGACATAAGTTGAATTCGAAATTCTGATCCGTTTATATTTAACACTATCTGTTCCTAGCGGCTGCGCTCGTGTGAATTTTGGTTTTCACATATACCGTTATATTGAGTTAACCTTAAAGATATACATGTAGTGATGTGGATTTTTTAGAACTTTTAAAGAAGAACTATTCCGTCATAGATAGAGAGATCGATAAACACTTTATTGCACACCTCAGAATAAAAAATAAAGAATTAATACACAAACTTAGGAGTACAACTTGGCGGCCTTATCGCCACATAGCGATTTATTTCAGTCAACCAATGGCGTGAAGGAATATTTTACATTAGATACGAGATATTTCATAATTTGTAATTGGCTTAGGTCTGGTAGTGTGTGAGGCTTCGGCTGTGGCTAGTTACCACTATACCAGCAAAGATGCACTACCAAGTGATTGCGTTCTGGCGCTATACTGTGTAGAAACAGTTACTTTCATCTTTCAAATTGTACGGTAATAATATCTTTTGGTGCATCAACACTTACCAAATACCATCAGGTGAAATCGCAGTCAAGTACTTACTTGTATAACGTTAAAAGACTGTTCAACACAGTATACTTTAAATCTCAATAGCAAGGCTAAGCTATGAGTCTGTTATTTATATATTAGTATTTATAAATACCTATTCTAGCGCTGCGTTTGGATGACTGCTTCGTATTAACGGTGGTATTTTGTGTTCAGTAGAACACGTAAAATAATCAAATACTAAAATGTTAGTATATGTTAGACACATTATTAGTACGTACACGTATAATATAGGTATAGTTAAGAGTACTGAAAAATAGTACTCACTTCGGAGCGCTGTAAAACCTTAGCTATTGACTTAATGAAAAAATGTTGTGAATAAAAGTTGTTCCTCAAAACACGATCTACAAAAATGGTCTTGCATCATTTTTTCTTAAAATGATTAAAAAAAAGTTATATCAACCAAAAAAATTCTCGAATTTCTGAACATTTTCACTTATAACTTTTTTATTTATAGTTTTACGACAAAAAGTTACTGGACCAAAGTTGTAGAGAATTTAATTTGCAACTAAAAATGATTACAATTTTTTTTATCAAATAAATAGTTTAAGAGATATATCGTAAACACCATTTCAACCCCTATTTTCAAAATGGCGGCCGTGGGACAAGGGTGGCGACCCCACAAACTTGGTTTTAGCTTTACACTGACCCCCCCTACTCATCAAAAAAATAAAATTGCGTCCTCTAAAAAACGCAACCCCAAATGTAACTTTTCAATGGACTAACTAGCGCTAGGCGTGTGCGTTCACTTAATCGCTTTTGGCTCAATATCATTACACTATGTATTACAATGAATCCTTACAATATATTATTATAAACACCTTTAACTGGCTTTTTGTTAAAACTAATAATTTGAATTTTACATAATGATTCATAAGGCGCTTCTCGGCTAAAGTGAGATGCTAAAATGTTAAGAAAAATTAGAATAATGTGTTCGCGGCCAAATAGATGGCGCCATTAGCACGCCGCATCGCGCTTTAATTATTTACCCTGCAGAGGACAGTCAGTGAACAATACCATTCACAATTTTTCTTGATTTGGCACATGTATTAAATGTTATTATCATACTTATTTGCTATATCACACAATATAATGTCACTTTCCATCGCTATCTCATGCAGCCATAACATATTGTAAACAGTTAAAACTATATAGATTGTTATTTCAAAACAGTAAACAATTAGAAATAGGCCATTTACATAGTTCTAGGTCTTTATCCATTTCAAGACCCATTCCAACACTTACTTATTGCAATAAAACCAATCCACAAACCGTTAAGCAAAAAAATAGCGCTAGGCGTGTGCGTTCACTCAATCGCTTATGGCTCAATATCATTACTTTATGTATTACAATGAATCCTTACAATATATTATAAACACCTATAACTGGCTTTTTGTTAAAACTAATAATTTGAATTTTACATAATATTAATTACATTAATTAATTGCTATAACATAATATTAATTGCTATAATATAATACTAACTGCTATAATACTATGTTTATAGGCGTAGGTATTATATATTACTATGGTACGTAGGTGATGATCATATTGTATGTATATATATGTACTGTATGTACGATGCTTGTACACTATATAACTGCGTAAATATGTTAAGACCAGAATATAGATTGTTATTTCGACACAGTAAACAATTAGAAATAGGCCATTTACATAGTTCTAGGTCTTTATCCATTTCAAGACCCATTCCAACACTTACTTATTGCAATAAAACCAATCCACAAACCATTAAGCAAAACTAGCGCTAGGCGTGTGCGTTCACTTAATCGCTTTTGGCTCAATATCATTACACTATGTATTACAATGAATCCTTATAATATATTATAAACACCTTTAACTGGCTTTTTGTTAAAACTAATAATTTGAATTTTACATAATGATTCATAAGGCGCTTCTCGGCTAAAGTGAGATGCTAAAATGTTAAGAAAAATTAGAATAATGTGTTCGCGGCCAAATAGATGGCGCCATTAGCACGCCGCATCGCGCTTTAATTATTTACCCTGCAGAGGACAGTCAGTGAACAATACCATTCACAATTTTTCTTGATTTGGCACATGTATTAAATGTTATTATCATACTTATTTGCTATATCACACAATATAATGTCACTTTCCATCGCTATCTCATGCAGCCATAACATATTGTAAACAGTTAAAACTATATAGATTGTTATTTCAACACAGTAACAATTAGAAATAGGCCATTTACATAATTATAGGTCTTTATCCATTTCAAGACCTATTCCAACACTTACATATTGCAACAAAACCAATCCACAAACCGTTAAGCAAAACTAGCGCTAGGCGTGTGCGGCGAGCCAGATGGCGCGACCAGTACATTAAATCGCGTTTACTTATTGATCTGGCAAAGGCCAGGGCGTGAACATTATCAGTTAGAATTTTCCTCGGTTTGGCACATGTATTTAAATTCTAGTATCCTATGTACTTACTATATAATTACTTTAATAACATAATTATAATAAATATTGTAATGATCCATAGGGCGCCTCTCGGCCATAGTGAGTCACTCTCGCGCGATCGCCGACGCATATAATGTGTTCTCTGCCAACTAGATGGCGCCACTAGTACGTTGTATCGCGCTTTATTTATTCATCTTGTAAAGGCCAGTGCGTGAATTATACCAGTAAGAAACTTTCCCCGGGTGTCGCTCTTGGGAGAACCTGTCGAATGGACCCCGACGGCTAAATACCTCGGCGTGACCATCGACAGGAAGCTCTCGATGCGACCCCACGTGAAGAACGTGGTTGCGCAGTCGCGCGCCATGCGAGGCCTCCTACGCCCCGTGCTGGCATCCCACCTGCCTCTCCGTGCGAAGCTGTGCCTGTACAAGGCATACGTCCGCACGCGACTCACCTACGCGGCCCCAGCCTGGTTCGCGCTGGTCAGCGAGCCGGGCCGCAAGTCGCTGCGGGCGCAGCAGTCGCTCGCGCTCCGCACTATCTCCGGAGCGCCACGCTTCGTACGGAACCAGGTCATCTCCAGGGACCTGCGCATGGAGAGCCTCGACGACCACGTTCGCCGCCTGAGCACCTCTATGTTCGCGCGCGCCGACGGAGCGCGGTCCCAGCACCTGCGGGACATCGCGCCATACCATCGGCGGCCGCCGGACATAAGGGGCTTGCCACGTGACCTGACGTCGGCATAGACTACACCGCTTCCTCGCCGCTGGCTGACGGGCGCCCTCCGGACATCACTGGCGGGCACGACCTCGCTGAGCGGCGGGTTGCAAGCTACCACTGGATGCACCCTCACTCCGCTGCGCTCGCTGATCGCTCGCGAACCCACGCGGGCTCGAATCGCAGCGCGGCGGAGTCACCGGATTTGACACCAAGGACCAGCAATGGTCCCACCCAGTGCCCCGCCTGTAGTTGCAGGCGGCGCCGACACCACTGAAGGGGGCCATCGCCCCAAACAGTTACCCCGGGACCCGCAAGGGTCCGCGTGGACGACCCGGATGTGTGTAAGAAACTTTCCTTGGCTTGGCACATGTATTAAAGCTTTATTAACTAATTTAAAAAGATGTTGGTTTTAACATGAGACTGTTAGCAAAATTAGTGTAATGTGCTGGCGGCGAACTAGGTATACCTATGGCGCCACTAATACATTACATCGCGCTTTGCTGATTCATCTTGTAATGGCCAGTGCGTGAATAAATTAGATTTTTCTTGGTTTGGCACAGGCACTTTACAATTTTTAATTACATAATATGGAGTCATTTTCAATTGCTATTGTATTTATATCTATATCATGTAAACAGTTTATTTAAATACATTGTTAAAGAGGATACATAGTTACTTTAACAATAACACATACACAAATAGTATAGAAAGTAAGTATATAGTGTGGATTACTTTATCATGATTTGCTACTCTGCAATTGTACGCGGTGAAACACTCGGACTCTAACTTTGCCTGACGATTCGGAACAGGCGTCGCGCTACGCGCTACTGATTCTCGGAAGAATTTACACTTGTAGCTCTGGGCATACCATCGCTTCACCAATATATCGCCTAGTGCCGGCTTCAATTTTTATATTTCTCTTAGGTACCTGTGTAATCGAGCTCTTAGAGTCGCTATTCTGCAAGGCACGGCCGCAAACAACTCCGTCAAACCGTCCCCTGTAAGCGTATACATACGGAGTGTAATAGGCATTTTGCTATCGGCACGGAGCAGGCGCCACACGACCACCTTCTATATTCTCATGTATATCGCATCCGGGTGAACAAACGTGCGCGCATAGGTACCTATCCACAAAATAGGGTTGACTTATGAGCGAATCAATACTTCCCTTCGGTCGATGCCTTAAATGCCTAATACAGAGGGGCCTAACGTCGCGGACGCAGCTCGAGGCGCGCGATGAAATACAGGTCGAGGCGCGAGCGTATTTGTATGTATTCGCTAATTTAGGTACTATATGTACGATGTTGAATTATCTAAGTTTGCCAAAGATGTATTCGATATGGTCCACGAAGGTTAGGTGCTAACATACATGTTAATATGCAATATCTATGGTAATAAAAATAGGAATAGGATTACTAGATAATAATATTTTACACTTAAACCCATATTGTTATAAGTAATGCATAAATGTAAGTGCATCGCCTGCTAAGTTACATTATATGTATATGAGTACATAAACATGACTTAATAAATACCTACACACGTACTTATATATAATATACATTATACACATACTTATATGTATAGTAACACACATACGTTTGTAAGCAAATCGAAGCTTCCTATTAATCGGAACCGAGAGATACCTTAAATTAATATAATTTATCTTTACAATTGCTAATTGGTCTAACGTATTGGACGCGGGCCAAGGCGCGTAGCTAAAAAACGGGCCGGGGCGCGGGCGGAGGGATAGGTCTGCGATCGCGCGGGGAGAGCGCCCACCCCCCGTCCCGCTTTCCCGCCGGCCTCCGCTTACATCGTGGGGAGAGAGAGCGGCGTATCTCCCGTCCCGCTTCCGCGCCGGCCGCGCCCCCGACTGCGCTGAGAGAGAGAGCGCAATATCTCCCATCCCGCCTCAATCCCGCGGCCGCCATCGCCGCCGGAATGTCTCCGTATATATAAAAATTTGGCGCTGACAAATCTGTGCTTGACAACCAAGCTTGAAATCATGGGCGATAGAAAGTGATACTGAACGGAACACTAAATCTATATATATTATATGTAAATATAATTAACAATGAACCACTATTTGATTATTTAGATTTGACGCTGACAAATCTGTACTTGAAAATCCAAACTTGAAATCATAGGCAATTGTTTTGCATTGTGTTACGCAATGATTTAAGCTATATTAAAATAATACCATGCGAAGTTACATTATATGATACATTAATCGCGATACTTATGCATAGGTCATAACCATAATGCATAAAACAATGCATATGTTATAATACAGAATATTTACATACATACGTACATCATATGTATCCATTTATATTTCAAATACAGATAAAGTATATGACACATAGGCAATAACAATAAATAACATTATATATTATATATGCACGTATACAAACATAAGAATACATACCCAAATACAATGTATATTTGAAACACAAAGCAGCTCGCACTTGACATAACGAAATGAGGGTCGCGCTTGGCAGACCGGAAAATGCATCATGGCTACCCGCCGCGGCTTCAAAAGCGAGGGAGAGAGAGCGGCATATCGCGCGTCCCGCTTCCGCGCCGGCCGCGCCCCCGTATGCGCTGAGAAAGAGAGCGCAATATCTCCCATCCCGCCTCAATCGCCGCCGGCGGTCCGCGCCGCAGTTTTCACAACGGATTCTATAAATAGTCCAGCGCTTTCCTTGGAATGTCTCCGTATATATAAAAATTTGGCGCTGACAAATCTGTGCCCTGGCAAATCAGGCTTGAAGTCATAGGCGATAAAAATGATATTGAATGGAGCACTACATCTATATACCTACATGCAAATATAATTAATTACGGTGAGACCACTATTTGATTATTTAAATTTGACGCTGACAAATCTGTGCTTGAAAATTGAAGTCATAGTCGATAGAAGCGATATTGAGTGGAAGCGATGAATAATTACGGTGAGAACTCTATTTGATTATTTAAATTGGACGCTGATAAATCTGTGCTTGAAAAACTAATCTCAAGATCATAGGCAATAAAAGTGATAATGAATGGAACACTAATATTCTCTGTACATATAAATATAATTAACAATGAGATCACTATATAATTATTTAAAAACAACTCAAAATATCCAGTGAATAGACTGTTGCTCAATTCTCTTCACCGATCATTCAAATAATTATCCTAACATAACATTATAGTACATGCCTACGATATAACAAGCTAACATACATGTTAATATGCAGTGTCTATGGTGTTATAAATATTCGGGTGCCCCCGAGGCCGAGCTCAGTGGGCATTCGCACCTAACCGGGGACTTGATAGTATAATATGCAAAGCACAGATGTGGAGTCGCGCGTCAAACATAGCTTGTAAAACGGGACACGCTTGACAGAATGGAAATGCGGGTCGCGCTTGGCCAAGAGACGCATTAGTTCCTGTCTCGCTCGCTCCGCGCGGTGCGAGCAAGACGCGCTGCGTAAGAAAACTCACGATCTAAAAATAGACGCTTGCCTCGGATAGGGTAAATATTATTGTAATACTGTGCCTCGGAGTAGCGCCGCATGTATATATAAAATATTGTCCCGGACAAATGTGTGTGTAAAAATCATTGTATAGCACAATTTCCATTGTACATGATTTAGAATATATAATATATTATATACATAAAACATATATACAACATACTATATACTATAACATAATATATAATTATATAATATAAAATGTATACAAAATATATATATATATTTATATATGGTGAACATAATAACGTAGTCTAGATAATTGTTCTAAGTTAAGTTAAACCTTTTTAAATTACTAAAAATATGTTGAATGTAGCCCAAGAAGGATTCTACACAGCTGTGTTTCCCAAAGAGGTCTCCTAACGAGTAAGGCGAGCGCTGCAGCAGCTCGCAATGCGTCTCATGTTCGTATCGCCGCCGTGAGAATTGGGGGCATTCCTTTAGGAGGTGTTCAATTGTCTGCGCCGTGGCTTCGTCGCACGGGCAGTGGGCACGCGTCGCTATCCACGATCTTAAAACGTTTGAGATATTGTTTGTGGTATCCGTGCCCGGTGAGCATCTGGGTCAGGTGAAATGATATTTTTGTGTGTTTATATAGTGTTTTAATGTCGCGCAGATCCGGTAATATAGTTCGGGTGTGAGCCCCTTGAGTGGCGCTCGCGTATCTGGCGCGCCAGATGCGGCGGGTTTCACTACGAGCCTTGTGTTTAACGAAGCTGATGGGGAACGCCGAGTAGTCAGGTCGCCGGTGTAGCGCCGTGCCGTTTTTGGCCGCAGTGTCGGCTGCCTCGTTGCCGGGAATGCCGACGTGTGCTTTGACCCACGCGAAACAGAATCGACCTACGTGTGTATGTACAGTCTTGTGTATAGCCGTGACCAGGGGGTGTGTGTTGCTCCTGTCTCGCAGGGCAGCCAAGGCCGCCCTGGAGTCGGAGAGTATAGTGTAATTATCGTGTTCGCCCTCATCATGCGCGCGTCGGATCGCCCATAGGCACGCCCTGTGAATGGCGTACAATTCGGCCTGGAAGACGGAGCAGCCGTCGTGTAACTTGAACTTCTTGGTGGTCGCGACGTCATTCCCTTCATAGCAAACGAAGGCCGCGCCGGTCGCCCCGTCCTCCTGCTTGCTGCCGTCTGTGTATATGATCACGTTGTGTGGGGTGGAGTGTAGGTTTTCCAGTTTGGTATAGGTCGGGAGGTCGTGCGACAGCGTGAGCCGCGAGGCCGGGTGCAGCAGTTCGTGTGGTGGAGTGGGTCGCTCCAGTCGAATGTCCCCCGGCAGGTGTCGTGTGGTGTGTGTGAGCTTGGTGCTCTCTATCTCATGGACCTCGCGCACTTTGAGATCGAGCGGGGTGAGCTCCGCCAGGGCTATAGCCGCCGTCGTGGAGATGGTGTGAAACCCCTTTATCGCCTTGATGGCGAAGCCGCGCTGCAAGCTCAGCAGCTTTCGTTTGATGCCCACTTTGTAGGCCGCGTGTCCCCATATGCCGGCCGCGTACGTGATAATGGGCTCGATCACCTGTCGGTATATGGTCTGGACGTTTTCCGGGTGAGTGCCCCATGTGGGCCTGCAGAAGAGGCATAACTTGCCGAAGATACGCGCGGCTTTGGCGATTACGTGCTCTACATGTTTCCGGTCGATGACCACACCCAAGTATTTTATCTCGCTCACGAAGGGAAGGACGCGTCCCTCCATACTGAAGACGCCGGCTTCCGCTCTGCCCGTGAACGCTATGAGCTGCGTCTTATCTGCGCCAAAACAGAGCTTGACGCTCTCGCCCCACTCCGATATAGAGCGCAGGGCCGCGTTGGTGTTCTCCTGGAGGGTATGCAGGGTCCTCGCATGCGAGATAAGAAGCACATCGTCGGCGTACGCCTGGACATGGCATCCCTCCGGGAGTCGCGTTCCCAGCAGCTCGTCCAAGATGATGTTCCAGAGAACGGGGCCACAGGCGGATCCCTGTACGCATCCCTTGGTCGTTCTTTTGGAGGCCCGGGCGCCAGCGTAGTCCAAGATTACGGTGCGGTCTGTGAGGTAGCTAGTTATCAACGTGAAGATGTTGGCCGGGCAGCCCGCCGCGCGCAGTCGCTCTAGGAGCGCGGGCCACCATGCGTTGTTAAAGGCGGATTTGATGTCCAGCGACACCGCCACCACGAGGTCCCCGCCCGCCTTGGCGCGCCGGACCCTCGAGAGTGCTTCGTCGATGGCCATCACCGTGTTTTTTTGTTCTTTAAAGCCGAACTGTGAGGGGTGGTTTTCACCTCTTCGATCCAATGCGTAAGTGACTCTTTTGATAAAAAGTTTTTCCAGCAGCTTGCCGAACACCGGGATGAGACCGATAGGTCTGTGCGCGTCGAGTTTAGAGTAATCGGTTTTACCGCGTTTCGGGATGATTTTTATGTAAGCCGTTTTCCACTGGGCGGGGAAGTGCCGTAGTTCAAGACACCTGTTCATGACGTCCGTCACTAGCTGCGGATAGGCCGCCGTGAACTGATAGCAGATATCCGAGGTGAGATGGTCCAGCCCCGGTGCTCTTTTGTGGCTCATGAACCCCAAGAGCTCTAACACCTCATCCTTGGTGAACGGCAGGTCGTCGTCGGCGTCATTCGAGACTCCCGCTCGATGGCGCAGCTGGCGGTGCCGCGGGTGGGTGTCCTGTTCGTGGTCATCATCGGGGAAGAAGTGGTCGAGCAGCGCCCGGGCCGTCTCTCTACCGTCCCTCGTGTGTGAGTCTCGGTTGTGAAGTGTGATGGGAGCTCTCCTCGGGTTGGAGTCCTTGAGGAGCCGGTTGGTTAGGGACCAGACGTTCTCCTTGGACTGCAGGTTGCAGAACTCCCTGAAGTTCGCCGAGGAGGCTTCCCTGAGTTCGGCGGCATATTCGCTCTTCAAAGTGGCAAGCTCCGCGGCCAGCGTGTTTACGGTGGTGTCCTGAGGCGGTGTGTCGTGTCGTTGTGTACTATCCGTGTCCTGTGTGTGAGTGTTTGCCCTGCTATTGTGTTTGACTGCGGTGTGCAGTTTTCGATGCCGGTCGATGACGTCCCTCCTGCGACTTTCTAGGGCGTCCGTCCACCACGGCGGTTTGTGGCGTCCTCCCGGCTTCTTGACCGGCATCGAATCCCGACAAGCCTTATGTATCGTGTCCGTGAGGTGTTCTATGAAAGTGTCTAGCTGTTCTGTGTTCATGTTGTGTATTTGTTGTTCCAGTGTGTCCGTGAGTGTCATATGAGTATGTAGTGAGGCCTTGAACTCCGCCCATTGGGCTTTTTCACTTATACATAAAGGTCGAAGTCGCATCAGTCTGTTGGTATATGTTGTGGTCGAGGGTTACCGAATATGTGACCGCGTTGTGTTGGGAGGACGGGCAACCCTCCAGGTTTACTTCCCAGTTGGTGACGCGATCAACAATGTCTGCGGACGCAAGGGTGATATCTATGATTGAGCTCCGTGGTTTGCCGTGTGTCACAGTTTCAAATGTAGGGGTGTTGCCGATGTTACACACGAACAGGTCCCGCCCATAAGCTACGTCCACGACTGCTTTGCCCCGCTCGTTGGCCACCCTGCTGCCCCAGAGCGGGTGCCACCCGTTGAAATCTCCCCCGACGATACAACCGACTCCGCCAACCCGGCTAACGAAACACTCAATTGCCGGTAGTGTGCCCATTAGGTCCTCCCCGGGCTCGATATATACCGAGGCCAGGTAAAACCTCCTCGAGCCCGCGCTGACTTGCACGACGCACAGGTTGGCCGTGGAGAACTGTGAGAGGCCGATGGCAGGGGCGGAGTTGGACTTAAAGTATGCAAGCTTTCACCGTATTACCGATCCGGAAGGTTAGGTTTTTTTTTTTTTTTTTTTTTTTTTTTTTTTCTTAATCTACGTTAGCCACAAGCTGGTTCATTTTATTTGTTCGCAGACATTTAGAATTTTAAAATGCAAATGTCGGAATACAAGCATAATGACGTTGACCATTAGGCAAGTAACATTCCAAAATTACATGGAGTTAATGTTACATAAAATAAAAATAAGAAAAATAAACTTTGTTACATACTTAAACTAAGAATACTTATGCTAGTGACAAATAAGGCTTTACTCAAAGTAAATTACAATCAGAATGTTGTGAGATTATACAATTTGAAGATATATATATTTTTTTTTTTCATTTTTTTTTTTCATACACCAAAACATTTACAAAAATATTCAGCTTTGGTGCGGTTCTCTTATACATCCACATGGGAAAAATATGGATGTATAAGAGAAACCGCACCGATATCGGCCGGCTAGAAGCAAAGAAATCGATTTTATGCGGTTTCCTCACTTTTAAAATAGGGAAAAACACGAAAAACAAATATATATACCTATAAATTCAATTTTCTGTTAACGAATTATGGAAGATATTAGAAAAATATGAATATGTAAGAAAACCGCGTCAAAATCGGTACATAAACTACTTATACCTATATTGATTTATTTTACTTTTGTTAAAAATTACGTGACTTGAAAACTGACTTTTTTTTGTCTGGGCCGATTTCAAAAATTTAAAAGCAGATATGGGTAGATACAGCTAGAAAAGTGCCTGACGCGAGATTTGGAGGGGATCCAGCTAGGTAACCCTCCCCAAATGAGCAAATGAAATTTATAAAAGATTCAACTGAATCCCCCAGCCACAAGAAGTCAATTTACTCCTAAACTATAAGGGCTAGCGGCCTGAAATTTTCAGGCAATATGCTGGTATAGTACACATACTCATACAAATAACATATATTATTTTGTATGAAAGCCGCTTAGATATAAGTATATACCATATATTGAAGTTAATGTTTTGAAAAGTTAGGGAATAATGACCCTTTAAAATAGGGAAAATTCGAGAAAATAGAAATACCTATAAATTCTATTTTCTGTGAACGGATTATTGAAGATCTGAGAGAAATATGAATATGTAAGAAAACCGCATCGAAATCGGTACATAAACTACTATATTGATTTATTTAAGTTTTGTTAAAAATTACGTGACTTGAGAAGTGACTTTTTTGTCTGGGCCGATTTCAAAAATTTAAAGACAGATATGGGTAGATACAGCTTGAAAAGTGCCTGACGCGAAATTTGGAGGTGATCCAGCTAGGTAACCCCCCCCCCCCCCCCCCAAACGAGCAAATGAAATTTATAAAAAGAAATTCAACTGAATCCCCCAGCCACAAGAAGTCAATTTACTCCTAAACTATAAGGGCTAGCAGCCTGAAATTTTCAGGCAATATGCTGAGATAGTGCATATACGCATACCAATAACATATATTATTTTATATAAAAGGCGCTTGAATATAAGTATATCATATTGAAATTAAAGTATTGAAAAGTTAGGGAAGAATGAAGGGAAAAATGACCTCACCCCCGGGTGAAAATATATAATTATTCAAATACATACATACTAAAAAGGACACATAGTTATATTAACAATAGCTCATACATGAATAGTATAGAAAGTAAATATGTAGTGTTGATTACTTTATCGTGATTTGCTACTTTGCAATTGTACGCGGTGAAACACTCGGACTCTAACTTTGCCTGACGATTCGGAGCAGGCGTCGCGCTGCTGATTCTAGTAAGAATTTACGCTTATAGCTCTGGGCATACCATCGCTTCACCAATGTATCGCCTAGTGTCGGCTTCAATTTTTATATTTCTCTTAGGTACCTGTGTAATCGAGCTCTTAGAGTCGCTATTCTGCACGGCACGGCCGCAAACAACTCCGTCGAACCGTCCCCTGTGAGCGTTTACATACGGAGTGAAATGGGCATTTTGCTATCGGCGCGGAGCAGGCGCCACATGACCACCTTCTATATTCTCATGTGTATCGCATCCGGCCTGCTAAACATGACTTAATAAATACCTACCACGTACTTATATATAATATACACGTACTTATATGTAGAACAACACACATACGTATATAAGCAAATCGAAGTTTCCTATCAATCGGAACCGAGAGATTTATATTTACAATTGCTTATCGGTCTAACGTATTGGACGCGGGCCGAGGCGCGTAGCGAAAAAACGGGCCGGGGCGCGGGCGGGCGAGTAGGTCTGCGATCGCGCGGGGAGAGCCCATCCCCCGTCCCGCTTTCCCGCCGGCCTCCGCTTACATCGTGGGGAGAGAGAGCGGCGTATCTCCCGTTCCGCTTCCGCGCCAGCCGCGGCATCGATGGCGGGGGGAGAGAGAGAGAGCGGCATATATCTCCCATCCCACCTCAATCGCACGGCCGCAGCGCCGCCGCCGCCGCCGGTCCGCCGCAGTTTTCACAACGCGTTCTATAAATAGCCTAGCGCTTTCCTTGGAATGTCTCCGTATATATAAAAATTTGACGCTGACAAATCTGTGCTTGACAAATCAGGCTTGAAGTCATAGGTGATAGCAATGATATTGAATGTAACACTAAATCTATATACGTATGTACAGTGAATATCCTTACTTCCTTACTAATATTATAAATGGGAAAGTGAGTTTGTTTGTATGTTTGTTCCGCTTTCACGCCGTAACTACTGAACCGATTGCTTTGAAATTTTGCAGACGTAAAGTTAGAAGTCCGGATTAAATAATAGGGTACTTTTTATCCCGGGAAAATCCATAGTTCCCGTGGGATATTCAAAAACCTTAATTTTTACAGCAATCTATAGCTACATCTATAGGTAGATAGCTAAAGCAAACTTCTTTGAAAGTAGGTATAAGGTTGAAATATTGAATGGGAACGGGAAATTCATGTTTCCCTCAGGATGTTAAAAGCGAATTCGACACAGGCAGGGCGGTGGGCAAAAGCTAATGATACTACAGATCTGATATTACTACTACCTACTGATCACTACAGATGTGAAAATAGGCACCATATAGATTCTGAACTTAGCACTGTACGCTTTTAACAATGTGTGTTTTAGTTGAAAAATGGGATATGGGATTATAATGCTATAAATGTGAAAATGGGTACCTAAATAGGTTTTGAACTTATCACTGTTTCGCTATGTGATTTTGGGTTAGTAATAATGTAACTGTAATATTTAATACCTATATATAAATTCTGACTTACCATTGTTTCACTATAAGCTTTTTTGTTTTAGTTGAGATAGATGAGTTTAGATGAGTCAATAATATACAACAGGTTAATAATATTATGACTGTGAAAACGGGTACCTATATGACATAGGTTTTAAACTAATAACTGTTTTGCTATTGAAAATTTTCGTTTTAGTTAAGCTATGGGATATGGGAAAGTATAACGATAAGTGTGAAAATGGGTACATCGCTTCTGAAATTGCAAGAACTCCAGGTTAGGTTAGGTTAGGATAGGTTTGTATGCAGCGTTGCGGAAGAATATATCAGAAAAACGACGTTTTACTTAATACTAAAAAACTAAGCCAGTTATTAACAATTCGTTCTGAATATGTGTTTTAGATGAGCAATGTGATATGGGATAGTAATGCTGTAAATGTGAAAATGGGTAGATACCTATATAGATACTGAAATTAGAACTGTTTCGCTATTAACAATGCGTGTTTTAGTTGAGCAATAGAATATGTAACATTTATAATGCTATAAACGTGAATATGGGTGCCTAGCATTAGTCCTGAACACAATTTAATTATGCTACTTTTTATCCCAGTTAATCCTTGGCTCCCACGGTATTTGTAAAAGCCCGAAATTCACGCGAGCGAAGCCGCGAGCAAAAGTTAGTATAATGCTATAAACGTGAAAATGGGTGCCTAATATTGGTTCTGAACTAATTACTGTTTTGCTATTATGTGTTTTAGATGAGCAATGGGATATGGGATAGTAATGCTATAAATGTCAAAATGGGTACCTACATAGGTTTGCGAATTGGAAGAGCTCCAGGTTAGGTTAGGTAAGGTTAGATTAGTATGCAGCGTTGCGGCAGAATATTACCGAAAAACGACATTTTATCTAATTTCTAAGGACCGATTTTTCAATCGCCAGATAGACTACCTGAGAAATGAATTTGAAAGATTGCCATACAAAATCTGTTAAAACGTCATATTTATTCCTTAGTAAACGTTTATCTGGCGATTGAAACATCGGCCCTAAAAAACTAAACTAGGTATCAAAAATTCGTTCTGCGGTTTTTTGGATATTATTATCACCACACATTAAAACAAAAATTACAATTACATCTATCATAGTTTTCGATAAAAATTTGAAAAATGTAGATGTTGGAGCAGTTTTTGGGAGAACAATCATATTCCTGCTTCAGAGCGAATTTGTACTAAAGGCCCAAAATAAATTTGAAAGTATTTATAGTTTTTAAACTGCAGGTCACTGAAAACTAACGCTTACGCCGCTAACAATGTGTGTTTTAGTTGAGCCCCGTAGTTGAACCTATACTGATTAAGGACGGAAGCGGGAAGAG
Organism: Coenonympha arcania; assembly: GCA_036785405.1. NCBI lineage: Eukaryota > Metazoa > Arthropoda > Insecta > Lepidoptera > Nymphalidae > Coenonympha > Coenonympha arcania. The sequence continues at coordinate 258,879 of JAWDAA010000033.1, forward strand.
CAGTAAAACTACCAAGCCGATGTTTGTTTTAGTTGTTGTAGTAGTTGACTGTTTATCTATCGCGTATGCTACTTTTTATCCCAGAAAATCCTTGGCTCCTACGGTATTTGTAAAAACCCTGAAATTCACGCGGGCGAAGCCGCGGGTAAAAGCTAGTAATTAATAAACAATGGGGCCACTATTGGATTATTTAAATGACGCTGACAAATCTGTGCTTGAAAAACCAAACTCAAAATCATAGGCAATAAAAGTGGTAATGAATGGAACACTAATTCTCTATATATATATATAAATATAATTAATGATGAGGTCTTTATATAATTATTTTAAAAAAAAAAAAAAAAAAACAGCTCAAAACATCCAGTGAATAGTCCGTTGATCAATTCTCTTCACCACTCATTCAAATCGGGCAACGGTTCAGTTATTATAACATATCATAACACATACCTACAATAAAAATTCTATCATACATGTTAATATGCAATATCTATGGTATTATAAATACTCGGGTGCCCCCGAGGCCGAGCTCAGTAGGCATTCGCTCCTAATTGGGGACTTGAAATAATATGGGATATGCGCCCTGCCCGAATGCAAAGCACAGATGCGGAGTCGCGCGTCAAGCGCAGCTTGTAAAACGGAACACGCTTGACAGAATGGAAATGCGAGTCGCGCTTGGCCAAAAGACGCATTAGTCGCCCGAAGTCGCACGAGTCTCCTGTCCTGCTCTCAGTCGCACAGCGAAGGTCTTCCGTCCCGCTCTAGCCAACGCGACGGGGATTAGTCTCGCTCTGTCCCGCACGGGCGCCCGAGCTCAGTTACCTTCCTTGTCTCGACTCGCTCTGATTGGCGAGAGCGAGACGCGCCGCGTAGGAAAACTCACGATCTAAAAATAGACGCTTTCCTCGGAGTAGCGCCGTATGTATATGTAAAATATTGTCCCGGACAAATGTGTGTGTAAAAATCTTAATTTTATCGACGGAAAACGTATTAAAAAAAATCTAAATTTTTTTTTATATTTTTTTGGAATTTTTAAAATTTTTGTTCGCTACTATGACCCTTGTGTAAACAAAACGGTGTAACTTTTAAACTAAATGATCTATCACGATGAATCAAACTTATTAATGATTGAAAGTAACGGTCTGTCCTCATGAAATGAAAATTGTGGGAAAAAATACCCTCATTGGAAAATACAAGATAAAGATACTATGTATCTATATTCCTCGCTTTATTCCTCTCGACAGCTACTCTTGCCACTTTGTGGCAGAATTTCAAAAATGCCTCCCTGGTGGAGGTTTCGCCCATTATCACGGGTACGGAGCCCCTGCACAGAGTCATCTGCAGTTGTTGTTGCAGATCTTCGCGGGCTGCGTCGTGCTGCGGACATTCCAAAACCAGATGGACTATCGTTTCTTCAATACTATCGTCGCAGACGCAGCCCGCGCTATCCTTGCACCTGAATCTGTGCAGGTACCCCGCAAATCCCCCGTGACCTGTCAACACCTGCGAGAGCACCATATTGATTTCCAGCTTTTTGGCCACCTTAAAGGCGAAGCGCGCATCCGGCAAGAACATTTTCGTTGTACCTGCGGTCTCTCCGGACGTGTACCTCCGGTTCCACTCGTCAATTGACTCCTCACGGAGTTGTCGCTTGACGAATGAAACCGGGCATTGGTCGTAGTCCGGCTTTCTTTTTAATGTCAGAGCCGCCTCCCTCGCGAGCTCGTCGGCCCGTTCGTTTCCCTCCAAACCGGCGTGTGCCTTCACCCAGAACAGAGAGACTTCCTTGTTCTGGGTGCGACAGACCGTCAGGTTGTCTTTTATTTTCGCTACTAACGGATGGCTGGAAACAGAGCCGACTACTGCCTCGAGAGAGGACCTTGAATCAGAATATATTCCAATGGTCCTCTCCCGGCGCTGCGCTGCGATTGAGGCCGCTCTGCTCAGTGCAAGCAGCTCAGCCTGGTAGACCGAGCAGTGCGATCCCAGTTTAAGCTTGAGGGCTTTGGTTTCGGACTCGATATCCCATATGGATAGCGCGGCCCCAACCTTGCCCTCAATTTTGCTGCCGTCGGTAAATATTCGCACTGCTTGGCTCTTGTGTGTTTCCACCTCAGCTTGGTCCACCAGACTGGTAAACCGCAGGTCTAACTGCTCCGCCGGATGGGGCTGCGCGGTGTATGATGCTCTCACCTCTATCTCCCTGTCGCCTAGTACTCGCTGGAGTACTCCCCTTTTCGCTTCATAAAGGGCGGCTGCCTCCTGGACTCTGATGTCCAAGGGAAGTATTCCAGCCAGTATCAACGCTGAGTTCAGGGAGACAGTCCGGTATGACTTTGTTATTTTCTGGGCGAAACCTCTCTGTATTGCGTTAAGGCGCTTTTGAACGCCAATTTTCTTAGCTGCGGGTGCCCAGGCGCTTGCTGCGTACAGGACGATGGGCTCCACTACTGCTGTATAAATGGTCCTGATGACCTGGGGCTGGAGGCCCCAGCTTACCTTGGCGGCTCTCGACAATTGTTTGTACAAATTTTGCACTTTTAAGCAGGTGTTGGTGACGTGTGCATTAAAAGTTAGTTTGTCGTCAATTGTGAGCCCCAAGATCTTTATTTCGCGTGACAGACCAATGTCTATTCCCCCCATGCACAGGCGTGGGGAGTCATACTTCAATTTGTTCGTCACCACCATAGCTTTAGTCTTCTGTGGTGCGAACTTAAGTTTATTTCGGACTCCCCAATCCCGAACATAGGCGAGAGCGGCATTGGCCCGTCTCGAGACCTCCAGTCCCGTGTCGCCATCCAGGAGGAGGACGACATCATCAGCAAAAGCTTGACAATAGTCGCCCCGCTCCTCCAGGCCCCGCAGTAGTGGATCCAATAGGAGATTCCACAGGATGGGACCACCAATCGATCCCTGGACGCATCCTTTGTTTGTTTTCTTAGAATATTCTGTTCCCGCATACCTCACCCTGACTTTTCGGTCCCGGAGATAGCTGTCCATCATACGGCGTATGTTTACGGGACACTTTTCCTCAGCCAGCCGGACTCTAATGGCGGGCCACCAGGCACTGTCGAAAGCTCCCTCTATGTCCAATGATATCATGGTGATAATCTTTTTCTCTTTCAGCTTGCTATATATGTGCTGCATCAGGTCATAGAGGGAGTCTTCGGTGCTTCTTTGGGGCATGAATCCGTACTGGCGAGTACTCATCCCGGGCAATATGTGCCACTTGATCCGGTTGACGAGCAGCTTCTCCAGGACCTTGCCCAGAACGGGTAACAAACCGATTGGTCGGTAGGCCTTGGGGTTGGTGTAGTCCTCCTTTGCTGGTTTTCGGAGGACTATCACAGTAGCCTCCTTCCAAACGGTCGGGAAGTGACCCAGTTCTAGGCATTTATTTGCCAGGCTGAGGTATACGTCGGCGTCCAGGGATATAGCGCGCTGGCATATATCGGCGGTGAGACCATCCGACCCGGGGGCTTTCTTGGGGTTGAAGCTCAAGACGGCGCTCTTTAGTTCCACAGAAGTAAACGGTGGATCCAATACGTCATCCGGAGCCCAACCGTTTACCTGTTTTGCTGCCTGCCTTATTTGCTGGTGTTCGGCATTGTCACTATCCGCCCGATCCTCCGGAAAGAAGGTCTCAGCCAGCATCTGCGCTGATTGGCTAGGGTCATAGGTAATACCACCTTTTACTAGAGGAAGATCTTCATGCCTTTTCATAGTTCGTCCAATGACCCTGTAGATCCCATCCCATAGACTCTCCTTGTCCTGTCTCTCGCAAAAAGCCTTCCAGCTTGTTATCTGCGCCTGTTTTGCTTGGGACTCATAGTTTTCTTTTGCTTGCAGGTACTCTCTTACGACTTTGTCTCTACGGACCGGAGCAGCGCAGCGGATTCGGCGTTTCTTCGTGTTCACTTCGCGCTTCAACGTGGCGAGTTCATCATTCCACCATGGTAAATTAAAAATTTGGACTGTTTTCTGAGAAGGTATGCTATCTTTGCATGCTATCGTTATTGTATTGATGTATCTCTGTATTATATTATCTAGTTCTTCTCTATTATCTATTTGATCTATGTTCCTTTTATTTATATTTTCTTCTTTCATTAATTGGGCGAGTTTCTCATGAAATTCATCCCAATTAGCTTTTTTAGTGTTATAGATTCTTGTTGTTCTATTGATAGCCATACCTTTAGCTTTGCGTAGTCTTATCTGAAAAACTATAGTATTGTGGTCCGAGCTCGTCACGCTGTCGCTCACGGTCCAATCATCCACCAAGGGCAACGTCTCTTCGGAACACGCCGTGATGTCGACACAGCTAGAGAAAAGCTTGTCGCCCCTAACTGTGTCGAAAGTCGGAGCGCTGCCCTGATTGAGCACCTGCAAGTCTAGTAGTCCCAATGTTCCAAACATCGCTTCCCCTCTGCTGTCTGTTTTCTTACTGCCCCACCAGGTGTTCCATGCGTTTGCATCACCGCCCACCACCACGTATTTTGTTGCGAGGTTCTCGACTATACTCTGCAACTGATCCAGGTATGGCTCAATTGGTTTATCGGGTTCAAAATAATAAGAGACTACACCCATCTCCCACGCGCTTGTCTTTATTCGCACCACCACTATGTTAGTGGTGGTGAGTTTAGTGTCCAGTACAGCGGTCATGTCGCCGTCAAATATACCAATTGCGGCTTTGACCGTAGCACCGTCCCCGTTGTTGACATGCTGAAAGATACGCACTCCGGTGTAGTCCTTCATCCTTCCAATCCCGCCTACATATGGCTCCTGAATCAGTGCAATGGATACTTTTTGGTTGAGAGCCTCAAGCATAAGTTCTTGGGTGGCGAGCTCCTTTCTCTGCAGATTGGCTTGGAACACCCGGTAGGGCTTTTTCATGACCGCTGTGATGCTTGGGGCGCCCTTAGCAGTAGGCTATTGTAGCCCTGGCTAGGGCTTCCCACTTCTTCCTTACCGCGCATTCCAGACCAAACGCGTTATGATTCACAACGTCCAGCCCGGCGCGCTTGCAGTTGCAGCAAGAGGGGGCAGTTCCAGACTGCCAGCTGTCGCACTTGGCTTTCAAGTGGGCACCTCCACAGTGGCTGTGTGGGCACCTACACAGTGCCCATAGCCAAGGCACATAGAGCACTGGATAAGCGGCGATTGATCTGCCACTTTTATCCTCTGCAGGTCTATGTGAACTGCACCCACAGTAGTCATCACCGCCCACACTTTTGGGGACACCCTTAAGACGATATGACAGGTGAGGGGGTTTCTGGTCTTCTTGCGGAACCTAATTTCTATTCTTCTGTCCTCTTCCTTTATTTCCTTGAGTAGGCCGTGATTTTGGTTTTCTAGTGCCTTGAGAACGTCCTCGTCGGTGTTATACTGGAGGACGTCTTTTAATATAATTAACGGGTCTTTGTTCTTGATCTCCTCTATGTGAAGATCATCACCTGCTTTCCTCAATCTGGTAATCACCTTTTCTCTCTCTTCCTTGGTACCGCACCCCACTATCACCTTCCTATCTTTGGCCTTCCTAACTCTATCCACCCTTATTCCTCCATCCTTTGCATTAATCGCTCCCCTTATTTTATTCAATATTTCCTCCCCGGAGTCCTCTTTGTCCTTGGACGTCACAATCACCGAATGCAGCGCAGCCTGCTCCGACGGGCGTCCTTTAGATTCACCTGCGGCCACACTTGCATAGGTGATTGCTCCCTCCTGAAGTACCTCTATTCGACTTTGCAATTTAAGTACCTCATCCGTGTTTCTTTTTAGCAGCTTGTTGCCCCTCCACTTGTTGTATGCCGACCGCTTCGTTTTCCGCTGCTTTTGTGCTATCAGCTGTACCAGCTGTGGTAGGGTTTGGATGCTTTGACGCCTCCGCCTCCTTCACCAGCTGGTACAGCCTATCCACGGCCTGAAGAACTTCAACCTTTATCTCCGTTTTGATATTACGGGAGTTATTTATTTGAAGTTTGGCCTTCATAACGCACGATTTGGCCTCCGCCAACCGTCCCTTGGGCCTGAAAATTCCTACATCTATCGCCGGCTCAGAAGAGTCAATGGTTGTTTTCGACTGGATCCTCTTTGTCCAAGTAGCAGCACCACCTTCCTGTGACGAGGCGGGTCTTGTTTTCTTTTTGGAGGGGCCAGCCGGAACTTTCTTTGGCGAAGACCTTGGAGAGGATGACTTCGAAGCGGTTCTAGCAGTCTCCAACACTGGCAGAGGACTAGCCTCGCCTGATCTGTTCGGGGGGGACTGCTCTGTCTCAATTTCCTCCTCCTGGAATAAAGTCCTTTTGGGTGTTCTATAGCCAAACATGTTCCGTATGATCTAAGTCAGTTAAAAGGGAAGATATTAAGAGACCTCTCAGTCAATAATTGATGTTTAAAAACTTAACTTAATCTAACCAAAAAGGTAGGGAGGTGTAAAAGGTCTCCCTACAGTCAACAGTAACACGGTTATATGTTATATAGACAATAATTTCAAATTTTGTAGAGAGGTGTAGAAGGCTTCTCCACAGTCAGTAAGTAATAAAATGCCTATATAATTATAAATATCATGAGTATCTATGATCCTAACCTAACCTTAAAATAGACAATGATTAAATAGAACTAGAATCAACACAAACAACACGTAATACGAAAAAAAATTTTGAGAGGTGTAAAATGCCTCTCAGTGTCAATATAACCTAAAACTAATGATTAATTGACTTTGTTGGGGGTGTAGAAAGCCCCCAACAGTCAATACGTAATAATCCTATAGCTAAAAACAATAAGTATTGAGAGGTGTAAGGCCTCCCAACGTAAACATCAACAAAGAACAGAAGTATTTCAATAGTCAATAAATATTATTTTCGGAGGGTGTAGAACGCCCCCGAGGTCAAAGTATTGACTTGAGAAGCGACTTGGGAAGTGTATATGGCCCCACAAGTCGCCCTAAAGCCGTCAGCCACTTTTCCGCGGTCAAAAACGGGATTTTTGTTTCGCGGCTCTCCTTACGGTAGCGCTCGGCCCTACCTGCGTAGCCACAATGGGGCGGGTGGGGGCGCCCGTTTTTCGCGTTTTCCTTTAGGTACGCGTGGCGCGAGCGCGCCGGCGCGTCTGCGGGCGCACGTACGCTTGCCCTGGCAGCAGTTCAGGAGAGAATTCGCGGGAAATTCGCGAAGTTTTCCTCGAAATTTTCACGAATTTTCCGAGAACAATCAATTTTCCTTCGCTTTTCAGGGCACCGCAGGCAGCCGGGAGTGGACGACAAACGACACCAGCGCGAAAATCGCGGAAACTTTGAGGTAAGTGGTCGAAAATAGAAAAAATAGGAAAAATGTGTATCAATTTGATATCAAATATACTCAAAGTCTATACGGCTTAGGTGAACTCGGTTGAAAGGAGACGGCCGTTTTTCGCGTTTTCCTTTAGGTACGCGTGGCGCGAGCGCGCCGGCGCGTCTGCGGGCGCACGTACGCGTGCCCTGGCAGCAGTTCAGGAGAGAATTCGCGGGAAATTCGCGAAGTTTTCCTCGAAATTTTCAAGAATTTTCCGAGAACAATCAATTTTCCTTCGCTTTTCAGGGCACCGCAGGCAGCCGGGAGTGGACGACAAACGACACCAGCGCGAAAATCGCGGAAACTGAGGTAAGTGGTCGAAAATAGAAAAAATAGGAAAAATGTGTATCAATTTGATATCAAATATACTCAAAGTCTATACGGCTAAGGTGAACTCGGTTGAAAGGAGACGGCCGTTTTTCGCGTTTTCCTTTAGGTACGCGTGGCGCGAGCGCGCCGGCGCGTCTGCGGGCGCACGTACGCGTGCCCTGGCAGCAGTTCAGGAGAGAATTCGCGGGAAATTCGCGAATTTTTCCTCGAAATTTTCACGAATTTTCCGAGAACAATCAATTTTCCTTCGCTTTTCAGGGCACCGCAGGCAGCCGGGAGTGGACGACAAACGACACCAGCGCGAAAATCGCGGAAACTTTGAGGTAAGTGGTCGAAAATAGAAAAAATAGGAAAAATGTGTATCAATTTGATATCAAATATACTCAAAGTCTATACGGCTTAGGTGAACTCGGTTGAAAGGAGACGGCCGTTTTTTGCGTTTTCCTTTAGGTACGCGTGGCGCGAGCGCGCCGGCGCGTCTGCGGGCGCACGTACGCGTGCCCTGGCAGCAGTTCAGGAGAGAATTCGCGGGAAATTCGCGAATTTTTCCTCGAAATTTTCACGAATTTTCCGAGAACAATCAATTTTCCTTCGCTTTTCAGGGCACCGCAGGCAGCCGGGAGTGGACGACAAACGACACCAGCGCGAAAATCGCGGAAACTTTGAGGTAAGTGGTCGAAAATAGAAAAAATAGGAAAAATGTGTATCAATTTGATATCAAATATACTCAAAGTCTATACGGCTTAGGTGAACTCGGTTGAAAGGAGACGGCCGTTTTTCGCGTTTTCCTTTAGGTACGCGTGGCGCGAGCGCGCCGGCGCGTCTGCGGGCGCACGTACGCGTGCCCTGGCAGCAGTTCAGGAGAGAATTCGCGGGAAATTCGCGAATTTTTCCTCGAAATTTTCACGAATTTTCCGAGAACAATCAATTTTCCTTCGCTTTTCAGGGCACCGCAGGCAGCCGGGAGTGGACGACAAACGACACCAGCGCGAAAATCGCGGAAACTTTGAGGTAAGTGGTCGAAAATAGAAAAAATAGGAAAAATGTGTATCAATTTGATATCAAATATACTCAAAGTCTATACGGCTTAGGTGAACTCGGTTGAAAGGAGACGGCCGTTTTTCGCGTTTTCCTTTAGGTACGCGTGGCGCGAGCGCGCCGGCGCGTCTGCGGGCGCACGTACGCGTGCCCTGGCAGCAGTTCAGGAGAGAATTCGCGGGAAATTCGCGAATTTTTCCTCGAAATTTTCACGAATTTTCCGAGAACAATCAATTTTCCTTCGCTTTTCAGGGCACCGCAGGCAGCCGGGAGTGGACGACAAACGACACCAGCGCGAAAATCGCGGAAACTTTGAGGTAAGTGGTCGAAAATAGAAAAAATAGGAAAAATGTGTATCAATTTGATATCAAATATACTCAAAGTCTATACGGCTTAGGTGAACTCGGTTGAAAGGAGACGGCCGTTTTTCGCGTTTTCCTTTAGGTACGCGTGGCGCGAGCGCGCCGGCGCGTCTGCGGGCGCACGTACGCGTGCCCTGGCAGCAGTTCAGGAGAGAATTCGCGGGAAATTCGCGAATTTTTCCTCGAAATTTTCACGAATTTTCCGAGAACAATCAATTTTCCTTCGCTTTTCAGGGCACCGCAGGCAGCCGGGAGTGGACGACAAACGACACCAGCGCGAAAATCGCGGAAACTTTGAGGTAAGTGGTCGAAAATAGAAAAAATAGGAAAAATGTGTATCAATTTGATATCAAATATACTCAAAGTCTATACGGCTTAGGTGAACTCGGTTGAAAGGAGACGGCCGTTTTTCGCGTTTTCCTTTAGGTACGCGTGGCGCGAGCGCGCCGGCGCGTCTGCGGGCGCACGTACGCGTGCCCTGGCAGCAGTTCAGGAGAGAATTCGCGGGAAATTCGCGAATTTTTCCTCGAAATTTTCACGAATTTTCCGAGAACAATCAATTTTCCTTCGCTTTTCAGGGCACCGCAGGCAGCCGGGAGTGGACGACAAACGACACCAGCGCGAAAATCGCGGAAACTTTGAGGTAAGTGGTCGAAAATAGAAAAAATAGGAAAAATGTGTATCAATTTGATATCAAATATACTCAAAGTCTATACGGCTTAGGTGAACTCGGTTGAAAGGAGACGGCCGTTTTTCGCGTTTTCCTTTAGGTACGCGTGGCGCGAGCGCGCCGGCGCGTCTGCGGGCGCACGTACGCGTGCCCTGGCAGCAGTTCAGGAGAGAATTCGCGGGAAATTCGCGAATTTTTCCTCGAAATTTTCACGAATTTTCCGAGAACAATCAATTTTCCTTCGCTTTTCAGGGCACCGCAGGCAGCCGGGAGTGGACGACAAACGACACCAGCGCGAAAATCGCGGAAACTTTGAGGTAAGTGGTCGAAAATAGAAAAAATAGGAAAAATGTGTATCAATTTGATATCAAATATACTCAAAGTCTATACGGCTTAGGTGAACTCGGTTGAAAGGAGACGGCCGTTTTTCGCGTTTTCCTTTAGGTACGCGTGGCGCGAGCGCGCCGGCGCGTCTGCGGGCGCACGTACGCGTGCCCTGGCAGCAGTTCAGGAGAGAATTCGCGGGAAATTCGCGAATTTTTCCTCGAAATTTTCACGAATTTTCCGAGAACAATCAATTTTCCTTCGCTTTTCAGGGCACCGCAGGCAGCCGGGAGTGGACGACAAACGACACCAGCGCGAAAATCGCGGAAACTTTGAGGTAAGTGGTTGTATACGATTTTCCTCGTATATTTTTATTACTTGTTTACTTGATACCTAGTTAATCAGTATTCAACGTCACTTGTCAATTACTAATCAATGTCACTTGTCGATGTGCACCATAGAATTACCACAGATAATTTCAAATGTTACCTACTTCCTATCATTGACCTAGAATAATGTAATTACTACCTTCTTATTAACAGACATTCGGTCACAGACTTATGTTTATATAAATTTAATTCTTTTGTCTATTATTTTTGCAACAATGTTTTACTACTCATTTTACTAGCAACCCAAAGTCTATCATAAATTTCTCTTTAGCTACAACCAGCAAACTATACACATCGTTTCTTTTAACTACAATTTTCTATTATTTTGTGCAATGTGAAAGCAAAATAAAGTATTGAAACCAGCAAACAGTGTTTTCTACTGGTCAACCCCGGAACATTTTGGCCCATCGAGCGCGGATGACAAGAATCAGCGAGGATACAGCTCTGCTTCACAATCACATTGACGACCACACGTCCGCCATCATTCATCAAACATGTCTCTGCCTCAAGGAGACCTGGAACGGCTACTAGCCCAACGCAACGCAGTTAAGGGACGGATCACAAGAATATTTAACTTCGCGCAGCAAGAATTATCAGAAGTCGACATCACCGAAGTAAAAGTTAGGTTGTCCGACCTACAAAAACTAATGGACAAGTATGAAAATTTACAAATCTACATCGAAATGGAAGACGCCGACAGCGCCGAAGACAAAACGCAAGTTGAAGATAAGTACTATACCACCAAAGCACTGCTACAAAAAGCAATCGACGCGCGCTCCACACCCGCTTACACCGCAACCACGTGTCAAGATAACCACGTTTCGACCCTCAGGCTACCAAAGCTCGACATTCCTACATATGATGGATCGACTAAAGACTGGCACAACTTCAAAGGCATCTTTATGGCTACCATTGGAAACAGCAACCTACCAGCAGTTCAAAAATTGCAGTACCTAAAGTCATCACTACGAGGAGAGGCTGCCGGTCTCATCAGCTCTCTGCTCATCACCGAGGAAAACTACCAAAAGGCCATGGACATCTTGATTCAACGGTATGAAAATAAAGTCATCATTGTAAATCACCACCTTAAAACTATTGTTAATCATGCAACTATAAATCGCAATAACCTTAAAGATTTTCTCGTAGCATTGCAGCAAAGTTTAGATTCTCTCGGTGTCCTCGGCATTGACACAGCTAGTTGGGATGTTCTCTTAGTATTTATAATAACCCAAAAATTAGATAATTCCCTACGTGCTGCTTGGGAGATCAGTAGAAAAGAAACTAATTTACCAACATTTACTGAACTTCTAGAATTTCTAAACCTGCGGAGAACAGCCTTTGAATTAATCAATGACAAGAGTGGAGACAACAAGCCACACAGCTCGATTAAACCTAAGGTAACCCATAGTGCAACAGCCGAGCATAAAATTAATAATGTATGCGTGCTGTGTAAATCTAATCATTTGTTACATAAGTGTCCAGATTTTCTAAAAATGCTTCCACAACAAAGATATGACTTTGTCAAACAAAATTCACTTTGTCTGAATTGCATTAGACCTTTTAAACCTAATCACAGCTGCTCGAAACATAGGTGTTTTTTCTGCCGTCTGCGTCAACATTCTTTAATTCATATTAACAATAACAATTTGCCTTCAGCATCTCATGCACTTTCAAAACCTGCACCTGCTCAGATGTCTGCGCTTAATAAGCCTACATCTCCTGACACTTAAAGTCAGACATTTCACAAAACCCGCTTGCAAACCCAAGCACCTCTGGCAATTGCCTGCCGGTTGTACACAACGCTATGACTAAAAATGCTAAGAATATGCATGTTCTCTTATCCACAGCTGTCATCAGGATAGCAGATGCCAGTGGACAGTGGCACACGGCCAGAGCCCTTCTGGACTCGGGAAGTGAAGTCAGCCTCCTCACAACCAAGCTCGCTCTTAAACTTAATTGTAAGTTAAATTTCAATCAATGTTCTATTAAAGGAATAGGCTCATCTCAACTACATTCAAATGTATCTATTACTACTCAAATAGCATCACGCACTAGTGAATATCAAACCAGTCTTACATGCTTAGTGATGGACAATATTACAGTAAACTTACCACACTTCTATATCCACACTGACAACTGGAACATACCAACGCACACTGCTCACTCACTAGCAGATCCTACATTCAACACGCCCGGTGAGATAGACATTCTCATAGGCTCTCAACTTTTCTATTCTATTATATCTCCAGGTCACTACACTCTAGGACATAACCTACCATATCTAATTAACTCTGTATTTGGTTGGATTATATCAGGTCCATTCTTTGACTCACATTCTGTAAATCAATGTTCAAACACTCTAGTATCGCTACACCTCATGGAAGATCACAACACTGACAAATTGTTATCTAGGTTCTGGGAACAAGAGGAGTTAAGCCATAAACCAGTACTCACACCAGACCAAGCATATTGCGAACAATTATTCACCGAGACTACAACAGTTGACGATTCAGGTAGATACACAGTTCATTTACCCATCAACCAAGATATGATTCACAAGCTAGGTGATTCATTCAATACAGCATATCGTTGCCTTCTGCAATTAGAGTCAAAATTTAGCAAAGATCCTAACTTACACCAACAATACAAAGCATTCATTCATGAATTCATCCAGCTTGATCACGCTGAAATAGTTTCAGGTGATTTTAAGTCAACAGGAAAATATCCTACCTATTTTTTACCTCACATGCCGATAATAAGAGATAGCCTCAGCACTCGCTTGCGTACAGTTTTTAATGCAAGTTCCAGAAGTTCCACAGGGATCTCGTTGAACGACACCCTTTTTGAAGGTCCTAATATCTATAATAACATACTTGATATAATCATACGATTTAGAATGCATAAATTTGTGTTTTCTACAGACATTGTAAAAATGTTCAGAAATATTTTGGTACATCCTGAACACCGCTCACTTTTACGCTTGCTATGGAGAGATAACCAACAAGATCCTATTCAATGCTTGCAGCTCAAAACAGTCACATATGGCACCAAGTGTGCTCCATACTTAGCCTGCCGCACACTCAAAGATTTAGCAGACAAACACAAACATTCACACCCTCGGGCTGCTCAATGCATCCAAGAACAGTGTTACATGGATGACCTGATGGATGGAGCAGATGACATGCAATCAGTCAAACAGCTCTGCGATGAGGTCACTGACTTGCTACATAAAGGTGGTTTCACACTACACAAGTGGTCATCAAACAACTTAGACATTCTTACTCACGTTACATCCAACTTAACAGAACATACAAGTTCAAGCTCATATGAATTTACACCTGATTGTATTGTAAAGACACTAGGCATTCAGTGGATACCTACCAAAGACTGCTTTACTATATCAATTCCTAGCCAAGAAAATTCTCAAAACACAAAAAGAACAATTTTATCTAAAATAGCGAAGATCTATGATCCTTTGGGTTTACTTTCACCGACATCAATAAGTGCAAAGATTTTGATGCAAGACATTTGGAAAATAAAATTAGATTGGGACTCTTGCTTACCTAAAGAAATAGAAGAAAAATGGTTACAGTTTTATCAAAATTTACAATGCCTTACAAACTTTCAATTACCACGTTGTTACTTTTCAGACATCCCCAGTGAACTTACTCTTGTAGGGTTCGCAGACAGTTCATCCCGAGCATATGGTTCATGTTTATACCTACGAGCTACTTACCACAACAAACAACCCACATGTACACTCATCATGTCAAAAACAAAGGTTAGCCCTATCAAGGTAGTATCTATTCCGAGATTAGAGCTATGTGCAGCTTTACTTTTAGCAAAAATAACAAATAAAATAAAAGACATACTTACTAAATTTCATATTCAACATACTTACTTATTTTCAGACTCTGAAGTAGTACTTCATTGGCTAAAATCCCCATACAAAAAATACAATGTTTATGTTTCAAACAGACTAATGGAGATTTTAGAGTTAACTTCAGTTGACAATTGGTTCCACATTAGTACCAAAGAAAACCCAGCTGACCTGCTTACTCGAGGTATCACAGCTGAGGAACTTGTGAAGTCAGACTTGTGGTGGACAGGTCCCCAGTGGTGTACTTCTGACTTCAAAGGCTGGCCCATTGCTATTCCACAGCCACTAGAAGAATCTGACAGTAGGTTAGAAGTGGTCAAGCCGAAGCCGCACACTTCTCATGTAGTTACTCCATCATTTACATTCTTTGAGTATTTTGACAGATTTTCTAATTTCTCTAAACTCAATAGAGTCATGGCATATGTTTTCAGATTTATAAACAACTGTAGAAGCAAAACAAAAAATACCTCATTTATTACAGTACAAGAACTTAGTCATGCACATAATTTTATTATTCGCACAGTACAACAGTCATGTTTTACTAAAGAAATTACAGAATTACAATCAATTAAAGACACTGATGCTACTAGTTCTTTCTACACATATAAATCTAGCCCTTTGAGAAAATTGAACCCATTCTTGGACAACACAGGAATCCTTCGCGTAGGAGGTCGAATCAAACATTCAAACATACAGTATAATCATGCTCACCCAATCATACTGCCCTGTCAAACTCACATAACTACACTTATAATAGAACAGTATCACTACAGGTTATTACATTCAGGTATACAGAACACACTAGCTAATGTAAGACTGACATACTGGCCTATTAAAGGTAGAAATGAAGTCAAGAAGGTTATTCACCGGTGTGTCAGATGCATTCGATTTAGAGCTTCAACCTGTGAACAACAAATGGCTGACCTTCCCAGTCCAAGAGTGACTTTGGTTCGTGCTTTCACTCACATTGGCATAGATTTTACTGGTGTAATCTATTTACGATCAAATATGACTCGCAACTGTAAATATACCAAAGGATATATTTGTTTAATGATTTGCCTTGCTACACGAGCTATTCATTTAGAATTAGTTAGTGATATGACTACCCAAACTTTTATAAATGCTCTCAAGAGACTAATTTTTCGAAGAGGTTACTGTTCTCACATCTATTCAGACAATGCTAGCACACTGAGAGGACGGGGCCGTAGCTAGGGGGGGGCATTATGGGGCAATGCCCTAGCTTGAAATCACAATGCCCTACCTTAAAAAATTCAAAAACTAATAAGTTAATATAATTTAATTGATGTTCATAGTTCGAAAAAAATGTATCGATAGGTATCTAAACTTAAACAAAACATTGCCCGACTTCGAATTGGTGTACATTAAAAATTATTTCATTCTTTGTAGTGGCATTTGAAGTTGGTTTTTTGGAAAGATTTTTCCGTTTTTTATTTGAAGTCGGTTTTTATTTTTGTTAAACTTTTATTTTGATTGAGTGAATCAATTTTTAAAATTATTTTTTTATTACAAAGCTGATGCTTCCCGTGTGGTCCCATTTCAATTTATTCCAATAGTTAGTTCTGATGATGGTATACATGAGAAAACCAAATAAGTCTTAAATTTTTAATTGGAAACGCTTTATTCAACAGTAGTTTGATGAGAGTTGAAGTCTGTTTTTTTGTTATTAATTAATTAAGGTACCTATTATTCGCTAATAGTGGGCTAATTCTACATACTAAATAGTATAAATCATAGGCCTGGTATTTTTATCTAAATATGTAGTAACAATTTTAGTTTGAAAATTTGGCGAATTTGTCCTTTTTAGGGTTCCTTATCCAAAGGGTAAAACGAAACCCGATTACAAAAACTTTGCAGCCCGTCCGTCTATCTGTCACCAGGCTGTATCTCTTGAACTGTGATAGCTACAGACTTGAAATTTTCACAAATGATGTATTTCTGTTGCCGCTTTAACAACAAATACTAATAAATAGAACAAAATAAATATCCCTCCACAAACGTATTTTTTTGCTTGTTTCAGCTATATATTAATAACGGTAACAGGTAGAGTAGTATTTACTGTCGAAATAAATAGTAAAATTAAAATAAAATAAAAAATTAAAGGCTCCCATACAACACACGTGATTTTTTGCTCGTTTTTGAATTTGGTAGGCAGGGGTGTTTAGTTTACTTTAATACTATTGAGAATTGGGCTTGATAGTACGGAACCCTCAGTGCGCGAGCCCGACTCGCACTTGACCAATTTTTTTTACTTCCGCCCTACCTGTTACCAATGCTGCCCTACCTCAAATTCGACTCTAGCTACAGCCCTGTGAGAGGAGCTAACAATGAACTCGGTGAGCTCTACAAAATGTTCAAAAATGAAACTTCATATAGTGAAATTGTTAATTTTTGTAGCACTAACAAAATTCAATGGAAATTCACTACAGCTCTAGCCAGCCACATGGGCGGAATATATGAAAGTGGTATTAAATCTGTAAAATCATTACTTAAGAGACAATTATGTAATATTAAGTTAACTTATGAACTTCTAAACACTGTACTCATACAGATAGAAGGTATTCTAAATAGCAGACCATTATGCCCTTTGCATGATGAACAGAATGATTTAGCTTGCTTGACCCCCGGTCATTTCATAATAGGAGCACCTATCGTAGACATACCAGAACCTAATGTATGTGATATTTCTGAAAATAGACTATCTTTGTATCAAAAGGTTTCTAAATTCAAACAACAATTTTGGAAACAGTTTTATAAACAGTATTTATCAGAATTACAAACTAGAACTAAATGGTTATCCAAAAGTGTCAACTTAGAAATAGGAAATATAGTTTTAATTAAAGACGAAAATACTCCACCTGCTAGCTGGCCTTTAGGCAAAGTTATCCAAGTGTATAAAAATTCAAGTGACAATCTTGTTCGGTCTGTTCTTCTTAAGACAGCTACAGGAGAATATCATCGTCCTATTCATAAGTTAGTCCTACTAATATAGTAAGTTTAATATAAGTTTTCATAGTTAACACACTGTGAATGGTCCTTTGAGTTGATATTAATGTAAATCAATTATTGTTTATGTTTTGAAATCAATTCTTAACACTATGCAATAATGTATTGTTATTATTTAACCTATCAATTAAATGTACTAGTTTTTATAACTTGTGTATAAAACACTAGCTGTAACAATTTATTTACTAAGTAAGTATGTTCGCTTATCCTAAACTCTGAATTCACAACTTTTTTTTCTCAAAATTTCACTTGGCAAATGTATCAAATATTTATTCTACATATTTACTTTCACTAGCAGTTAATTGTATAACTTCTATTAGTAATTAATAATTCAACTTTCTATTGTAAAATTTCAATATTTTATATAGTTTTCTTTCCTTGCCTGGGAGTTATGTATACGATTTTTCTCGTATATTTTTATTTACTTGTTAATCAGTATGCAACGTCACTTGTCAATTACTGATCAATGTCACTTGTCAACGTGCACCATAGAATTACCACAGATAATTTCAAATGTTACCTACTTCCTATCATTGACCTAGAATAATGTAATTACTACCTTCTTATTAACAGACATTCGGTCACAGACTTATGTTTATATAAATTTAATTCTTTTGTCTATTATTTTTGCAACAATGTTTTACTCATTTTACTAGCAACCCAAAGTCTATCATAAATTTCTTTCTCTTTGGCTACAACCAGCAAACTGTACATTATTTAATGTGCAATGTGAAAGCAAAATAAAGTTTTGAAACCAGCAAACAGTGTTTTCTACTGGTCAACCCCGGAACAATCAGAGCAACCCAAAACGATGAGGTTGTTACAAAAGTCCATACAGTCATACACCACACCGGAGATTCCCTCATAGCCTTCGCCCGCCAGTTGGAGCTCTCAGCGCTGTCCACCTCACATGTTGTTAGAGCTAACACTTATCTTACTACCACCTCTATTTCTCAAGCTACCTTTTAAACTGTCACACGTATTTAAAGCTATCGCACCAATATCACTCGCGCATTCCTTAATGTTCAAGTCTTGTTTGCCTACGTTTAAATGGATTAACTCTGTGTTTGTTCTTTCGTTCACTTCGTAAATGTCTCTTTGGTCTGTGTAATACAGGTCTCTGCAACAACAACAGCGTGTTAGAGTAGAGTAGCCACATTAAAGAGTTGAATTAATTAAACAATTAAAATAAAAATTTATTTAAATACGGAAAAATGTAAACTCAAAGAAAACGAGGTGTCAGGGATATCATATTCTGCTCACGGCATGGCAAGGGATTTCAAGTTTTTACCAATTGACAATGTATTAGTATAGAAATACAACATGAACTGCTAAGATTCAAAACTGTCATACAATTCTTATATTTATAAAATTCTCTCGCCAACCTTTGTTGGCCGTAACTCCTCCGAAACGGCTGGACCGATTGTTTGGCAAAACAACGTTTGCCGGGTCAGCTAGTATGATATAAATTTTGAATTTTATAGTGTTTCTATGATAATACGTTCGAATGCCTATTGGTAAAGACGGTATGAAATGCCTTATCTTGCCGATGCCATTGTGCGGTAGCCTTTAGAGTCATGTATTCTATAAGAAACCTGTAATTTTGCACAGAGATTCCCTTTATAATATAGAATATTTTTTCGATATTCTCAATAGCTCAGATCAGTGAGACACAAACGTACAGTGGTCTCTTTCTGATCTCTCGCTATTGCTATATTTGCCTCATGTGTCAAAAAACTATCAATAAAATGGGCAAACTTTAGCTTTTTTTATTCATTTATTCGGTTACAATGTCCATTATTTGTAGGATGTCAACATAGTTATAAGTTACATGTCAATAATTTATAAATACAAACAACGGAACCCTGTAAGGGCGCTGTAACCAGAGAGGCGGACCTATTTAGACAATACTGAGGTAGGACCTAGAAGGCCTATTTATGCGATTTTGACCGGCCTCTCATATGAAAACTATTGAGGCAACTAGTTTCAAATTTGAACGTCATGTATTTTGGGTCTTTAATCTCAAAACGTTGAGAAGCAGAAACACGATTGGAAAAACTTTTCTCGATAGAAAGTTTTTCCAAAAATTGCTCCTATCTTCTCATATTTCCTATGCATTCTCGGAAACGATTCTGCAGATCTCTGTTTTTTTTTATTTTTTGGGTCGATAATGATGATTACTCAAAACGTTTAGAAGTTTTTTGAAATCCGAACTATACTTAATTAAAAATAAAGTAAATACCTAAATCAGTCTAAACTAATTATTCCGCCCACAAACTAGGTAAGCGATAACCATATCGTTAACTCTTTCGGACATGTGATGGACCTATGTTGACATCGTTTTCACACGGACAACCCATATTTGGTTCAGTCTGCGATACGCCATTGCGAACGACGGATGTGCACACTCGCAGTCGTTCGTGGCATGTCGTCGAAGTCCGACTAATATAGAAAAAAGCGCCATCTATTAGTCGCTGGATGAATGGTTATTGTACTCCCAACACGCCATCTGTTAGTACGTAACAGAACGATTATGATTCGAACTTTGAAACACACCGCTCATGGCAGTAATTGATTTCTAGATAAAGACGTACTTACCACAAGTTTTAAAAAGACTGTTTAAGGTTCGAGCACATTATGCGGCTGCGGCCCCGCATCGGGGCGGAGCGCAAAAATCCGCTCAAATCGCTTGAATACAATTTGTATGAATTATCGCACACTGTGCTGGGCTGCAGCGGCTCGCATTAAGGGGATTTATTGAATTTATTTTTGTCTTTCTCACTCTCACGGAGATTTGGTAGGTGCGACATGCAGCGTCGCGGAAGAATATAGCAGAAAAACAACGTTTTACCTAATTACTCAAAAACTAAGCCAGTTATCAAAAATCTGTTCTAAGCGTTTTAGGATATTATTATACATTAAAACAAAAATTACAATTACATCCATTCTAGTTTCCGATAAAATATAGAAAAACTGAGATTTTGGAGCAACTTTTGGGAGAACTTTCTATCGAGAAAATTTTATCCAATCGTGTTTCTGCTTCTAAGCGATTTTAGATTAAAGACCCAAAATACATGACGTGTAAATTTGAAAGTAATTGTCTGCGCTGCGGCCTGCTCCGCCCCGCTGCGGCCCGGCATAATGTGCTAGAACCTTAAAAGTACCAAAACGCGGGGCCGCCTTTTTCTCTGAATAGTAAGGGCGCGTTCCCACTAGCGTCGCAACGAATAATTTATCGCTGGACGACTGTCGTGTTTAGCTGTTCCCATTAATACGATTGTTTGATCGTTATTCGGTATTTTTTTATCGTTTAGTGACTATCGTATCTAATCGTTCCCATTAGATCGCGACGACATTTTATCGTTTTACGGCAGTCGCTTTGTTGTTTACACATCATTAACAAGCTACACGGGTAAACGTCTAGACGGTATTTGTTATCGATGATATGAAAGATTTGCGGTCACGATTAGTCGTATTGATTTTTTATTGTTTTACGACTGTGGTGCTAGCCGTTCCCACTGTCATGACAATCTGTTGTCACTACAAAACAAGCTGTTGTAGACGACAGTAAATCGTGTCGTTCTTTAGGAACACCTCCATTTAAACATGTAAACCACGACACTTAAACTGCACGATTATCTGTCGCACAATGAGAACGCGCCCTTAAGATATAAGGAACACCTTTTGTGTTTGCCAACAGATTTTAAACCTTATTGTAGGTAGTAATAAAGTTTTAAATAGACTGTCTTGTTTGCTTCGATTACAACTTTTTTTAGTTGTGGATAAGGTTGTTAACCGACCTTAAAAAAGGAGGAGGTTCTCAATTCGTCGGAATCTTTTTTTTTAGTTATAACAGTTTACTGCTGATTCACTCACTGACTAACTGATTGATCTCCTCTCCTGAACAAATTTGTATGAAAATTTTTTTGTTCACGGATCGGGTCGTGTAGACGAAAAAAATTCATTTGTAGGAAAAATACGGAGAGAGCTAATTGAAAATTTCAGAGACGGGTAAAGAGCACAGCCAGGGTATTAAAGATAGGTGAGGGGTGCTCGACCAAATGTTACCCGAAACATCATGCAATTGGCCGCTATACGAATTTCGTCCATATCTCGGAAAGTATAAAAGATGGAAGAACGGTTTCTTGACGAGAAGTGATCAAGACCCGAAGCTCTATTCAATGGATAGAAAAAAAATTCAAAATGGCTATATAGGCGGGAAGACAGCACGTGGAGGCGCGGGCCACATGTGGCCTGCGCCTCCACGCGCCCTACTAGTATAATTATATACTAGCATGCAAAATTTTAAAATTTGATTACAAATATGGGGACAGTTGAAATTGAATAAAAGCGTGTAAAAAATACCTCAGGAAATCATTCGGTACTAGGCATAATAGATAAATATAATATTATATATTTCAATCCACGATGACCCGTATACTCCATACGAATTTAATTTACCGTAACCGACACCGCACACTGTTACCGTAACCGACATCGCACACTGTTACCGTAATCGATACCGCACACTGTTACCGTAACCGACACCACACACTGTTATCGTAACCGACACCGCACACTGTTACAGTAATCGATACCGCACACTGTTGCCGTAATTGATACCGCAAACTGTTACCGTAACCGACACCGCACACTGTTATGTTACCGTAACCGACACCGCACACTGTTATCGTAACCGACACCGCACACTGTAACCGTAACTGACACCGCACACTGTTACCGTAATCGATACCGCACACTGTTACCGTAACCGACACCTCACACTGTTACCGAAACCGATACCGCACACTGTTACCGTAACCGACACCTCACACTGTTACGGTAACCGACACCTCACACAGCAAGTCCTTCTCTCTAAATTTGTATTTTTAGGAGGTACTTGCCTACCTAGGTCGTCAACTAGTTTTTGAAAATATGTTCCAAAAATACTTTAAATACAAATTACGAATGTATAACATGCATGTAATAAAAATATTTTGGGTTCAATTCTTTATCCAATATCATCACACTAATATTATCACACTTCACACTATATAATCACACTATAATATTATAAAGGCGAAAGTTTGTGTGTGTGTAAGTGTGTATGTTTGTTACTCCTTCACGCCGTAACTAGTGAACCGATTTGGCTGAAATTTGGAACATAGATAGCTTATAACTCGGATTAAAACATAAGCTACTTTTTATCCCTTGAAAACACATAGTTCCCATGGGATATTAAAAAAAACCCTAATTTTCAACAGTAATCTATAGCTATTGCTATAGGTAGATTACTTTGACAATTACTCCTGAAAGTAGGTGTAAAGGTCATTGAAAAGGAAATTCAATTATTTCTCGGGATTAGTAAAAAATCAAATTTAACGCGAGCAGAGCCGCGGGCAAAAGCTTAGTAAGAGATAAAAATTGAACAAGTTCCTTTCATTTAATTTCATAGTTACCTACTTTTATGAATAACGCCATCTATGGGCATTTGTGACAGTGTAAAAGTCCCGCGTATTGCCGCATATCGCGGAGCGCCAAATGGCGTGCTCGGTAATTTATGCAAATTTATGCCGCCCAATTTTACGAAGTACTCATAAAATCTGAAATCCGTTTTCTTCAATGTAAAGCCTTAAGTCAAAAAATCTGTAAGAGTAATTTAGTGTTCTCTACAGGGGAGAGGTATGAAGAATCTCTGTTGTTCGGCTGGAACTGCAGGCTGCTGAGGTGACTGCTCAGCCCTCTCCGGAGTCTCGGGACGTTCTGGAATGTTCATAAAATCACACTTTAATTGATTGCTGTAAATAGTGGCAGGCGATACTTTCATAGGCGGGAAGGCTGCCAGACCACCACTTGTGGCTCGCGCCTCCAAGCACTCTACTAGTTATTACATAATATGAGGAACCCTTCAATATAAAAGCCCATATTTTTAGGTTTAAATAATTAGTTATTGTCGCGGAATGAAAAGGTTCGTCGATTTTCAAATTGATTCGTTTGCACTGGAATGTTAACATAACGAACTTTTGCAGTACTATAGTAGTGGTATTACTCGTTGCAGACTCGGCCATAAATCATTCGAGTGTTTGTTCGGATGATTTATGACCGAGTCTGCAGCGAGATAATAACACTACCTACTATAGTGCAAAATTGACACTAAGGCGACGAAGCTTTTCATTCCGTTGCTATACATGAGAGAATGTACTGTTTGTTTTTGTTTAGGCATATAATGGGGCAAATAAAACACCAACTTTAGCCGTTAGTTTTATGGTATAATGTGAACTGATATGTGGTTGACAATAGACTAATGCAGAAATGAAACGTCATCATAAATAGTACATGTGCGCCTAGTAATAGTTTAAGGGCAATTAGTATGCCCGACAACATTGGTATAATAAACATTGTGGAAGCGTAGGCTGCAACAACTTCCCGCGCCGGTTGAAATGACTTCATCATTTCAACTTGTCAATTCCTCCGCCGTGGGCAACGGGCAGAGGCGAGTTACAGGACGACGTATACAGCCCTTGGAGGTACGGACTTCTGCTACTCTGGAAACCCCATCTGGTCCAGGGAAAAGCTGCACAACACGCCCTAGGCGCCAACACATGGGGGGTGCGCAGTCTTCAGCTAGTAGCACCATATCGTCGAGTTTGAGATTAGCAGTGTTAGTTCGCCACTTTTTTCTCTGTTGCAATTCAGCAAGATACTCCTTTTGCCAGCGTCGCCAAAACTGATGTCTTATGTATTCAATACGCTTGTAACGGTTTCGTTGATTGTCATTACTCGCATCAAGCGCCGACGATGGTAGCGCCGTTAGTGGTCTTCCGATGATAAAGTGCCCCGGAGTCAGGGAAAGTAGATCATTAGGACATGAGGAAAGAGGACATAATGGGCGACTATTAAGAATTGCCTCAACCTGTGCAAACAAAGTCGAAATTTCTTCAAACGTTAAATGACTGTTTCCGATGACGCGTTTCAAGTGGTATTTAGCGGACTTCACACCAGCCTCCCAAAGGCCGCCGAAATGAGGAGCGTAAGCCGGTGAAAAACAAAATTTGATGCCCTGTTGAGCCGCAAAATCAGATAGAGGTATTTCATTATGTTGGATAAAATTCCCGATTTCTTTCGCAGCTGCAGTGAAATTTCGGCCGTTATCGCACCATATTTCCGTTGGTTTTCCACGGCGTGCAATATAGCGTCGTAGTGTCATGATAAACGCGTCTTTTGTTAGGTCACTAACAGCCTCCAAATGAATACACTTGTAACGCATACAGACAAAGAGGCATAAATAACACTTGATTACACGGCTTCCTCGTCCCTTGCGGTTAACTATGTAAAAAGGTCCAGCAAAGTCTATACCGACGGATAAGAACGGGAAATCTGGATTGATGCGTTGAGATGGTAAATCACCCATTTTAGGGCACAATGTTTTACCTCTCAAACGTCTACACCTAACACAATTGTTGGCTGTGCGTCGGGCCAACTGTCTACCATTAATTGGCCAGATAATCTCTCGGACAGTCGCAAGCAACAATTGAGGCCCAGCGTGCATGTTGTTTAAATGTTCCCTTTCAAAATACAGCTTACATAATTTATGTTTAGCATGCAGTAAAATTGGATGTTTCTTTTCGAAAGAGCAATTAGATGCATTTAAGCGTCCACCCACTCGTATTAAATTGTCCTTGTCCAGAAAAGGAGAAAGCATTATAATTTTATTTTTTTTATTTAATGATTTTCCCTTTAAAAGTATCTCGTATTCAATGGGGAATGAATCACGTTGAGCCATCATACAAAGTGAGTGAAATGAATCTTGCAACTCTTCTACAGATAATATACCTGTGCGTTTGTTTTTAGAATTTTTAATGTTAAATATAAATCTTAAAACATACGCGAAAGATCTCTGAAGCCTGTTTAAAGAAGAATAATTCTCAAAATCAATAACAGGTTCACTCTTCATGGTTGTGTGCGACTTTATTTCAGGTAGGTTAACGTTACTTTGTTCAACGGTTGGCCACTTAGATTCATTTTGAGCTAAAAAACTTGGGCCTGTCCACCATATTTCCTTATTTATTAATTTATTAGCATCTATACCTCTAGAGATCAAATCTGCTGGATTATGCTCAGAAGGTACATATCGCCATGAGGCCTCCTTCGTAGTTTCAATAATTTCACCAACCCTGTTAGCCACGAAAGTTTTTAATTTGTTTGGATCACCTTTAAGCCAACCCAGCACTACCTGTGAGTCACACCAATAGATAATTTTATCTGGGGTATACCTAATTGATTCTAGTACCGTTAAAGTGAGCCGCACAGCCAGCAAGGCAGCGCACAATTCAAGACGTGGTATAGTAATAGGCTGTAAACGAGTAACCTTAGATTTGGCACAAAGCAACCTCACTGTTACCCTTTGATCTTGATCCACAGATCTGACATAGACACATGCTCCAAAGGCATCTGCCGAAGCGTCGCTGAAGGAGTGAAATTGTATTGTAACAGGGGAGTTGCATATTGTGCGCCTGGGCACTCGAATATGAGAGAGAGTTTTTAAATTATCGTCAAATTTATGCCATTGGCCCTTAATATCATCTGGGACAGGTTCGTCCCAATCAATCTTAGCCTTCCATAATTTTTGTAACATTATTTTCGCTTGAATAATGCATGGACTTAAAAGCCCCAATGGGTCAAAAATTTTAAATGCATTGGACATAATAGTACGTTTCGTAATCTTCTCGGTGCTAGGAGACAATTTTGTGGGAAAGTGTAAAGTATCACTGGATGGGGTCCACCCAAGCCCGAGTGTGCTTGATGATTCGCTAATGGTTAAGTTATCTTGCTTATTGATATCAATATTTTCAAATAAGGATGGCATATTAGATTTATACTTTCTTAAATTGAAACAACCAGATCTTAGGGCTTTGGCAACTGAGGTCTGAATGAGAATAAGATCGTCTTCATTATCAGCTCCAGTAATTAAATCATCGACATAGAAATCTTTCTGTATGATATCCTTGACGATTTTATCATTTTGCTCCTCACCTATTTGCCAAAGACAGCGTGTGCTTAAATAGCTTGCACTTGCAGTACCGTACGTGAGAGTATTCAGCTGCAATGTTTGGATGGGTAATGACTCATCATCTCTCCATAAAATGAGCTGTAAATGGCGATCTTCTTCATTTACTAACACTTGGCGATACATTTTTTCAATATCGCCGGTGAGAAGAAATTTATATTGCCTGGCTCGAATTAATATGGAAAATAGCGATTCTTGTAATTTAGGACCCACCATTAAAATGTCATTAAGAGCAAAGCCTGATGAAGAAGAAGCAGAACCATCAAACACGACTCTAAGACGTGATGACTCACTAGATTCCTTTAAGACCGCGTGGTGACATAAATAGTAAGAATTAGCCATTTTTTCTTTTCTAGCAACCGATAAATGCCCTAAATCAGCATATTCATGTATAAATTTAGTGTACTCAGACTTCAAGTCAGGATTTCTTTTAAATCGCTGTTCTAAATAATGAAAGCGCCTTCTAGCTAATTTGTAAGTATCCCCAAGACAATCAGGTGTGTCCTTTAGTGGAAGTTTAACGCAGAATCTGCCTGTTTCATCTCTAGTAGTGTGTGTAATAAAATGTAATTCACAAATCTTATCCTTTTCACTCATAATGTTTTTTGTAGGTACTTGCTCTAAATCCCAGAATTTAGAAAGTGAATCTTCAAGATTATCATTGCTTGAAAATGTAGAAATAGACGCATGATTGGCAGTTGTTACTTTATTGACAAATCCTGAACCTATAGGGCCTGATATTAGCCAACCGAGGCGAGAATCTCTGAGCTTTGGTTTCCCAGGTCCAAGGTTGATTTGCTCATTGCCTAAGATATCCCAAAACAGATCAGCACCTATCAATACATCAATTGGTAATAGTTTGTTAAGTTTAGGGTCAGCTAAAACAATATTTGTAGGTAAATTCAGTGCACTCATGTTTACGGGATGCTTAGGAATCTCACCTGTTAATTCATTAAGCACCAGACAGGAAGTAGTAAGACTAAAATTTTCATTTAACGAATTAATCTGCAAACTGCAAGTCTCTGTCACCGTATTTGATACACTATTTCCTATTCCTATAACTTTAAGAGCATCAATGGGATTTGATTTTAATTGAATTTTATTTTTCAACCTTTTGGAGATAAATGACATCTGACTTCCGCAGTCCAGCAGTGCTCTTACCTTATCCTTTTGCTTATTCAAAGGATTGACTACTTCTATGAGGGCAGTTGATAAAAGGATTTGATTTGAATTTTCTTTAGAATAATTAACAAAAAGTTCCTGATCTTCATCTAAATTAGATGCTTCTTCTAAATCAACTTGGTTACTGATGGCTTTGTTAGGAGTATGAAGTAAACGGTTATGACGTGCCCCACAGTGACATGGGCGCATTCGGCAATTTTCAGCTGTATGCCCTTGGATTAGGCAATTTGCGCATAATTTATAATTTTTGACGTCATTCATCTTCTCTTCGATCCCCTTTGACTTAAAAGTATTGCAATCATAGATCTTGTGATCATTATCGCATATCACGCATGATAATTTAAATTTACTGCTGTTTGCCAGTGTTGCGCTTGTACGTGATGTTTCTGGTTTATTAAAATTGTTACGAAAATTATTACTGCTGTTAGACTTAAAATTAGAATTATTATTGTTAGGCGCCTTAGGAATGTTATTGTCATTCCTATTATTACGGCTCAATGCTTCCAACACATCGGCACGGTCAATTAAAAATTTAAAAAATTGCTGTAATGTTGGAGCTTCGTTGGTTAAGTCATTGCGATGCTCCTCCCATTTTGTTAGTGTGGTAGTATCTAATTTCGAAGACAACATAAAAATAATTAACACATCCCACTTATCCGTTGGCTGTCCTAAGCTGGCTAATGCGCGCAGATTTTTTGTTACGTGATCTACAAAAAATCGCAAAGATTTTTCTGACTCACGTGGAAGTTGCTTAAAATTGCATAATGAATTTAAATGATGATTTATCAATATTCTCTTGTTATTATATCTGTTACAAAGCAAATTCCACGCCTCAGAATAGTTCGCTGAAGAAACTTCAAGATTTGAAATGATTCGCGCGGCATCGCCTTCTAAGTATGAAATCAGGTAATGGAATTTGTGTATATCAGATAAATGCGTATTGCTGTTAATTAAATTTTCAAAGGCGTCGTGGAACTGTAACCAACGAAAATATGATCCATCAAATTTATTTATTACGATTCGTGGAAGTTTTACACCAAATTCCACAGAATCGGACCGAGAAGAATTATCAAAAAATGATCCGTGTCGCGTGTGTTCACAATCAACTCGTTTTGTAAATTTTTCCACTAATGTTTTAGCAGTGGAAATATTTCTAACGATATCGCTTTCGATAACTTCGCGTTCATCAATTTCAACTGCAAAATTCTCCGGGCTTAAAATCTCTATCTCATCTTGCAAGTTATCGAAACGAACTGATAAAGCCTCAAACTTCGCGAGCTTAACATTCAACTCGGTTAATTGCACGTTATCCAATTCAGATTCTTCCGAAACACTACTTAAATAATTTTTAAATTTAGTGATTTGACCTTTAATGGATGATCGCTTCATAAGTAGCTCCTTTAAAGTTTGTCGTTTATCAGTATCGTTAGGCATCGTGACTTAGGACGAATATGACGGCTTAGTAATAATAATAATAAAAAATGTTTAAATGCTCACGCTCCTTATCTCGCTGCGACTTCACCTGTCCGCTCGAGTAGGGCATCGAAACTCGGTTCAATTTTAAAAACCCGGGTTTTCGGGTCTAAGAGTAATCAAAACCCGGGTAGACCGGTTTTTTCGAGCATTTCGATCTTTTTATTGTAATTTTTTTAAATACACTAATCGGCGTTTATATATCGATTCTTTTCAATCTTTTCATTGTTCTTTCTGAAAATGGCCAGTGGAGATGATAATGCCATACTCGCAATTTTACTTTCTACCTGTTATCACACTCACACTAATAATATTATAAAAGCGAAAGTTTGTGTGTGTGTGTGTGTGTGTGTGTGTGTGTGTGTGTGTATGCGTGTGTAAGTGTCTATGTTTGTTACTCCTTCACGCCGCAACTACTGAACCGATTTGGCTGAAATTTGGAACATAGATAGCTTATAACCCAGATTAAAACATAGGATACATATTTAACAAACATATATAACAAACAAACTTTTTATCCCGGAAAATCCATAGTTTCTATGGGATATTTAAAAAACCCTAATTTTCAACAGTAATCTATAGCTACAGCTATAGATAGATTACTTTGGCAATCTTTCCTGAAAGTAGGTGTAAGTAAAGGTCATTGAAAAGGAAATTAAATTTTTCTCGGGATCAGTAAAAAATCAAATTTAACGCGGGCGGAGCCGCGGGCAAAAGCTAGTGTCTTATAAACTTACCAAATTGCGTAAAAACAATTAAAAATTTGAATTTTCTTTCAATTTTAACAAATAAATCGGTGAGAGAATATGAATCTGCATAGGTACAAATTTTAATAAAACTTGAAATAAAAATTTATCTTATAAATTATTATCTAAGAATCTCAACTACAAAAATCTCAATTACAGTATATTTTTATTAGTGAATTACAATCATAAATATAACTTTAACTTTATTCTTAAAGTTTAAATTGATTCTTCATACGAATCTTATTACCCTTCGGATACATAGCTAAAATTTTCGAAACTACTTCACTTGTGTCCATCTCTTCATTAATAATACCTTTGTCTTTCAAGCCCATATCACCTACTTTAGTCGACAAAAGAACCATTTTATCAGGCTTTATTGACTTCCCACCTTTGAATAAATTAATAAAATCATCTCCAGTAGGTATTTTATAATCTTTATTATTATCTGTATCATTGCAATCGGTACTAAGTAAAAAAATTTGCGACTGAGAGTTTAAAAACGCATCTCCTTGTATATGGATTGTCTCCAAACTCTTATTATCGAGATCTTTATAAGTTTTATTCAAGGAAACGACAGAATTGAATGATTCACTCTTAGAAATTAACCTCTTTTTTTTTAAGTTTTTAACCTCTTGGGACGTTTTTGCGTGTTCTTGTGAATTATTAATTAATAATGTTTGAAACAAATTATCTTCTTCATCGTTCAATACATTTAGGGAATCCAATAAAAGGCCGTTTAGGCAGAGTTTTGTATTGGATTCGGACTTATTTCTTTTTTCAAAAGTTTCATCTATAATGTTGGCAGGATTGGATTGTTCTATTTTTAAATCGTCTATTTCCATAGAACATTCTTGCATGTTATAATATTTTTTTTCTTTTGAATCATAATGTATGGGAAAACACCCAGACCCGAGACAACAACAAACAACAAAGGATAAGCTCTGTAAAATCTGTTTAGTCCATCAAAATATTCAGGGCTTACCCGGCAAGGAATATGAAATAGAAATGTTTGTTAATCAATTCAATATTGACATTCTTTGTCTTACTGAGCATTGGCTAAATAAAAGCCAATTGCAAATATATTTAAATAATTACACTTTGTCAAGTGCCTTCTCAAGAAAGACAGCAATCCGGGGTGGGTCTTTAATAATAACACATAACCATCTCAAATGTAAGGAACGAAAAGATATTGTCAGTCTTTCCAGAGAACGCATTGCAGAACTATCTTGTGTTGAGATGGAAAGATATATTGTGGTTTGTGTCTACCGACCCCCCTCAGGTGACCTTAAACTTTTTGAGGATATAATGGAGGATGTACTCAAGCGACTGTCGACTTCAACTAAAAAAGTATTAGTATGTGGGGATTTTAATATCGATATTTTATTGAGTAATTCAAATACTGTTCAGTTGCTTAATTTATTTAAATGCTTTAATCTAAAAAATGTGTTCAAGGAGCCCACTAGAGTAACACAAACCTCAGCCTCCTGCATTGATAATATATTTTGTAACTGCGAGATTGTTGATAAGGCTATAGTAAATAAGCTTAGGTCTGATCATTTTGGTCAACAAATAAAGGTCTTGAATAGTTCTGTTAAACTCAAGCAAATAGTTACATGCAGACCTATAACTAAAAATAAGTTAATGCGGTTCAAAGATAAAATATCTTCTACAGTTCCTGCCTTAGTCTTTGAACATGAGCACCCTGATAGCATTTATGGAACCCTATTTAAAGCAATAGATTCGGAATTTAATAATATTTTTAAATTTAAAAAGATAGATATTATGAACAATAAATTAAAATTCAGCGATTGGGCAACTATCGGGATTCATAAAAGTAGAAAAAAGTTATATGAGCTTTATGACGAAAGACAATTTAATAAATCTGCAATTTTCCTAGAACAGGTTAAAAATTATTCAAAAATTTTCAAAAATGTGTGTATTCAAGCTAAATCACTGCATATTAAAGAAAAAATTACTCAATCCGATAACAAGATAAGAACCACATGGAACATAGTCAACAGGGAAGCAGGAAAAACCAAATCGCGCAACCCGAAGATTGAAATAGTTGCAAATGGTAATAAAATAACATCCGATTTGGAGGTCGCGAATACCTTTGAAAACTATTTTCAAAATGTTCCTGTTTTGTTAACGGATTCTCTAAAGTCATCGCCAACAACAGCTCAAAAACTTTTAAGAGAAAACGTGAAAGAGTGCTCTGCCTTATTTAAATTTGAACATGTCACTGCAGCAGACATTAAAAAAACCTCCCGCCTGATAAAAATTAAAAGAACTGGTGACCTTTGGGGAATGTCTGTGCAAGTAGTTTTTAACATAATTGACTCCATTGCCCCTTATATGGCTGTATTATTTAACCAATGTATCGACCTAGGAATTTTTCCAAATTTAATGAAGCATAGTAAACTTATACCACTATTTAAATCTGGGGATAAACAGGACCTCAATAACTATAGACCTATTTCAATCTTACCAACTCTGAGTAAGATATTTGAAAAAATCATTCTTGACCAACTCCTTAGTCATTTTAATTCTAACAAAATTCTTCACTCCGAACAGTATGGTTTTACTAAGGGTAGGAATACAACTGATGCAGGTGCCAAGCTTTTAAGCCATATCTATGATGCCTGGGAACAGTCTCAGAATGCCATCGGAGTCTTCTGTGACCTGTCCAAGGCTTTTGATTGCGTTGAACATCAGACACTACTATTTAAACTTAGCCATTACGGCATCAAAGACAGAGCTCTTGATTTCGTTGCCTCTTATCTAAGTGATCGAACACAAAAGGTATGCATAAATGACATAAAGTCGCAGGGTTGTTCCCCCATAATGGGTGTGCCACAGGGTTCAATATTGGGACCTTTTCTATTTTTAGTGTACATAAATGATTTGCCGCACCATGTAAACGGTATTTGCGAGATAGTATTGTTTGCTGATGACACTTCTTTGATTTTTAAAACTGATAGAGGTAAAGACAACTTAGACGACGTAAATTATGCTATCGCGCATGTATCGCATTGGTTCACTGTTAACAATTTACTTTTAAACTCAAAAAAGACTAAGTGTATTGAGTTCGCACTACCAAACGTAAAAAACGTAGCTACCAACAAAAAGGTGATTGTGAATGGTGAAACACTGGAAATGGAAAACTCTACAGTATTTCTGGGGGTAACCTTAGACGATAAACTACAATGGGGCGCTCATATTGAGACTCTGGCAGGTAAACTTAGTTCAGCTGCCTATGCTGTGAGAAAAATTAGGCAGTTAACAGACATTGATACAGCCAGGCTTGTCTATTATGCCTATTTCCACAGTGTTATGTCCTATGGTATTCTATTATGGGGCAAAGCTGCTGAGATTCAAACTATATTTGTATTGCAAAAGAGAGCAATTAGATCTATATACAAAATGAAGCCACGCGAATCTCTTCGCCAAAAATTTAAAGAAATAGGTGTTCTTACAGTGGCATCTCAATATATTTATAATTGCTTACTCTTTGTACGTCAAAACATTAATAATTATAAGCAACGTATAGATGTAAGTAACCGTCCAATTAGAAATGGCGGACACAAGTTAGTTGTAGTACCACACCGTTTACGTAAAGTACAGAAGTCCTTTGTGGGGTTGAGTGTACGCTTCTACAATATGATCCCGAAGTCTGTTTTGGACTTACCTTTACACAGGTTTAAAGTCACTGTCAAAAAACATCTAATAAGTCGGGGTTACTATACTATTGAAGAATTCTTTAATGACAAGAATTGTTGGAATGATAGGGATATATTTCCATCTCTTCACGAGATATCTTAAAAATTATGTATTAATTATTGATATTATTTAAGAAATTGTATATAATGACATTTTTTTTGAAAAGAGCAAGTGCCGAGTTTCTTGCCAGTTCTTCTCGGTGCAAACCTGCTTTCCGAACCTGGCGGTAGAGTTTTGACTTTTCATAAGAGCTTATTAATTGGGCCTATGTGAAAATAAAGATTTTTCATTTTCATTTTCATTTTCATTTTCATTTTTAACAACAAGTATATTAATAACCCGAAAAACCCGAGTTTTAAAAATCAAACCCGGGTTTTTTTGTAATCCTCAAAACCGGGAAAACCCGGGTTTTTTCGGTCCGGGTAAACCCGGGCTCGATGCCCTACGCTCGAGGCTCGAGCGCGAGGCGTGAAATCCGCCAAACACCTACTCCGCTTATCGGCTGCTGCACGCAGATTATGCACCTGACGCACCGCGATCGCGCAGCAGTCGCACGGAGCAATGATGTTTACTCCTGAAAAAATTCGGCGAACGAACTAAATATTTGCTCACAAAACGCACGACTCGAGTCAGCGAGCCGGTGTGCGATCAACCTAAAGACGACAATTATTTTGATTCAAAACTATTATTTACTTTACTGTTGTTAATATATGAACGGTGTTCAAGTATAGGTACCACTAAACAAATATGAAATAATCGTAGAATTTATTAATACAAATATAAACTGTAACTAGGTATAACCCGGTAGATGAGTAGGTAGGACTTGTTTGAATGAGATATTTATTTGTTGAAACAACTATAAAACGTTAAGATGTTAATTTTTATATTAAAATATACGTCAATACTACTGATTTACAATGAGTTAAGATAATTTCCAATGAAATCTAACTAGAAATTGTAAAATTTAACCGATAGGTACACCGCTGGCAGAGAAACAAACCTACCGCGCAAAATGTATTTACAATTACAATTTCTATGAAATTTTAGTATAAATTGTATTGGTTTGCATAAAAAAGACTGCAAAATTACTTTGCCTACACAGATCAAGGTATCCCTAATAGTTTTAGCCACTATTTTCGGGAATATGGATGTGAAATTATAACAAAGGAAGGGCACTTATCTTGACAAAATCTTCGTGTTGATGCGATATCCCAGCGTACCACAGTTCCACGTTGATTGTTTTTGCTTCGGTTCCCCTCATGGGCCACCAATTTATATGTTTAGGCATATAATGGGGCAAATAAAACACCAACTTTAGCCGTTAGTTTTATGGTATAATGTGAACTGATATGTGGTTGACAATAGACTAATGCAGAAATGAAACGTCATCATAAATAGTACATGTGCGCCTAGTAATAGTTTAAGGGCAATTAGTATGCCCGACAACATTGGTATAATAAACATTGTGGAAGCGTAGGCTGCAACAGTTTTAATTCTGAAACGTAAACTAAATGACTTACATCACAGAATGGTTCAGCTGCCAAATCTGGACATTTGCATGCTGAAACAAAAGTGTCAATAAAATAATTTTAAGGTATTTCATTGCAATTTTCGTTAATATTTTTTACTCTATTACAAGTTAGTACTTGACTGCGATCTCACCCGATGGTAAGTGATGATGCAGCCTAAGGTGTTATCGTACTAACTTGGAAGGGCAAGTAAATTTAGCCCAACGGTTTCTACAAGCATCGCACCGGAACGCTAAATTGCTTGGCGGTGCGTCTTTGCTGGTAGGGTGGTAACTAGCGGTCGAAGCCTCCCACCAGACCAGACCTGAGCCAATTTAAAAGTTATAAAATTCCAAATTGACCCGTGGCGGGAATCGAACCCGCGACCTCCCTCCGGGCTCGAAGCCGAGCGCGCCGCCACTGCGCCAAGGAGATCGTCACAAATTCGCGAGCACATACAACTTACATTCAATAGTGATTTCCTGTTCGCTCTGTGAATTTCTTCTGGAAGTAACTTTTTCAAATAGTTCCATTTGTGTTTTGAAATACCTGTAAAAGTGTTTCGTTTCAGTTAAACAGTAATTATTATTTTCGGAATTCATGCTCCTTGTAAAATGGCAGTTTTACCCATTAAAAGACGAAACTGATTTTCCATTGTCATATAAAAATACCAAATCGCTCCCGGGCTGTAGTTGTTTACATTAAAACTAACAACTTTTGTTCTACGACTTTTCAAAATACAGTATTAATTTATTTCATACAAAAAATATTATATAAATCATGTAATTTCTGAAAAGTGACATTACGCTGCGAAACCAATCGCCGCGGTTTCGTGCGCTGCCGCCGTTGCCAATGCTACGCTACAGAGTAGTTACAATTAGAGTATCTCCGTTAAATATGCATGTATGACATATCGCAAAATATAAAATTTTGAATATAGAGATCGATATGGTATTTTTATATAAACCTGTATAAAAATAATACCATAGAAATACTTTGGACCGTATTTTCATGGGTTCAAATCAAATTTGGAAATTGGAGGTAATGCGAAGACGCACCCCATTCTGTCAAATCGCTGTATCATTCGATTTGTATGGAGTTTGACAAAGTGGGGCGCGTCATCGTGGAATGCACTCACGCGCTTCTGTCAATATTCGTAATGATTTCTCCATTCAGCGAGTCCCACACTTTGATGTTACCCTGCAGACACGAACTGACCACCTTTTCACCATCAGTCACCAGGCACTCCACTTCCTGACTGTGACCTGCCACCACCAACGGCACCGCTTCCATCACCAACTGAACATTACAACAATTTAGCTTTAAGGGGCTAAACAATAGACATATACCCTGGACAGTTCATCGGTGCCAATAATACCAGTTGTGTAGCGCCATCTGTCAAAATTCTATAGGTGGCTGCTGGGTGAACTACAGCGTGGCCTTACTGTTGGTACAAAACAAGCATTTTTGGCACCGATAAACTGGTGACATTTTTTCGCGCCGTCCTCCCTGTCCAGGGTATAACAGACAGTGAAATTGCAGGTAGAATCATCATATGCCTCAAAGTAAACAATAGCTTGTGTTATGGGTACTAGATAACTCAGATAAAGTCATTCTTTGCTCTGTGGTCTATCTAGCGATTGAAAAATCGGCCCTTAAAGTGATATAATACCTTTATTATCAATGTCAATTTGATAGCCATTCCTGAGAAAAAAGCTTTATGGCTATTGTGGTGGACAGACAAAGTAATTCTATACAGGTAGTTTTTCTTTTTTGGTTCTCTTTTTTATCTGAAGTTTAAATAGTTTACCTGAACGGCAGGTTCGTTTGCCAAAATTTTACTGTATTCGTTATCTTCGTTCCACGACGCCCGCCATTCCGCGTAGTGTTTTGAACAAATACACCTGTTGAATTCATAATGCAGTTTATTTCTATGACATTATCGATGTACTAACTGTTGTACGATGGACTAACTGTTCTATACAATTGACAGTTCCTTTTTTGTGCCGATTTGAAGCGCTCCCGTCGAAGGTCCACGGTACTAAAATTGACATTTACCTTAGTTTTGCATGTAATTTTATTTTAGTTCCATGGACGCTCACGCCAGCTTTCGCAACAATCAGCGCCAAAATGGCGAAAATCAAGTAAGTGTCTTCATTTTCAACCGACTTCAAAGAAGGAGGAAGTTCTGAATTCGACTGTATGTTTTTATGTTTGTTACCTCATAACTTTTGACTGGATGAATCGATTTTGATGATTCTTCTTTTATTAGAAAGCTGACGCTTCCCGTGTTATTTCATTGCAATTTAGTCCAGTTCTTATAATGGTATCCATGAGAAAACCATACGTCTTAAAATTTTAATTGGAAAGGATGTATTCAACAGTAATTGATGAGAGTTGAAGTAGGTTTTTTAATGAACAACCTATATTTTTGCGATGACAGTCCAGCGTACTTGTATTTTAGAGGTCAGCGTCGGGGACACTAAGTGTTACCTGTAAAGCACCATCATCATGTAGCCGATGACAGCTATGCCGATCGTGCAGAGGATGGGCAGCAGCAGTATCTCCATGCGAGTCGTAGGGTAGATCGGTAGCTCCGGCCCTTTGCCCCATTGGTGTGCTTGGCTCTTGGTGTCGATCATCTCGAATTCTGGAAAAGTTTTTTACAATATGTTAAATAAACGATCTTCTCTCGGTCTGGAGTGTTTATTTACGGTTCATCCTTTAGAAACCGCTGTACCCAACATTGCAGTGACAGATAGCATTGAATTTTCTGTAAAGAACAAAGTCGTTCTTCAAGTGGCATACCCCTCGAATCCGAGTGCGCGTCACTGCAAAACTTCAAAACTCAATATCTCTTTTAATATATCTAATATCTTTATATATATAATAATATCTTTATTTCACATAGGCCTAACGTACAGGCTTAATTTAATTTAAGACATATGGTTTTGTCATGTATAACATTATCAGATTGGACTAAATTGAAATGGGACCACACGACCAGCTTCAGCTTTCTAATAAAAAATGAATCATCATCGATTCACCCAGTCAAACGTTATGAGCAAACATAAAAAAAAAACATAAAGTCGACTTGAGATCTCCACAGCTTTGTACTTCCTTCAGCTTTCTACAAAAAAACCACAAGATGCCGAGAGAAGTTGCATCCTTATGTGGTTGATGTTCATCGTACTCGAATGAAACGTTTTTCTACCACGTTTCTGATACGAATCGCTAAGGTGTGGAACACCCAAGTAATATCTCTGTGTCTTCAAGAGAAGAGTGAATAGACATTTTCTAGGTAAGCGCGCTCCATCCTAGACTTCATCATTTCTGTCCATTAGACATGACTGCAGTCAAGCGCAAGCCCACCAATTATAAAAAAATTACCTACAATAGACAAACGTAGTTTCTTTTCAGACGGTGTCGCGCAGAGGGCTATGTGACTACCAAGATAGTTAATCTGGGAGTTTGCCTGATTGTTTGTTTATGTAACCTTTAAACCTGAACTATTTTTATCATATTATGTAACCCTTTGTTTTATTGAACTATCTACTCTTAATTTGGCCTATCTAAATCACACAGATAACATACTTTTTATGTTATTCTGTTACCATAATGATTTTAAAATAACAAACGTCTTACCTAGACGACGTTCGGTAATGCGCTGAATGTTTCAAGAGGATGGTTTCATGCGCCTGCAAAAGTTTTGTGTCGGAGGCAGCAGTTTCCATTACGGGTGAAAACACCAAAGGTTGTCGTCCGCTGTTGTTGTAATTCATATTAACCGATTGCTTCCATTCACTCGTCTTGCTGTTGCTCGAACTGTGCTCGGAGTTACTGTCAGATATATCTGTCGGCGCAATGAAGTAGTCCACCACCCCGGAGTTGTAAACTATCATAGATATCCACACAAGCCTCCACAGCATGAAAGCTCTTTGGAAGAACCTCGTCCTCGCCCACATGTTGACGAGCCTGATTCGCTTCGCAACTCTCTGGTCTTGACTTCCGGGACTGGAGTTTCTTTTCGCCACAACGTCCGTGGGACTGTTCTGAGCGAATCCATTCAACCTCGGATGCGATTTCGACTAAAGGTACAAGTTGGTAGCCGACTGCAGACAGCAGCAGCAGACGACGTGTCGCGGCGACACTACTGGTTTCTATGTATTTCTATGAAATTCCCTCCGTAGTGAGCGACATGAAGCCAGCGACGTGTCGTCGAGCGGCAGACGCCAGTGTCGTCCGACCGCAGATCAGTAGTGTCGCTGACGCTGGAGCAACGACCGCGTTCGAGACAATCCAAGATCAGTAGTGCCGCTGACGCTGGAGCAACGACCGCGTTCGAGCCAATCCAAGATCAGTAGTGCCGCTGACGCTGGAGCAACGACCGCGTTCGAGCCAATCCAAGATCAGTAGTGCCGCTGACGCTGGAGCAACGACCGCGTTCGAGCCAATCCAAGATCAGTAGTGCCGCAGACGCTGGAGCAACGACCGCGTTCGAGCCAATCCAAGATCAGTAGTGCCGCTGACGCTGGAGCAACGACCGCGTTCGAGCCAATCCAAGATCAGTAGTGCCGCAGACGCTGGAGCAACGACCGCGTTCGAGCCAATCCAATCAACTGGATGCCATCTGCTGTTGCCGTCTGCAGTCGGGTTCGAAATCATGACTGCAGCGACATGACGCGACGACGTGTCGCGACGACATGAAGCGACGACACGTCGCCTGCTGCTGCTGTCTGCAGTCGGCTACCAACTTGTACCTTTAGTCATCCTTTGCGGTGAAATACTAGTGTCGTCTGAGTACCCCGTATTGAATTGCCAGTTGAACGCGTTGTTCCCGTTGAAGTAATCCCTCAAGTACAACTTGGAGTTTTGGTCGGGAGAGAACTCCATTCGCCTCGCGTCGATGCCTAGTATCGTGGCGAAAAACGCCATCTGAATAAAGAAGTCGGATATCAGGCTCACGATCATGAATATCGAGGACTCCTGGATGAAGGGCACGAACGTGAACAGACCGACCGTGAGGACGGTGATCTCCGCGAGCAGGTTCTTGGTTATCGACCAGCCTTCTTTGCTGAGGCCTTGAGCGAGTCGGATTTTTACGTCGAGTCGGGAATCCGTGGACGTGACGCTCTTTGTAAGTATAAGGACGTTCTCTAGTCCGACAATTATCACCAGATAGGGGAATATTTCTTTTCCTTGCAAGCTCAAAGGGAATCCGAAGTAGAAACATAGGCCCATAGACATGGATAGACTGCCCGCCACGGTTAGCACAGCTGATGCGGCGAGGCCGAGCTTGGATTTTATGTATTCTATTTTTCGCACGGAGAAGTAAACGTAGAGAAATAATCCAACGAATGCGATCATTAGCGGTACCAGCTCGTGGTAGTTGAACTGCCCAGGGTAATACACGAGAGTCATTTCCTCGGAGTGCGCTTGCGGCGTGTCTTGATACAAGGGGTGAATCTCTGCTAGCTTCTTCGATAGAGAATTGATGAACCTGAAACATTGAATCAAATTATATTCTTATTTCTTACCCGACGGCTGCATTAAAAGTTGTGTTTTTGCGCGTATCTTGTATGTATGTATTGTGATTT
Source organism: Coenonympha arcania (assembly GCA_036785405.1). Lineage (NCBI taxonomy): Eukaryota > Metazoa > Arthropoda > Insecta > Lepidoptera > Nymphalidae > Coenonympha > Coenonympha arcania. The sequence goes on from JAWDAA010000033.1 coordinate 299,511, forward strand.
TTTTAAATTTCTTTATTGCCTCATATCTTTCAAATGGCTTAGTGAATTTTGGCGGTTAAGGTATTGTTAAATTCAACTCAGAAATCATGTGTCTTTAAATTTTTTAAAGATCATAATGGCGGATTTTTGGTGCTAAATAATGTTTTATTTCAAAAAAATTATCAAAGCTATCGAGTGGGGTATCAAAATGAATGAAATTAAAAGGAGGTTGATTAAAAAAATATACTATTGTCATGCTATGTAAGTATGCTTTATAACTTTTTAAGTTAATATTTTTAGAGTAGAGTTTTTTTAATTTTTAAAAATAATCTTATCAAATCAAATAATGATGAAGAATATGAAAGGTAAAAAATTACCGTTGGTCAGCGCGTCGGTAGAATATAGTGACGGCGTATTGCAAGACTCTAGGGCGAGCTCGCAGCGGATACCGTTTAATTCCCGTGTCACGCAGCTGCATACCGAACGCCATTTCCGCTATCGACACTTTGCCTTTCTGGAGATTCTGTGTATGCAAATATACAACATAACTTAGCATCGCATAAATCGTACTTCAAAGCGAGATTTAGATTAGCAGCTAGACTTGCAGAAGCTGCCCTTGGATTGTGTAAGAAAAACGTATTCATCGCTTTCGTAAACGTTTACGAATTCTGCCAGCTGATTGGTTCCCTGATTTACGTCAGCCAATCGGGGGGCAGAATCTGCAAACTGTGAATACGTTTTTCTTACGAAATCAGACCAGCAGGGCTAGACAATGTCACTTAAGCGTTTGGCGTTAACGCTAGTCGACAAAAATGTATGGACAAAACAAATGACTGTAGAAAAACCACGATAATAATTAACTAAACACGCTGTGTTTGATACTGTCGGCTGTCAATTGTCAAGCGAAGTACGCTAAAGTTATCTACAAGGTTCGCGAGAACGCCAGCGAGCGTTACTAAAGGTTGGAGGATAAAGTTAGTTAATTATTCAAGTTAGCGTAGTTAATTATTCAAACACAGCGTGTTTAGTAATTATTATCGTGGTTTTTCTACAGTCATGTGGTTTGTCCCATACATTTTTGTCGACTAGTCGACGAGCGTTAACGCCAAACGCTTAAGTGACATTTTCTAGCCCTGCAGGGATTTTAAAATTCTTTCCATCTTCCATAATTGAACTGAAAAATATGTCAACGAGGAGTCAACATATAATCAGGTCTCAATGCTGTAAAAATGTGTTCATTCTCTTGCTCTTTGCACCAAAGTAAACAGTTATAATATATTATATTATGCTAATGAGATATTAAAATTGTCTAAAATAGTGGTATTAGTAGTAAAAGCTGAAAACGGACCTGGCAATTGAAAACGGTGTTGACAATGTTCGCATCTAAGGAGAATGATTGCGGATTTTGTTGGCACAGGTTGGCGGGAGAGAGTAGCAGGCAGCTATACTCTGGTAGGACGCGCTCCACGCTAGCTGCTGTCCCTGCGTTTTATGCCCCCAATTTGATAACAGTGTTGCAACAGGGTCTGCTTCCTGTGAACCAACAATTTTGTAGACATTAATTACCTTTTTTATAACATTACTCTGTACTCAACGTATCGCAAAACTGAAGTGGCAATGGGCGTGGCACATAGCTCGTAGGACCGATGGACGTTGGGGACATGACGATGATGACGGCCACGAATTGGGAAGCGCAATTAGCTGGCTGTAGGCGGCGCAAGATCGTGGTATTTGGCGGTCATTTCAGGAGGCCTTAGTCCAGCAGTGGACGTTCATCGGCTGAAACGACGACGACGGTGGCACTACTACACTGTACAGTGTACTGTTAGTAATTGACTGCGATCTCATTTGATGGTAAGTGACAAGAATGCACTGGTCGAAGTTTTAATCGTACTAACTTGTAAGGGGATAAGCAACTCCTAACGGTTTCTACACAGGATTGCGCCGGAATGCTAAGTCGCTTGGCGATGCGTCTTTGCTGGTAGGGTGGTAACTAGCCACAGCCGAAGCCTGGCAACTGACCAGACTTAAACCAATTAAGAAATTATAAAATTTTTGTCGGGAATCGAACTTCTACTACTTCCCACTGAAATAGGAGGCGCGCCACTGTGCCAGGAAGGTCAAAGCTTTGTTACAAAAACATTTAGTACATTACAATACAAAGTTCATATAACAGCAAATCTGTTCTGGTACTATTACTCAATCAAGTACAAAGATCACACCTAAACATGACACCTAATAAACAAAAATTCTTATCAGTATTGAGACTGCAACGGAAGATGTAAATATTGTTACTCATTCATTACAAATAGTTCCAGGAAATTTTGTCAACACAAATTTTGTTATTAAAGTAATGTTTTATTACCTGCAGTTAAAAAATATTAAGACAATTACTTTGAAATTAAAACGTTATGTATTTTGGAGTTTTAATCTAAATTCGTTGTGAAGCAGAAACACGATTGGACACAATTTTCTCGATAGAAGTTTCTCCTAAAAGTTGCTCCAAAATCTCCATTTTTTCTAAGTTTTGACAATGATTATTTTTTACAAACATTTAGTCTCATAATTTTTTAATATAATTATAGATATTGTTCTTATAAATTACCACTTACGTGTCAGGATCTTCATGATTGCGAATGCTTTCCAACAGCCTAAACACTTCCTGAAGAGGGGCACGGAAAGCGTCCCACATCTTAAGACTTTTATTCCATGGAGACACACCTAGAAATCAAAAATACAAATAGAACTCAGAAATTAGTCATATAGGTTCTAGTTTATTGATTTTAAATCCAACTTGCAGTGTTGGATAGTAATCATTTATATGATCAGTACAAATGCTTTTAATACAGTATTCAAACTTCAAAAAAATTATGAATAACAACTAGTAATGAAGCTTTGTGGCAATAAAAAAACACCTACTTACCAATTCTAATTATAATTTGATGTATGTATAGCAATGGTTTGTCCTTCACCCAGATGTATGGAAGTTTCTGTGTTTCATTATGCAATAGATCCAATTGAATTGATATTCCTGTAAACAATTTTTTTTGTTTGATTAGCATTGCTAATTTAGTAACATCATTCAATTTACTGTATAAATATTTCTCTTGAATATTTTATATTCAAACACAATTAAAACAATTGTATAATATAACATCTTGTTTTTTCCCCTGGCACGGCGGGCCTCTTTGAGGATACAGCTGCCTCCTCATTGAGGGACCCATCCCGTACGCTGGTGGCCAATATGATGGTCAATCAGATCATATCAGATGGGTGGAGTCAACGCTCTCGAGCAGGATAGCAACACTAAAGCTGAACAGGTTCTCATCTGAGGTGCTCACAACAAGAGGCTGTCTTATCGCTCCTGCTGTGGACCCTCGCAGTTGAACACCTGCTGTATAACATGGCTGAGCTATGCATTGACACACTCGGATATGATGACGATCTGGTTATCATTGTGAGAGGCAGTAGCCAAAGAACGCCCTTACACGAATAGCACTCAATACCATTACCAAATGGTGCCTAGAGAACGAATTGCATATGGGCGTAACTGGCAGTAATTAGCAAATAATAAGTATTAATATGTAATATTTGCATGTAATACCTTTTTAGTTTTAGTTATTTGTAAACAAGATCGTTACTTATCAAATTGATTTCGAATGTCATGATATTGTTTAATGTTAAATCATTTTTGATACATCTAATTTACCATTGTAATAATTATTTACTGTATAAATGATAAAATAAAATGTATTAGAATTAGTATTATCAATCTAATGTTCAAACATAAATAATGTAATTTAATGTTTCCTTCTTACTACTTACTTAAAACTTTCTCGCAGCGCCATCTGTATTATTATCGTTTGTGTAATAAATATCATTGCTTTTATTAAAATCTAATGTAATTTGTATAAAATAAATTATGTTTAGTCCTGTAAAATTTATTATAATAATTGTTTTGAATATTGAGTTGTAGTTCAAGAATTACTTTACAGTAAAAAAATGTTTGCTTGTATTAAAAGGAGTTGTATTGACTTCGTCCGATATACAGTCTTACTTTAGTGGGAAAATTACTATAAATGGAGATTAATTTTGGAAATTTCATCATTCTGTGTTTAGTCATTCTATTGGAATAAGCTTAGTGATGTGCAGTGTAATAAAGTGATAAGTTGTGTAATAATTGTGTAAAAAATGTGTGATAATAAATGATTATTGTGATATATTTCAAAGTGTGTTACTTCGATGTGATGGATCCTGAACGTGAAAATCCTGGCGTGTCGCCGGCAATGGACGCCGAAGGCGGAATTTCTGACGCGCCGCCGACATGGGATCACAGCCCCAATCACCTTCAACTCCAGGCGACGCAAATTTCACTGTGGAACAAGTGATGGGACTACTAAGCTCCATAACGAAGACTGCTGCAACAAGCGCCGCGAGGGCGGCATTATCTGCGGACACAGTCTTGCAATGGGGCTTGTGCCATCAACATCTCTTAATATTGACACAGTTCAATTATTTTCAGTTTCATATTTCTTTTATAAAAATCTCATTTATTATTTAATTTTCATATTTGAATCAATATTTTGAAATTATAATAATTTAATTTATTAATTTATTATTTTCATTTCCGTGGTTCTATTTTGACTTTGCTATTTTCATTAATTTTGATATTTAAATAATCACTATTTTAAAATTGTAATAATCTTATTTATTGTTTTAATTTTCATATTAATTCACTATTTTAGCTTTGAACGTAAAACAGTGTGGCCGATGCGGCTTGATAACTGATTTTAAATGCGGTTAACGCTGTGTTAAATCGTTTTATTACCGGCCTCGCACCATCTTCCAACATTTGGCGCGCACGCCGCGCCGACATGCACGTACATGCAGAGAAAACTGTGACTGTCCCATTCACAAGGAAGTGCACGCAGGCTTGACGGTCTTGCAAATCCCCTACTGAATGGAAAAGGTATACTGTTCTCATCAGAAGTAAAACTTACCTGGAATACTCATGTGGACAATATACTTAAGAACGCCAGGATGGCTCTTGGTATCTGCAATCGACTTGCGGCGGCAAGATGGGGTTTACAACCTAAAATAGCCCTCTGGCTCTACACCGCCATTGAGAGGCCAATGGTGTTGTATGCCTCTCTGATGTGGTGTAGAAAAGCCTTGCAAGCGACTGAGCAACATAAATTAAATAGCCTCCAGAGAACGGCTTGCCTACTTATCACTGGAGCCATGAGCACCCCCGGGTGAGGCCTTAATGTAATTCTTAATCTGACGCCTATAGCCTTACATCTGGGTACGGGAGGCAAGGATGAGTATGTCCAGGATCACCTGCCACAGTGGGGTGCATGTATGATGCGAAATACCATTTCAGGAGACAATTCTCCGTAGAAATACCAAAGCGTGAGCTATGATTGAATAATAAGATGACGTGGAAATTGGGAAGTATTAAATGCTATACAAATCAGAGTGAGCGGATGTGGGCTGCAGAGTGCATGTAGTGAAGCCTAGGATAAATGCATCTTACAGCCCAGAAGCTTACGCCTCCATTTTCCAGGCAGAGTTTTACGCCATCGTTCAATGTGCAAAAAACCTCTTGCAGAAAGCCCTCGTCAATAGAACAATTTACATTTGTTCAGATAGCCAGGCAGCACTAAGTGCATTATAGTCGAAGACCAAACTGGTAGAGGACTACTGGAAGATTTTAGATGACCTAAGCAATCGCATCATCGTCATCCTTCACTGGGTCCTAGGGCACGCAGGGATCGACTGCAACGGGAGGGCCGACAAACTTCCGAAGCTTAGCCAATTTGGACTATAGGAACATAACACCTAAGTACCGTGAATTAAATAAGCATACTTTTTCCTAGTAGTTTTGCTAGTAGGATCCCAGACGGTGATTCTCAGAATTACGCTTAGTTTGATGATAATATCAAATTCATAGAAATCCCATTTGGATGTTGTAAGCTTATTACCACATTCATTCAGAGAACCACAAAGCTTTTTTATCTCTTGTTTACATTTTCGCTCATATGTAACAGCAACAATGAATCCTTGCATGATCAACAGAATGATAAGAGGCTAGAACAAATTGCCTGAAGATAACAGTAGGGTCGGCCAACCAATTTAAGAACCAGCGTCATAAACACCTGAGCAAGCAACAGTAAATGAGCACAGTCAATATAGGCACACCAGCAAAAGCTGTTCAGCCTATTACCAAATAATAATAGGTGGTTAGCGCTTAAGACAAAGTTAGGCAATGTAATTTAAAATGTACCTGTCACTGGGCAGTTTTTTCCATTGCAATTGGTGTTTGATTGAGGATTGCTTAAATGCATGTTGACTACGGTTGGTATGTTTCCAGGCAGGGGTACATTCAGCAGTGGATAGCTGCAACATAGAGGAACTTTGTGAGGCGCAGACAATAAAAACTACTCCATATATTGTTTGTTCGTGTGTTGTCCTGTGACAACAAGGAACAAACATAACATTTGCAGGTGTGTTATTTAGAAAATTTAATGAATGTTTTCAATCATTGCACATATATATGAAGAAAAAAAAAGGATAAATGCCCTGAACTTGAACATTCATTTTGGATTTTATTGCTATTATTTTAGGGTATTCCTATTGAGACATTGAATTACACTATGAGTTACAGAGTCTACTATTAAAATTCAAGTTTTAAAGTATCCAAACGTATTAACTATGAATACTTTGAGGGAAATAACATTTTGTTCAAGTTACAATGTCTAAATAATTACAGATACAGCGTAATTAGGGGTTCAGTGGTAAGGAATCAATTTTTTTCAACTTCTGAGGATTTTGACTGAACAAAGTTCGATTTAAAGAGATTAATTTGTATAAGAAAATGAATTATAAATCTGTATATAATAGTGGTTGACCCCAAACTAAGACCTCACAAGCTATCCAAGTTAAAGCCTTAATAAGCTCCCTCAAGTCTTCAATTTCTGAGATCAAATTATAAAAATCATTTTCAACAATCCCACCACAGGTTTATATAAAGAAGTAGACATGATTATTTGCTTATTAATATTAATTTTTCAGCTATCACTGAGTCTGAAATGATTCCATTCATAAATTCAGATGTTACGAGCCTGTGACAGACAACAAAATCACAGCAAATACACCCAAGCTAACTTAAATACCTCACTTAGCTCGGTCAATTATGTAACTTGTTAGCCAGTGTTGTAAGTACCTAAAGTGTTTATGTGTATATTGTAAAGGCCTTGCAGTTTTTAATATCTTTTGAGGGTGGATCATACTGAATTTCTTAAATAGGGAAGTAAAAACTAAGATATTTCCAATCACCTAGAACAAGTGGAAAATTAAAAAAAAAACACCCACGACTTTTGCAGACTTGTAACTGAAAGAGGATTAAATAAGTTTTTTTTGAAACACCCCGACTAAAGAAAAGTAAAAACTAAGAACCTATCATTATATTTCATTTCGCTTCATTTTTCAGATAATTATTATTATTATCGACAAAGTAGTAACTTCTATTGTACAGGCACTTTTCGCGCGTTTAGAATTAAGTCACTCAATTGATTTTTGTTTTCCTGTGGGGTTGCCCTGCCAGCCGTCGTCATTCTTTTATTGTGCGAGGCACCGCGCGCACGCTGGCGCTGCCATTAAAATAAATTATTTTAAAAACTTACTAAAAATATAGATGTAATATAGTGAAGTGTTCATCGGCTAAGAATACGGGTAAGTCTTACTATGTATTTTTATCACGTAGTAGTGATCATCCCTGTGACTGTGATATTGTAATTAACCAAATTCCTAGCGGTTGCGGGTTACCACGATGGACATGACTCTTTTATATAAATGACAAAATACATCCAGTCGACATACCACTGATAACTGCGGGTTAACATGATGAAATTGCGTAATGCTTAGCAATTAGTAATCAAAGTAGCGAAAAACACTTGTCACGGGCCTAGCGTCTTTATGCTTTCCTGGCGGTTAACTGCGGGTTAACACGATGGATTTGCGTGACGCATAGTAATCAGTGAACAAACATTTGTGAATATTGTCACGGGCCTAGCGTCTTTATGCTGTCCTGGCGGTTACCTGCGGGTTAAAACGATGGATTTACGTGACGCATAGTAATTAGTGAACAAACATTTGTGAATATTGTCACAGGCCTAGCGTCTTTATGCCGTCCTGGCGGTTAACTGCGGGTTAACACGACGGATTTGGGTGACGCATAGTAATAAGTGATCAAAGTAGTGAACAAGAATATGCGAATATTGTCAAGGGCCTAGCGTCTGTATGCTTTCCTGGCGGTTAACTGCGGGTTAACATGAGGGATTTGCGTGACGCATAGTAATTAGTGAACAAACATTTATGAATATTGTCACGGGCCTAGCGTCTTTATGCTGTCCTGGCGGTTAACTGCGGGTTAACACGATGGATTTGCGTGACGCATTGTAATTAGTGATCAAAGTAGTGAACAAACATTTGTGAATATTGTCACGGGACTAGCATCTTTATGCTGTCCTGGCGGTTAACTGCGGGTTAACACAATGGATTTGCGTGATGCATAGTAATTAGTGATCAAAGTAGTGAACAAAAATATGCGAATATTGTCATGGGCCTAGCGTCTTTATGCTTTCCTGGCGGTTAACTGCGGGTTATCACGATGGATTTGCGTGATGCATAGTAATCCCACCACGGCTGGTCACCGAGGGAGAGAAGATAGACCAAAACCCTCCAAAACAACAAAAAAAGAAAAATAACCTATTTGTAGGTACTTTCAATGTTAGAACCCTTGCAACTACAGAAAAATTACTAGAACTTATTAATGCTTTGGAACAAATAAAATTTGATGTACTAGGCCTCTCAGAAACTAGGAGACAAGGCTGCAACATAGAAGAGTACGATGATCATATACTGTGCTATTCAGGGGAAAAACAGGGACAATATGGGGTAGGTTTTTTAATAAATAAGAAACATAAACAGCATATACGTAGTTTTCAAGGCTATTCAGACAGAGTGGCAATGCTTCAATTACAAATTAATAGTACTCCAATAGCTCTCATACAAGCATATGCGCCAACCACAGATGCAGACGATCTAGAAGTGGATACTTTCTATAATACTCTTAAAACAGCATATAAAGAAGCTGGGAAAAAATGTATTATTATGGGAGACTTTAACTCAAAGATTGGGGTCCCAAAAACCCTAGAACGGCGCATAATGGGCAGTTACGGTCAAGGCATAAGGAATAAAAGAGGTGAAACTCTCATTAACTATGCACAGGAAAATAATTTATCTATAATGAATTCTTTTTTCAAAATGAGATCAAATTCTAGATGGACTTGGCAATCCCCTGATGGGAGAACAAAGAATGAAATCGACTTTATTCTATCAAACAATCCTAGAATGGTACATAATGTTGAGATTCTGAACAAAGTGCCATATCCAACAGACCATAGACTTGTAAGAGCAACAATCTCACTCGATTCCTGTAAAATAAGTAGAACTGGCTTTTCATGCGGCAGTAAAGTGCTAAAAGATTCTGATGAAAGAGAGGCATATAGGAAATATTTAAATGAACATAGCATAGAAGTAGAGCTTGAAAATGAAGATACTGTACAGAACTACTACGATAAATTGGAGAACTACATAAAAAATGGCTTAAAAACATCAAAAAGAACTAACAATGTAACCCGCAGAAACATTATGTCGGTAGAGACAAAAAGTCTGATAAACAAACGTCTGGAACTCCAAAATGAACAACCCAGAACACCAGATATAAGAAAAGAATTGTCAGCAATTTACAGGAAAATAAATAAGAGCATAAAACAAGACTATAAAAACTTCAGATATTCTGCCATCGAAAAATCACTTCTAGAGAAACGCGGTATGAAGCGAGCAAAAAGAGAACTTACGATGTACAAGACTTGGATACCGAGCTTGCAGAATAAACAAACCACATCTACCAATAGAAAAGATATTCTAGAGACAGCATCAAAATTCTATAAAGATCTCTATGACAGTAAAAACGGACGTATGTCTCAATCAGGATACAACACAAAAAATGCTGACCAATCTACAAGCGAGGACTGGAACGAACTAGAAATATTGAATGCAATCAAACGCCTGAAGGATGAAAAAAGTACTGGCCCAGACGGCATACCAAATGAAGCCATAAAATACGCAGCGGATCTCTTAGTAAGCCCACTTCATAACTTATTCAACTTAATAAAATCTAAAGAGACAGTTCCTCAACAATGGATTACTCTACATATTACTCTACTATACAAAAAAGGTGACCCCAAAAATGTGCAAAATTACCGCCCAATAAGTTTGATGTGCTGTCTGTACAAACTTTTTTCTTCCTGCCTGCTAGGGAAAATTAGTAATCAAATTGACTCTAAGCAGCCAATAGAACAAGCTGGTTTCCGCAAAGGATTTTCTACAATGGACCATATACAAACAGTAGAACAAATAATTGAAAAATACAAGGAAAAAAGAGCTGTCCTATATGTAGCATTTATCGACTACAAAAAGGCATTCGATACAATTTTCCACAACTGCATATGGGACGCCCTCAAAGACTGTGACGTTAATTATAATTATATAAATATAATCAAGGACATTTATAATAGAAGTAGAAGCAGAGTTAAATTAGAAACAATAGGACCCCCATTCGAAATAAAAAGAGGCGTAAAACAAGGTGACCCTCTTTCTCCGAAATTATTTATAGCAGTATTGGAATCAATATTTAAAACCTTACATTGGAAAAATTTAGGCATCAAAGTAAAAGGATGCTCACTAACACACTTAAGATTCGCAGATGACCTGGTTCTATTTGCTGAAAATAGTAAAGACATTGTTTCTAGGTCAGATTGTTCTGTAGGCGAGTATATTTGTACTATAGACCATGAATCTTTGTAACCTGGTAGCTTCAAATTCATTATTGCTATGCGCTCAGAGATTCCTTTAAATCCTTCTATGCAGTTTGCAAGATGTTTTTTAATAATAAAACCTACCCCATGATGACCAGGGGTCGTTCCAATATGATATAGCAAGAAATCTGAGTAAGAGGCAATTCTTTCTCCCATTCGTCTTGTTTCGCTTAGGCCGACAATGTCCCATTTGATTTGTTTTAGCGCATATGTTAGTTCTGTAAGGTTTTCTTCGTTTTTCAAGGTAAGTACATTGAGGGCTGCGACATAAATTTTATCTTTTTGTCTCTTTTGTTTTGTTTTTGGTATCGTTGGAGGGTTGTAGTCACTGTCCTCCCCCACGAGGACCAGTCGGCTTGGGGGAGGTAAAGTTTTAACTTTTTGTAGGTTTTCATTATTTGTTCGTGTTTTCCGTTTACCGGTTAGTAATTGCTATTGGTTTTTGTGTGTCGAGTTAATAGTTAAGGAGTTTGATCGGGCTCTCATCGCATCGAAGGCGTTTGTCCTGTTAGCTTTAATAGAACTCAGCGTGGGTTGTTTTCTGGGCTGAGTTTTCGAAGGCGACTGTGGTGAAGTAGATGGTTGCCTTTTCCTACTTTCAGTGTAAGTTTTGGGTTCTTTGACTATCAATTTATCGTATTTGATAAAAGCTATGTTTCCCTTTTTCTTCTCTTCTAGCAGTTGTGGTAGCAAAGCTTTCCTTTTCTCTAAAACTTCCTTCGAATAGTCCTCTGATACATAGATTTTCTTAAAACTCTTTCTATTCTTCATTATTTCATCTTTTTTCCACCTGTTTGCAAAAGAACATAATACAGGTCTTGGTTTGTTCCCACGATTCTTCTTCCCTAAGCGGTATAATTTGTTTATTCCATTTTGTTCTATAGTTATATTTAAATCTCTTACAAAGGTCTCCTTCACGTTTTGAAACAGCTCGCATGTTGACTTTTCGTTCTCTTCTAATCCAAAAATAATTATGTTATTATTTCTATTTTCTCTTTTTAAATATTCTATCTCTTTCTCTAGCACGCATTCTACCTTGATCTTAATAAAGCTATTCAAGAATACGCCCATAAAAACCTAATAGTTATGGGGGATTGCAATGGCCAAATTGGAGAAAGGATCTCGGGTGAAAACACAGTACTTGGACCGTTTACATACAGTACCAAAACTAGAAGCAGAAACGGAGAAAAAATAGTAAATTTTGCTTTAGAAAATAACTTAACGATTTTAAACACAATGTACAAGAAAAGTAAGAAGAGAAAGTGGACCTGGATTTCGCCAGATGGAAAAACAAAAAACCAAATTGATTTCATAATGACTAACCGAAACAGCTACTTTACTAACTTCGACGTTATTAACAAGTTCAATTTCAATAGCAACCATAGATTGATCAGAGCTGAACTAAAAACTGTACAGCCAGGAAAACCCAGGCCAAAACGTGAAATAGGAAACTTTAAACTCGGTAAACATCAAATGGAACAATTAGCGATCACCCTGAGAGACAAATTCAATGACTTCAAAGAAAACACAAAGTGTTTAGGAACACAGGAAAAATACGATTGGATAGAAAACATCATTAAAACTGAGACACAACTCGCAGCAAATACAAGAACTGAACCAAAAAAATGGCTTTCATCTAATACTATAAGACTGTTAGAAGAAAGAAATCACCTAATTAAAGCAAGAGATACAAAAAATAGAAGACAAGAGTTAGCAAAAATTAGTAAAGAAATTAAAGAAAGTATAAGAACCGATAGAAAAACAAGCAGAATGGAAAGTATTGAACAATACATTATCAAAACGGGAGGCGTCAAAAAAGCTTATAAGGAACTAAGCAACTCAACAGACTGGGTAGTAAAAATGAAAAATAACAGGGGAATATGTAAAAATCGCAGATCAGATATATTAGAAATTGCAACAGCCTATTACAAAAATCTATATGAATGCAACATTCCACAAGATGAAGTTGACCTGGAGGAGACCTCAAATATCCCTATTATCCTCCATGCCGAAGTTGAGAAAGCTATTGATACCCAAAAGAGAGACAAAGCACCAGGACCAGATGGTATAAACAATGAAATCCTAAAACAAAGCAAGAAAGTAGTTATACCGATCCTCACAGATATATTTAATGATATAATAAACACAGAAATCATCCCAAAACAATGGTCAGAGTCCAATATTATCCTTCTCTATAAGAAAGGAGACAAACACGAAATCGGAAACTACCGCCCTATAAGCCTTATGTCTAATATCTATAAAATATTTGCCAAAATTATATTAAAACGGATTGAAGGAACTTTAGATGAACATCAACCTATTGAACAGGCAGGCTTTCGTAAAGACTACTCTGTAATAGACCACATACATGTAGTACGCCAAATCTTAGAGAAGTATAATGAATACCAGCAAACATACTATATTGCATTCGTAGATTACAGCAAAGCATTCGATTCTCTGTTTCATGAAAAGATATGGGAGACTCTTAAGGAACAAGGAATTGAGCACAAGTACATTCGCCTAATAAAAAATGTATATAGTCATAGTACTGCAAGAATTCAACTAGAAAAAAAAGGCAAATCATTCAAAGTACAAAAAGGCGTGAGACAAGGAGACCCCCTGTCTCCAAAAATATTCTCGGCGGTACTGGAATCAATATTTAGAGCTCTCAGGTGGGAAAATGTTGGGATCAATGTAGACGGAAAACCATTAACACATTTAAGATTCGCAGACGACATAGTCTTATTTGCTGAAACACCAGAAGACCTAAATAGAATGCTTATCGAACTGGCATCGGAAAGCGAGAAGGTAGGGTTAAAACTAAACCCTGAAAAAACAAGAGTAATGACAAATGGAAAGCAAACTACAATAAACATAAGGGACACTCAAATTGACTACACTGATGAATATATCTACCTAGGACAGCTAATAACGCAAAATGATTCTATACGCAAAGAAACAGAAAGAAGAATTACCAACGGCTGGAGAAGGTACTGGAGCCTAAGAGAGGCTATGAAAGATAAAAATCTTCACATAAATACAAAAAGTAAATTATTTAACACCTGCGTACTACCTGTCCTTATGTATGGCAGCCAAACTTGGGCCTTAACACAAAACGTAATCAACAAACTCTCAACATGCCAACACGCAATGGAAAGGAGTATGCTAAATATTAAAAAGGCAGATAGAGTGAAAAACCGCATCATCAGGAATAAAACAAAGGTCATAGATATAACATCGAAAATCAAGAGATTGAAATGGAGATGGGCTGGCCATATGATAAGAGGAAAAGACAAATGGAGTAAAATTGTTACAAGATGGTACCCTAGACTAGGCAAAAGAAAAAGAGGAAGACAACCGAAAAGGTGGGATGACGACATCAGACAAGTAGCAGGAGTGACGTGGAACAGAGTGGCTCAAGAAAGAAATGAATGGAAAAGGTTGGAGGAGGCCTTTGCCGACTGGCAAACAGATCATCAAAATATAAAGAAGAAACAAATACTAGAGTACAATTAATTGAATAATTTTATCTAGATGTTTACCTTATATTTATGTTTTAGAGTATTAAGTTGATCTGAATAAAAAGGCTATTTATTTTATTTTATTTATTTTATTTTAGTAAAGACATGCAATACATGATATCAACTTTACAACTAGCAAGCTTAAAGTTTGGATTGGAAATGAATGAAGAAAAAACAAAACTTATGACAAACGCTCAGCCATACCCCATTTATGTAGAAAACAACACCTTAGAGTATGTGGAGAGATATATATATCTGGGGAAACAAATCTCGTTTAAACCAAATTGTAATGCAGAAGAGATAGATAGACGAATAACTATGGCCTGGAATAGATACTGGTCACTAAAAGAAGTTTTTAAAAGTCGACTGCCAATCAACCTAAAGAAAATAGCTATGGATTCTTGTGTACTTCCATGCCTTACATACGGCGCACAAACATGGATTTTTACCAAAGATATAAAAAATAAAATAAAAGTGTGCCAAAGAGCTATGGAACGGAGTCTCTTAAATATCAGGAAAATTCAAAAAATAAAAGCTTCAAATATAAGAGCAGAAACAAATATGATAGATTTCCTAAAACACGCTCTTTCATTGAAATGGAAATGGGCTGGACATGTAGTAAGACTTCAGGACAACCGATGGACCAAAAAAATCACCATGTGGGCTGGACCCCAAGGTAAAAGGAGGCGCGGTAGACCAAACTCAAGATGGGCAGATGATATCAAATTGATTGCTGGAGAAAATTGGAAGGAGTCAGCAAACACAAGGAAAACCTGGTCAGTTTTGGAGGAGGCCTTCACCCGAGAGGGTTTCTCATCTTCACAACAAAATGCGTGTTAACATACTTAAAACGCAGTAAGATATTGTTTGACTAGAAATACAACATAGTATTAATATTAATTTTAATGTTATAAAAATAATTATTATAAACAGTTAATACATGCAATTTATATTTATAATTACTTATTTGACTAGAAATACAACATATTACTAATATTAATTTTAATGTTATCTAATAAGAATAATTAAAAACAGTTATTACATGCAATTTATATTTATAATTATAAGACTAGTTTTAATATGAAAATAATAATGTAATGTAGATGAGGATAATAAAAAGGCTTATTTATTTATTTTATTTTATTTATAGTAATTAGTGATCAAAGTAGTGAACAAACATTTGTGAATATTGTCACGGGCTTTATGCTTTCCTGGTGCTTAACTGCGGGTTAACATGATGGTTTAATATGACGTTACATAATTTACCTCTGATGGTGTAAAAAGCTTTGGGTGATGACCTGATCGCTTTCTTTTATGAGAAAATGAGTCACAATAATTCAATTAAAAACAGTGTTCGATGTCGCGCTCACCATCGCCGCCATCGAATTCTGCGCCCGTAGATCTGGCACCGTCACAAGACGCATTTACTGAACATACACTTGAATTCGAATCCAGAATAAGCTATTGAAGGAAAAGGAACAGCGAGTCCCGGACAGCAAGTCCCGGATATTTGTAAGCTATTAAAGGCTATTAAAGGCTTAATCCAGAAATATCTGTTTTTATCGGGGATACGTCAAGGGCTCGTGATATAAAGCTCCAGACGAGGCAGGTCGGTTCACAGCTTCAGTGGTAGGAATCACAGCTATAAACAGAGCTATGACCGTGCTACTGACCAGTGATAACAAAGTACAAACAATAAAAATCTCGTCGGATGGCTGCCACTTAATCACCAGAAAAATTCAAAAATAAAGTCTACTGAGACCTCTCGCCCTCGATATCGGCGAATTTGGCTCGGCCCTTCTTAGTCGTCAAGCAGGGGGGGGGCGAGGTGGATCGTATCGGACACAATACACACATTACCGACGAACAGCGGCGCGAACACCGCCGACTCACACATCGTCTTCAAAGACGACGGACGCCAACAAACGTACCACAACGCGGCAGTAACACAGGTACATGCCGGCAGGCTACAACACGATTATTCCTGTTGGCTTAGAACGACGTGTTTTAGATTGGATTCGTAACGGTTACCGCATACCGTTTATCCGCCAAGTAGTACAAAATGTTACTCCTCACAATACTTTCTCGATAAATGTCGATCGCTATTCCAAAACTATTACCTAAAGTCGGGTACTATTGGAAAACTTAAACTCTGTAAAGATCATTTTATTTCGAATATTTTTGTAGCTCAAAAACGAAATAGCGATGATAGATTTTCTTAACTACAAACAGTCAAATTTTTTATTTAATTTTCATTTTAGGATGGAAGACCATAGAACCGCATCCTAAGTGATGCCAAGGAACGGCTTTGTGGCAACTTTAAACTTAAAAGCTTATTTACTCGCCCCTACAGACTTTAGTCTGAGCTCGTCCCTAAATGTACCTCTCATCGTAAATGTTTACGCTTCCAATTTGAAAACAAAACTGATGAAAGAAGTAGTTTTGCTATTTATGATACCGTGGTTTTTAATTTGTTATGATGTTTTATGTATTAATTATGGGAACACCTTCGAAGAATGCCTTAGAAATGTAAACAATACTACCCACTTGCTTAATTGTTTAGGTTTCATAATTAATTATGATAAAAGTTGTTTACATCCCTGGCAGACTCGTAAGTTTTTCGTTTACATTTACAACTCTGTGAAAATGAGGATTTCACTTCCATCAGAAAAACTTAACAATATTTTTTTAATAGAAAGGTTTTTCTCGCCTGCCAGTTTGCACTATTAGAAACTTGCTCATTTAATAGGTACTCTTACGTTGGCCTGCCAAGCTGTAAGATATGGTTGGTTAGGTACCAAGACTTGAGAGACAAAAATTTCTGGCTTAACTTAACATACACCAGAATTGCTACGAAAAATTAAAACCTAAAAATTGTATCCTACCAGACTTAAAGGGGTGATTGGCGGACATTTTTACCTTATCAAATACCCTTACCTACAGTCTATTTTGACCTGGATATCTTTACAGACGCTTCCAAAAAGGGCTGAGCGAGAACAAGCGTGCTAACGCTTGGTGGAAAGAATACGATAGTAATTTTCACACAAACTATTTAGAGCTGTTGGCGGTTTTTTCTCGGTCCTAAATACATTGCTCGCAAGAGGTCAAAAATTAACATCCTAGAATGGGTTGATAACACAGCCGCAATCAGCAATATAAATCGGATGGGAGGAATTCAGTTTTCTCACATAAGTGAATTAACAAGATCCATTTGCCAATGGTGCGAGGAACGAAAAATACTTTGGATCTTTGTATCGTAATATATTTAAGAACACCAAAGACAATGTAAAAGCCGACCAGGAACCTCATCGAGAAAATCCTGATTTATCTTAAAAGCTTTTAATTACCAGGTAGCGACATCAGCATTCGGAGAAGCAACAATTGACCTTTTTGCTTCTCGTACTAATGCCAAATGTAAAACTTACGAATCTCGGAGACCAGATCCTGATTCTCTGATAGCATCTAGCATCTATCCACCTTATGCTGGAAATCAATAGATTTTTTTTACGCATTTCCACCATTTTTACTTGTTTGTAAAATGTTCACAAAAATTTTAAATGACAAAGCCGAGGGTATCTTAGTTTTTTTTCTATTGGCCATCACAGCCTTGGTTTCCCTTGTTAATGAACAGGCAATGTTATTAATGTAATTAATGTTAATGAAGCCTATATTTGCTTCCCCCTAATTGCAACATTGGTTAACCCTATTCCGGGACTTATTACCGTGAAGTTCATCTTTGGTATAGGCATCCTTGTTCAAAAATGGATTAGATCAGTATAGCGATACATACGAATTATGGTAGCAGTTCTGTCGTATCAATAACCATAGCCCTTTCGAAGTCTCAGCTTTATCCATTGTAATATTTTTTTTCACAGAACAATTTAATATTGGAGCTGCGTATGGACCTTTAAATAGTTATCGCTGCGCGTTATCGCTAATTTTCGGTAGTGAATTATCTAGTATCGATCGCATATAACGCTTACTTAAGTGCCTAGAAGTTAAAACCATCAAAACCGAAATATTTGTTTACTGGGGATTTACGGGTCGTATTAAATTTATTTGCCAATCGGACACCCAATAGGGACCTTACGTTAAAAAAAAAAAAAAAACCAAAAATTTTGCTATTTTACTTGCACTCTTTGAAACACATCGAGTGCAAACTTTCTCACTTAAAAAACTAGAGAATTTTATAGTAATCGGCCCCTCGGGCACGGACTAACAGTTTACTTTAACCCTATTTTGAAGAAAATAGATCAATTTGCCCTGCTACCGTCATAAAAGTTAGACCGTTAGAAAATTAGACCGTCTAACGTCAATTCGCTAATTTTAACGCATAAAAAGCCACACAACCTGGCATCTCCTCAAACCATCAGCAGATGGGTAAAGATTGAGCGAAGGTGGCGTGGATGTGCCGACGGTCGGCGCGCATAGCACGCGGCACGCCGCCACATCCACGGCACACGACTCCGGCATATCGTTAGATGTTATTAGAAAGACTAACCGTTCGCAAACATAATACTGACACTTGTGCACTAATTAAATAGCCGATTAACTAAGTAAGATTGATAAAACATTAGGAGGTAATGCAATTTATTGAACTTAATTTATTAAACTTACTTATTGATGATTGATTAATAAAACTTAATTTCATATGTACCTTTGTTACGGCCCCTTGCCTGTCCAGATGAGGGCTCAGTTCCCGGGCCCATAGAGGAACGAGCCCGGACAGGTCGAGGGGGGACCGACTAGTGAGACTACACGGGATCACTAGTGTACGATCAGTCTCGGGTCAGATGACGGCATCCAATCCGAGTCGGATAGTAATCGAGTCTTACTAGTCGATCAGTGGAAATAGTAATCAGCGACTTTTACTAGACAACAGGTCGGCCACTACGGCTGATACAGTACGCCACCGGACGCGGCCAACAATAAAAATAGTTTAAAATTAGTAGGTACTTACTGACTGACCTTGATCCCGAAGCGTCGGCCTTGATACGGAGTCCTCTGTAGTAGATGTGTGACAGTGTGTGACGTGAAAGTGTTAAGGGTATGTACAAGGGTGCGTGTGTGTATGGGACTGGCAGAGCCGTCTGACCTCCGCTTCAAATCAGCCTCCAAACACGAAGACCACACGCGCAGGAACCCACTTTCCGTCGGCTACCGGTTCGAAGTGCGAAAGGGACCGCACCAGCGCCCCAGCGCGCGAGAGAGGGGGCGCGGCAACAGACAAAAAACGCAGTGCGAAAAACAAGTCAGGCGCATCAAAAAACGGACGTCCCGTTGCGATGTTGTTCGACGACTAAACACCCGCGCAAATAGAAACGTGGCTACTCAAACGTAGTAATTTGCGTCTCGCGACTACGCGTTTCAAGGACGACACGTGATCAAAATTACGTCAGCCACGCGCGGGGGACCGCTAAGTTCGTCGGTCGACAGCAGACGAATGGTGCTTAATACTGGCGCGCACCGAAGTCGCCGCGTCATTGCAGGCATAAAAAAATCTCGGCGACCGATGCGCGAGCGGGATAGGAAGATTGGCGTTTCCGCGAGTTGGAGCGGGAGCGCACGATTCGATACAAAACGCATGCAGCAAAAAACTCGCCGTAACCAAAGCGTGAGCGAGACGCGCCGACGAGGGCTTCCGCGGGTTAGAGAGAGAGAACACGATTCAACACAATACAATAGGCTCGGCGCTCGCGCCAGCTACTCTCGCGTAAACAATCCCCCGCTCCGAATCTAAGAATGTAGATTCGCTAATCAATAGGCAGTCGGGACAACGTGGCCACGGCACGTTGCAATACTGAGTCCCCCACAAATACCTCGGCCACCCGGGGAACGCCATCCGATCCAAATAGCAGTTTAACAATGCGTCCACGACGCCAAAATAGTGGGAGTAGATTAGGTTCTTTAAGCAGAACAAGATCTCCCACCTGGGGAGGGTTAGTTTTGTCAGTCCACTTGACGCGCTGCTGCAGCAAGTGCAAATACTCAAGAGACCAACGGTGCCAAAAATTTTGAGTCATTTGCTGCAACATTTCAAACCGAGACAACCGTGAGGTCTTGACCTCCCGATAGGGATACTCGGGCAGCGCGTTAAGAGGCTGACCAATCAAGAAGTGACCCGGCGTTAAAGCCTCCAAATCATTTGGATCGGAGGAGACGGGACCGAGAGGCCGAGAGTTAAGAACCGCCTCAATCTTGCAAAATACCGTGGACAGTTCCTCGAAGGTTAAGATGGTTTCCCCAATAACGCGACGCAAATGCGTTTTAGCGACCTTAACAACAGCTTCGAAGATTCCGCCCCAGTGAGGACACGCCGGAGGGTCAAATTTCCAAGTAACTCCCATTCTAGACATGGCGGTGCCTACACAGTGCCTGTTCTTAACAAGGAAGTCAACGACCTCCTTCAAATAACGATCGGTTCCCTTATGTTAGTATAATTTGATTATTGAACGCAAGCTGTAATGTTTATTATTATCTGTGTTAATTTTCTATACTCCTTGTCACTGACACTTGTCTATGCATAGTCTATGTCGTTACTCATTGTAAAATTGCATTGTCATTTTTCCCTCCGTTTCCTTTGTAACATAAATAAGTAGAATAAAACAATTTATATTCATAAACGGTGTTTTATATCTTCTACATGGTAGCAGAGCGTGGTTGCGAGAAGGAATAAGGGAAAATCAAAATATGGCAACCACAAGTGCGCATACGTTTAATTTGGAAAAATTAACCGGCCGTTCAAACTACGCCACATGGAAGTTCGGTGTACAAACGTATTTGCAGCATGAAGACCTATGGGACTGTGTTGAGCTGGATGAAACAAAACCCCTGAATGTTTCTAAAGACATCAAAGCGCGAGCCAAGATCATCCTTCTATTGGATCCCGTTAATTACGTCCACGTGCAGGATGCCAAGACCGCCCGAGAAGTGTGGAAAAATCTGGAAAAGGCATTCGACGACAACGGCTTAACACGTAAAGTTGGATTACTCAAAGATTTAGTGACGACGACTCTGGACAGCTGTGGAAACATCGAAGAATACGTCAATAAAATTATGAGTACTGCGCACAAGCTCCGAAGTATCAATTTTAAGATTGAGGACGAGTGGATTGGTACATTAATGCTTGCAGGTCTCCCAGATTCGTACAAACCTATGATAATGGCATTGGAAAGTTCTGGAATAGACATAAGCGCAGATTCAATTAAAACAAAGCTGATCCAAGAAGTAAAAAATCCTGAACCCTCTGCTTTTTATATGGGTAAGAAGAAGTCTGAGTCACAGACATCGAGGCCGAAATCGAAGGGCCCGCGCTGTTTTAATTGTAATCGCTATGGACACCTGGGACGTTTTTGCAGATATAAGAAGACAGACAAAGAACAGGCAAAACCAAACAATGGAAACAAAAATAATAATAACACTAGCTTTATTGCAGCTTTTTCAGCTTTTACAAGTGATGACCATCCTGTGGACAGCAGTTGGTATTTGGACAGTGGAGCTGCCCTAAATATGACCCACAGGAGCGACTGGTTGTATGATGTCACAGAGCCACCAGTGTCACACATCACTGTGGCAAACAAATCACCACTTGCCGTTAGGAGTGCTGGTAAAGTAAACATAAATGTAAACAAGAAAATACAGGTGAGAAATGTTCTATACATACCTGATATTGCTGTTAACTTGCTCTCAGTCAGTGCTATAAGCAAAAGTGGGTGTAAAGTCATATTTCATAACAAGGGCTGCAACATTTATAACAAGGATGGCATCTTCGTCTGTTCGGCAACATTAGTAAATAACCTGTACCGGTTGAACTCAAATACAGATGTGCCTGCTAATTTGATATGTGCTGGAATTACAGATGAGTCAGTCCTATGGCATCGTCGCATGGGACATCTAAATTTCAGCGATGTGAATAAGCTACCGAGTTGCAGCGAGGGAGTAACGCTGCCATCTAGCTCAAGTAAAAGCAACATTGTCTGTACAACATGCAGTGAAGGTAAACAATCCAGACTGCCATTCAATAATGTGGGTTCCCGAGCAAAGCAACCCCTACAACTCATCCATTCTGATGTCTGCGGACCAATGGAGAGTTTATCAATCTCAGGTATGAAATATTTCATTAATTTTGTTGATGATTATACCAGGAAGGTTTATGTATATTTTATGAAAGACAAACTGAATGTCCTGAATGTATTCAAAGATTTTAAAAATAAAGTAGAAAATGAATTAAATAGGAAAATTAAATGCTTTCGGACGGACAACGGTCTGGAATTCTGTAACAGAGAATTTGAGAAATATCTTACAGATTCTGGTATTGTTCACCAAACCAGTACACCGTACACCCCGCAACAGAATGGTCTCTCCGAGCGTATGAATAGAACCTTAGTTGAGCGTGCACGATGTATGATTTTTGATGCAAAATTAGGAAAACAGTTTTGGGCAGAAGCTGTAGCAACCGCAGCCTATATCATAAATAGGTCACCTACACAGGCACTCAGTGGGAAGACTCCTTATGAAATGTGGTCAAGCAGAAAACCTAATATTTCTCATATGAGGATATTTGGTTCCGAGGCAATGGTGCAAGTTCCTAAAGAGAAGCGATCTAAGTGGGACCCTAAGTCAGTGAAAATGATTTTTCTCGGGTATTGTGATGACACCAAAGGATATCGATTATGGAACCCTAAAACTCGAAAAATGATAAAGAGTAGGGATGTTACTTTCTTAGAAAAAGATAACTCACATGATTATAAAATTGTGACATGTGAAATTCCAGATCAGCCAGCCTGCAGCAGTCATCACAACAGTACACCCAAAATCTCTGTTCACTCCGAAAACGCTTCGACACAGATTGAACTGTCAGAACACAGGGACTCAGTGACCACAGTTGATGCAGAGTCATCCAGTGAATGTAATACTGATGAAGGAGATCTTGATGAAACCTACGTGCCTTCCAGAAGGTTATCGTCAGGAGATTACAGAAACGTGAACCTGAGACCACGTAAAGCCAGAGTAATCAATGAAGGTAATCAAGATAGCCCCACTAGTTATTTTTGCTATAGCAATCTAAGCGACCCACAGTCTGTAGAAGAAGCCCTATCCACAGAGCAAGCTAGTAAATGGCAGGATGCTATGGACGAGGAATATAGGGCATTATGTAAAAATCAAACGTGGACTCTGGTAGAGCCTCCTCCGCACAAGAAGATCATACCTTGCAAGTGGGTATACAAATCCAAGACAAATCAGGATGGTGAAGTTGTACGCTATAAAGCGAGATTAGTCATCAAGGGTTTTAAACAAAGAAAAGGGATTGACTATGAGGAAATTTACTCCCCAGTTGTACGCTACACGTCCGTGAGATTGTTGCTCGCATTGGCAGTTAAACACAATTTAGACATTGATCAGATGGATGCTGTCTCTGCGTTTTTGCAAGGAGACATTGATGCAGAGATCTACATGCAACAACCTCCAATGTATGAACAGGGATCGCAAGTGTGTAAGCTACATAAATCTATATATGGCCTTAAACAGGCAAGTCGACTCTGGAACAAGAAGTTGAATGGAGCTCTACAAGATATTGGTTTTCAACAGTCTAAAGTGGACCCCTGCATCTACTATAATATTAGTATGATGATATTTATTGCAGTTTGGGTTGATGACCTAATTCTATTCTCATCTGATAGTGAGATAAAGAATCAGATTAAAGAAAAATTAAAAACTAAATTTTCCATGAAGGATCTAGGTGAAATCAAACAATGTATTGGATTAAATATTACAAGAGATAGAACTTCAGGAAAATTAATGATAGATCAACAAAAATATATAAAAGAAGTTCTTAGTAAGTTCGGCATGTTAGAGTGCAAACCTGTTAAAACACCCATTGAGCCTGGTAAGAAGTTGAGCTCATGCACAGAGGTAACCAATGAAAGTTTTCCATATCTTCAGGCAGTTGGTTGTCTCCTATACTTAGCACAAGCTACTAGACCGGACATATCGTATGCCGTCAACACACTCAGCAGATTTAATAAAAATCCGCAGATGGAGCATTGGATGTCTATCAAGAGGGTGATGAGATACCTGCAAGGTACTAAAGATTATAAACTAATGTATTCCAGAGATGGATCTAAATTGATTGGATTCTGCGACGCGGACTGGGCAAACGATATGCAGGATAGAAAATCCTGCACAGGTTACATTTTTATTTTGCAGGGTGGAGGCATATCTTGGTGCTCCCGCAGGCAACAAACGGTGGCGCTATCCACAGCCGAGGCCGAGTACATGGCCATGGCGGCGGCGGCGCAGGAGGCGCTTTGGCTTCGTCAGCTGCTAGGGGAGCTTGGAGAAGATGAGGAAGGCGCACTCCAGATCTGCAGTGACAACCAGAGCGCGATCAAACTTTCTCTTAATGATAGCTACAAACCGCGAACTAGGCATATAGATATTCGTTTTCATTTTCTTAAAGACTATGTAACTAAATTGTTAATTAAATTTGAATTTTGTTCTAGCAATCAGATGGTCGCTGATATTTTGACTAAAGGGGTAACGTTAAATAAACATTTGTTTTGTTGTTTAAAAATGGGCTTGCATTCTGGGGAGAGTGTTAGTATAATTTGATTATTGAACGCAAGCTGTAATGTTTATTATTATCTGTGTTAATTTTCTATACTCCTTGTCACTGACACTTGTCTATGCATAGTCTATGTCGTTACTCATTGTAAAATTGCATTGTCATTTTTCCCTCCGTTTCCTTTGTAACATAAATAAGTAGAATAAAACAATTTATATTCATAAACGGTGTTTTATATCTTCTACACCTTATAATTGGTCCCGCAGTCTGTCCGAACCAAGTCGGGTAGGCCGCGACGGCTCACGAAGCGGCCCAGAGTGGCCACGAACGCCTCCGTGCTGAGGGCACTGACAAGCTCCAAGTGAACTGCCTTGGTTGCGAGGCAAACAAAGACGCACAAGTAGGCCTTAAAAGACCGAGCATTCTTAAGGTTAGAGCTCTTAACTAGAAAAGGACCGGCAAAATCGGTTCCAACACCGGCGAAAGGTCGAGCAGCCCTTACGCGGTCCGCAGGCAGGTCACCCATCACAGGCTGTGCAATGGATGCCTTCAAACGATAGCAAGGAATACATTTGAAGATCACGCTTCGAATGGTTCGTCGGCCTGCCAAAATCCAAAACTCACGCTGCAAAATGGCTGAGAGGGTATTGCAACCCGCATGAGCATTTTTAATATGATAATGAGTTATCAACAGATTGACAAAGGTGCCATCCTTTGGGAGCAGCAAAGGATGTCGCGCTCCATAAGGGAGGTTGGAGTTTTTAAGGCGTCCCCCAACACGTAGTAATCCGGAACTGTCCAAGAATAGACTCAGGCGAGCAAGGTGGCCCTTCAGTGGCGAGCCTCGTTTCAAGGACTCAATCGCTGACTCAAAGTGTTCCACTTGGATCACACGTATCCAGTACATCAACGCCTCTCGCCGTTCCAAGGGCGAGAGCGCCGAGTCTAAGTTTTTATTGAGGGGATCCCTGACATTATGCATGAATCGACGCAGCCAAGCGGTTACGCCGATCAGCTTGTCAAACGAGCTATACCGCTCCAAGAGGGCGCGGTCATAAATGGGCCTATCGTTGACCACGCCAACCCTCAATCGCAAGCCGGGTAATTCGGCTGGAGCCTCAAATTTGTCCGGGGGCCAGGAGGATTCTGGGCCAGATAGCCAGCCCGGTCCCCACCAGAGTGGGTGGTAGACTAGCAAAGAAGCCTCGCAACCGCGAGAAGCGCAGTCAGCTGGGTTTAGTTCCCCGGGTACATGTCTCCATTTCAAGGGTGTGACAGAACTTTGTATTTGTGACACTCTATTCGCCACGAAAACTTCAAGATTATGGACCGAAGCCCGAAGCCAACACAGGACAATCTCGCTGTCCGACCATGCAAAAACGTCTAAAATGTTTACGAAGGACTTCAAGGAAGCGTGGACGTGGTTTAATAACCGGTTCAAGAGTGCGGCTCCCGAAAGTTCTAACTTAGGAATTGTTAGACGAGACCTAATAGGTGCAACCTTGCTCTTAGCTAGGACAAGGTGCAACGAGACTTGCCCAGAAGCACTCACGGTTCGCAGATATACCACAGCTGCATATCCCTTCTCAGAGGCATCGCAGAACCCGTGTAAGCTTGCACGACATTTGCCCGGAGGCAAGAAGCATCTGGGTAAAGAGATTTGGTTGATGTCGGGAAGGGAGGACACCAAAGAGAGCCACTCTCTTAAGAGAGCACCAAGAAGAGGCTCATCCCAGCCTAACCCAGACACCCAAAGCTTTTGAAGAAAGCACTTGGCCAGAAAAACAACCGGAGTTATCCAACCGTTTGGATCAAAGGTGCGCGCCACAGTGGACAGGACCAGTCGTTTGGTCCAAGACTTCGGAGGATCATCTAACTTGACCCGGTACGTAAAAGAATCCTGAACGGGCTGATACTGGATACCAAGCACCGTCAGCAAATTGGGATCCTCCGGGTGTTTACGCGAGCGTAGCTGGCTCGAGTGCCGAGTCTATTGTGTTGTATTGAATCGTGTTCTCCCTCTCTAACCCGCGGAAGCGCTCATTTGCGCGTCTTGCTCGCACTTCGGTTACGGCGGGTTTTTTGTATCGAATCGTGCGCTCCCGCTCCAACTCGCGGAAACGCCAATCTTCCTATCCCGCTCGCGCATCGGTCGACGAGAATTTTTTATGCCTGCAATGACGCGGCGATCGGGGCGCGCACTGTACCATTCGGAGTCAGCTAGCAACAGCCGTGCGTGCGGCTGGGTTTTTTGCGGCGCCCTTTTGCCCCGGCGGTTTGTACCCCAAGAAACGTGCGTTTTGGGACCGCGTCAATTCTTATAGACAGTTTTTGTGGGGGCGCGACCTTTTGTGCGTATTCGTGAACTCATCTTGTGGAGCGAGTCTGCTGTCGACCGACAAACTGAGCGGTTCCCCGCGCGTGGCTGACGTGATTTTGATCACGTGTCGTCTTTGAAACGCGTAGTCGCGAGACGTAAATTGCTGCGTTTGAGTAGCCACGTTTATATTTGCGCGGGTGTGTGGTCATGGAATGTTTGCGCAACGGGACGTCCGTTTTTTGAGGCGCCTGAGTTGTTTTTCGCGCCGCGGTTTTGTTTGCCCAGACCTGATTGTTTGGGACCGCTTCGACTTGCGCTGTGATATCGCTGGGTTTTTTGGACATTGCACGCGTGTTTGGGACATTGACTAGTTGTTGTGCCGGCCTTTGTGAGTTCGCTACGCTCGCCGGATCTACCTAGTAACGCGCGTGCCCAGCTGCGTTTAGCGGCGATAAAGTTCGCGGTAGTTAAGTAATTGTAGACCGCGCTGTCATTGACCGCTGACCTTGTGTGTCGTGAACCACGTACTTTATTTTATTCGCTTGAGTGTTTGTGGGAGTTGAAGCCAGCCTGAACGTTCGACATATTTTGACCGTCGCGTTCATTGTTGCGGGTTGCGACCCACTGTGCTGCTGCATTGAGCACTCCACTCATAGGAG
Organism: Coenonympha arcania; assembly: GCA_036785405.1. Classification (NCBI taxonomy): domain Eukaryota; kingdom Metazoa; phylum Arthropoda; class Insecta; order Lepidoptera; family Nymphalidae; genus Coenonympha; species Coenonympha arcania. The sequence goes on from JAWDAA010000033.1 coordinate 327,497, forward strand.
GCGAACGAACGATTGGAGCTGTGTTCGTGTTTGACGTGTCTGGGAGCTGATTGGTGCAGAGGACCTACAGTTGCAAGCCCCACACACACACCTACACACCCCTTTACACTTTCACGTCACATACTGTCCCACATCCACTACAGGGGGCGTCGCATCGAGTATCGTCGCATGCATCAACCAGGTTAGTGGCCGTCTATTTTCCTTGTCTATGTCGAAGGCTGTCGCTGCCCGAGTTGACGATTGCCGTAGTAGTGCTAGTAAAAGCCGCCTGTTATTTCCACTGATCGGCTAGTGAGACTCGGATATTACTATCCGACTCGGATTGGATACCGTCATCCGTACTGATCACTTGTAGTCTCACTAGTCGGTCCCCCCTCGACCTGTCCGGGCTCGTTCCTCTATGGGCCCGGGAACTCAGCCCTCGTCTGGACAGGCAAGGGGCCGTAACATTTGGTAGCAGAGCGTGGTTTCGCGCCTTTTGGTTAAGCGGCTTTTACACGTTCGGCGCGTCGATATCGATATTTGTTGCGCGTATTTAATTCGTCGCGTATCTCTGTCGGTCACACGTTTGTAGGCGTGGTACGCCACGTGTCGGACCGATACGCCGCGTTAACGGCCACAGATTATTGTACCGCTACACCACGCGTTTTTGTAGCAACACCGCGTTTATTTACCGCGTGCCGCGCGTTTGTTAACCGCGACCTTGATTAGCGTTCTGCACGTGTTGGTGTTTGCATCTGTGCTTGTTCTACTTCCTTGTTGTTTTATTTTTTGGTTTCGTGCTTCCTTGTAATTATTCTCGCGCAGTCTCGCCATGCCTTCGCATAAGCCTCCGGTGCGCCGTATGCAGGATGAGCTGCGGTGGGCAGCTAGCGCGCATGCGCTTATTACTCGTCCAGACAGGACGGCTAGCTTGCTCCACCGCCTTGAGCAGCTCCCAGCCAGACGAGCCCATTTTGAAGAGGCCTATTCGGAATTCCTTGCTACAGTGGAGGACGACGAGGCGCGAGAATCGGCCCAGAAGGACTACGAGCAGTTCTTCGAGTTCACAGACGATGTGCTCGAGGCTGGGGCCAAAATGAAGCGCGAGGCTCGACAGAGCATGCTGTGCGAGTCGCCTCGCCCGCAGCCGCAGCCCGCCCTATTGGGTCGGCTGCCTACTTTGGACCTTCCACACTTTGGTGGGCGGCTTCAAGACTGGATGGGGTTCATCTCCATCTTCGACAGTCTAGTCCATAGCCGCCGCGACCTATCCCCAGGCCAAAAAATGGCCTATTTGCGGACCTCCCTTCAAGGGGAGGCACTTGGGGTAGTCTGCCATTTGAAGTTGTCTGACGCCAGCTACTCCACGGCCAGAGAACTCCTCGAGAGGCGCTACGCCAATGTGCGTCGCCTTGCTGACGCGCACATGATGGAGTTAATATCCCTCCCGGTTTTGAAAGACCTAGCACGTCTCCGGGAGGTGATCATTGACCCAGTCGTGGTTGCTTGCAACGCCCTTCGACAACTTGACTTACCGGTGGATCAGTGGTCCTTCTGGCTTCTTCACCTGGTTCTGTCCCGCCTGCCTCTCGATCTGCGGATCCGATTTGAAGAGAGGTACGGCGGGGACGGGGCTAATTATATACCCCCGTTCAGTGACCTCTTAAAGTTCCTTGAGGAACAGAGCCGCCAGGTGGAGAATGCCGTGGCCTCGGGAACACCGGCAAAGGAGCCGGCTCGACCGACGCCACCTTCTAAACCCACGACTTCCACCAGGGGTTCCAAGCAGCCAGAATTAGCGCAGGAGACTGGACGCCGCCCAATTCTAAACTTTAGTGGTCTTGCTGCGACCGAGGTGACCCCCTGTCACTATTGCCGTGCTTCCACGCACACGACGACTGACTGCCCTAAATTCTTGGACAGACCGCCCAAGTCCCGTAGGGCCATCGCTAGGGAGCGCCGTTGGTGCTACTCTTGCTTAGGTCGGCACTTACAACGAAATTGCCAGCACCAACGGCCTTGTCCCCATTGTCAGGGCAACCACCTTCCTATTCTTTGTCTCGACCGCAATGGTGCCGGCAGGCAGGAGGTGGTTGAACAGACACCCGGCAGGAGTGGAGGCTCCTCCTCGGTCACGTGCCCAGCCGATGGACGGCGTGGGGCGAACACTGTTAGTGCGGCCCCTGGTTTTGATAGGGCTTCACCCCCCCCTCGGGCGGGGGTGCAGCCCTCCAGGGGCGGGGGCGTTCCGCCCTCTGTCAACCCTGAGGGAGGTTTTGCCGTCGCTCAGCCTGATCCAAGGAGGTACTCCCCTCCTCTGGCTGAATACCCCAGGCTGCAGCGACACCTTCCTCGATGGCCTGGACACCCCCTTCCGCACTACGCCGCCCCGCGGCTGTCGTACATGGCCAGACCCCCTCAGACCGGGAGAGACGCTTGGGTGTACCCTGGGGGAACCCCACCTCTTGGTGTGGTCGAAGTTCCCCAAGAAGGCCCTTACGAGCGCCCAAGGCTAGAGGAGTTGCCCGAAAGGGGCAACTCCCGTTGACTTGCTGCTGCCTTGGCTCCCACCACCGCCACCTCACCTGACAATTTGAACGACCATAAGCCGGTCTGCCAGACTGTACTTTTACCAACGGCTTTGGTCAGGGTGTACAACCCGAAGGGTGAGTGGCCTATGGTACGCGCGCTGCTAGATCTCGGATCACAGCGCTGGATTGCGTCGTTGTGGTGGGTGAGCGCTTCGGGGCAAGTCTCATTGCACCTTGTCCTAGCTAAGTGCAAGGTTGCATCTATCAGGTCTCGTCTAACAATTCCTAAGTTGAACTTGTGGAGCCGAACTATTGACCCGGTTACTCAACCACGTCCACGCTTCTTGGAAGTCTCTGGTAAACATGGTGGACGTTTTTGCGTGGTCGGACAGTGAGATTGTCCTGTGTTGGCTTCGGACTTCGGTCCATAATCTTGGCTTTTTTAAATACTCATGCGGGTTGCAATACCCTCTCAGCCATTTTGCAGCGTGAGTTTGGATTTTGGCAGGCCGACGAACCATTCGAAGCGTGATCTTCAACTGTATTGCTTGCTATCGTTTGGAGGCATCCATTGCACAGCTTGTGATGGGTGACCTGCCTGCGGACCGCGAAAAGGCTGCTCGACCTTTCGCCGGTGTTGGAACCAATTTGCCGGTCCTTTCTTAGTGAAGAGCTCTAACCTTAAGAATGCTCGGTCTTTTGAGGCCTACTTGTGCGTCTTTGTTTGCCTTGCAACCAAGGCAGTCCACTTGGGACTTATCAGTGCCCTCAGCACGGAGGCGTTCGTGGCCACTCTGGGCCGCCTCGTGAGCCGTCGCGGCCTACCCGATTTGGTTCGGACCGACTGCGGGACTAATTGTAAGGGAACCAATCGTTATCTGAAGGAGGTCGTCGACTTACTTGTTGAGAGCAAGCACTGTGTAGGCACCGCCATGTCTAGAATGGGAGATCTTGTTATGCTTAAAGAATCTAATCTACTCCCACTAGTTTGCGTCGTGGACGCATTGTTAAACTGTTATTGGATGGCGTTCCCCGGGTGGCCGAGGTATTTGTAGGGGACTCAGTATTGCAACGTGCCGTGGTCACGTTGTCCCAACGGCCTATTGATTAGCGAATCTACATCCTTAGATTCGGAGCGGGGGATTGTTTACGCGAGCGTAGCTGGCTCGAGTGCCGAGTCTATTGTGTTGTATTGAATCGTGTTCTCCCTCTCTAACCCGCGGAAGCGCTCATTTGCGCGTCTTGCTCGCACTTCGGTTACGGCGGGTTTTTTGTATCGAATCGTGCGCTCCCGCTCCAACTCGCGGAAACGCCAATCTTCCTATCCCGCTCGCGCATCGGTCGACGAGAATTTTTTATGCCTGCAATGACGCGGCGATCGGGGCGCGCACTGTACCATTCGGAGTCAGCTAGCAACAGCCGTGCGTGCGGCTGGGTTTTTTGCGGCGCCCTTTTGCCCCGGCGGTTTGTACCCCAAGAAACGTGCGTTTTGGGACCGCGTCAATTCTTATAGACAGTTTTTGTGGGGGCGCGACCTTTTGTGCGTATTCGTGAACTCATCTTGTGGAGCGAGTCTGCTGTCGACCGACAAACTGAGCGGTTCCCCGCGCGTGGCTGACGTGATTTTGATCACGTGTCGTCTTTGAAACGCGTAGTCGCGAGACGTAAATTGCTGCGTTTGAGTAGCCACGTTTATATTTGCGCGGGTGTGTGGTCATGGAATGTTTGCGCAACGGGACGTCCGTTTTTTGAGGCGCCTGAGTTGTTTTTCGCGCCGCGGTTTTGTTTGCCCAGACCTGATTGTTTGGGACCGCTTCGACTTGCGCTGTGATATCGCTGGGTTTTTTGGACATTGCACGCGTGTTTGGGACATTGACTAGTTGTTGTGCCGGCCTTTGTGAGTTCGCTACGCTCGCCGGATCTACCTAGTAACGCGCGTGCCCAGCTGCGTTTAGCGGCGATAAAGTTCGCGGTAGTTAAGTAATTGTAGACCGCGCTGTCATTGACCGCTGACCTTGTGTGTCGTGAACCACGTACTTTATTTTATTCGCTTGAGTGTTTGTGGGAGTTGAAGCCAGCCTGAACGTTCGACATATTTTGACCGTCGCGTTCATTGTTGCGGGTTGCGACCCACTGTGCTGCTGCATTGAGCACTCCACTCATAGGAGGCGAACGAACGATTGGAGCTGTGTTCGTGTTTGACGTGTCTGGGAGCTGATTGGTGCAGAGGACCTACAGTTGCAAGCCCCACACACACACCTACACACCCCTTTACACTTTCACGTCACATACTGTCCCACATCCACTACAGGGGGCGTCGCATCGAGTATCGTCGCATGCATCAACCAGGTTAGTGGCCGTCTATTTTCCTTGTCTATGTCGAAGGCTGTCGCTGCCCGAGTTGACGATTGCCGTAGTAGTGCTAGTAAAAGCCGCCTGTTATTTCCACTGATCGGCTAGTGAGACTCGGATATTACTATCCGACTCGGATTGGATACCGTCATCCGTACTGATCACTTGTAGTCTCACTAGTCGGTCCCCCCTCGACCTGTCCGGGCTCGTTCCTCTATGGGCCCGGGAACTCAGCCCTCGTCTGGACAGGCAAGGGGCCGTAACACCGGGTGTTCAAACAGGTGAGGATCCTGTTGATCCTCTCCAGGTAAGTCCTGCAAAACCTGAGGTGAGTTGGATAGCCATTTACGTAACTCGTACCCTCCGGATTTCAAGATGGCGATCAACTCGTCCCTCAGGATGCGAGCTTCCTCAACACTGGATGCTCCGGCGCAGATGTCGTCCATATAGACAGAAGTTTCTAGGACATCCGCTGCTCGCGAATAATTCAGTCGTTCCCGGTTGGCCAGCTCCAAGAGCGTCCTCATTGCAATATAAGGACTAGACCTAAGGCCATAAGTTGTAGTGTTCAGCTCGAACACGCGCACAGGATCACTGGGATTCTCGCGCCACAAAATCAGCTGGTAACGACGATCATCGCGATGCACTACCGATTGCCTGAACATCATTCGTATGTCGGCCACAAAAACCACCTGGTGCCTACGGAAGTTGGTGAGGATGTCAGATAGATCCTTAAGAAGTTTGGGGCCAGTGTGGAGACACTGGTTCAAGGAAACCCCATTAGACGTGGCCGCTGACCCGTCGAAGACCACACGAATTTTACCGCCTGGAGACTTCAAGACCGCGTGGTGAGGGAGAAAATAGTGCTCGTGAGAGCGCCAGTCAAATGAGGAAGGGGACATGTGCCCCAACGCCTCGTACTCCCTCATGAACTCAATATATTTCTCTCGAAATGCAGGGTCTCGCTTCATGCGGCGTTCCATGGACAGAAGTCTTTTTTCAGCTAACGCCCTTGAATGACCAAGGGGGGGGCGTGAGGCAAGGAAGGGTAGCCGAGTTACAAACCTGCCATCGACGCGACGACCTGTGTTATTCTGGTAGAATAACTCGCATTCCTGATGGAGGGGGTCTACCCGAGCCGCTTGAGGGGGCTCTTCAATTTCCCAAAATTTTTGGACTACATCGGAAAGTGCCACTCCAATAGTTTGGAGATGGTCCACGTCAGGAGGCAGGTTGGTCCATAAAACCGGACCGAAAAAACTAAACCCAAAGATAGTGGACATGGCCGACAAACCATTTTTCTGCAATGTCCTAATCTCTCCTGACATGATCAAGCCCAGCACATCGGCGCCCAAGAGCAAATCAGTGGGGCCAGGTTCAGACCATGAAGGGTCCGCCGGGGTTAAACCCGACGCGCAATGAACCGCCGAGTTATGGATAGGAACGTTCGGGAGGTGTCCCACAATATCGTCAAGAACGTTCACATCGACTAGGATACGAAGGGGACCTTCGGCTGGACCAAACATAAGTTCTGCCCGACCCCTGGGAGTCGGAGGAACCGATCCTCCTATTCCTAACATTGGACGATTGTCCGGACTCCAGGGGAGCCCCAGCGTCCTCACCAACCACGACGATGCAATGCAGCGCTGTGAACCGAGATCTAGCAGCGCGCGTACCATTAGCCACTCACCGTTCGGGTTAAACACCCTGACCAAAGCCGTGGGCAAAAGTACGGTCTGGCAGACCGTCTTATGCTCGCTCAAATTGTCGGGTGAGGTGGCGGTGGTGGGAGCCAGGGCAGCAACTAGTCAACGGGAGTTGCCCCTTTCGGGCGACTCCTCCAGCCTCGGGCGCTCGTAGGGGCCAGCTTGCGGAACTTCTACCACACCAATAGGTGGGGTTCCCCCAGGGTACACCCAAGCGTCCCTCATGGGCTGAGGGGGTCTGGTCACGTACGACAGCCGCGGGACGACGTAGTGCGGAGGGGGGTGTCCAGCCCATCGAGGGGGGTATCGCTCCAGCCTGGGGTATTCAGCCAGAGGAGGGGAGTACCTCCTTGGTTCAGACTGAGCGACGGCAAAACCTCCCTCAGGGTTGACAGAGGGCGGAACGCCCCCGCCCCTGGAGGGCTGCACCCCCGCCCGAGGGGGGGGTGAAGCCCTATCAAAACCAGGGGCCGGACGAACAGTGTTCGCCCCACGCCGTCCATCGGCTGGGCACGTGACCGAGGAGGAGCCTCCACTCCTGCCGGGTGTCTGTTCAACCACCTCCTGCCTGCCGGCACCATTGCGGTCGAGACAAAGAATAGGAAGGTGGTTGCCCTGACAGTGTGTGCAAGGCCGTTGGTGCTGGCAATTGCGTTGCAAGTGCCGACCTAAGCAAGAGTAGCACCAACGGCGCTCCCTCGCGATGGCCCTACGGTACTTGGGCGGTCTCTCCAAAAATTTAGGGCAATCGGCCGTTGTGTGCGTGGAAGCACGGCAATAGTTGCAGGGGGTTGCCTCGGTCGCAGCAAGGCCACTAAAGTTGGGGATTGTGCGGCGACCAGTCTGCTGCGCCACTACTGGCTGCTTGAAACCCCTGGTGGAAGTCGTGGGTTTAGAAGCGGGCGTCGGTCGCGCCGGCTCCTTTGCCGGTGTTCCCGAGGCCACGGCATTCTCCACCTGGCGGCTCTGTTCCTCAAGGAACTTTAAGAGGTCACTGAACGGGGGTATATAATTAGCCCCGTCCCCGCCGTACCTCTCTTCAAATCGGATCCGCAGATCGAGAGGCAGGCGGGACAGAACCAGGTGAAGAAGCCAGAAGGACCACTGATCCACCGGCAAGTCAAGTTGTCGAAGGGCGTTGCAAGCAACCACGACTGGGTCAATGATCACCTCCCGGAGACGCGCTAGGTCTTTCAAAACCGGGAGGGATATTAACTCCATCATGTGCGCGTCAGCAAGGCGGCGCACATTGGCGTAGCGCCTCTCGAGGAGTTCTCTGGCCGTGGAGTAGCTGGCGTCAGACAACTTCAAATGGCAGACTACCCCAAGTGCCTCCCCTTGAAGGGAGGTCCGCAAATAGGCCATTTTTTGGCCTGGGGATAGGTCGCGGCGGGTATGGACTAGACTGTCGAAGATGGAGATGAACCCCATCCAGTCTTGAAGACGCCCACCAAAGTGTGGAAGGTCCAAAGTAGGCAGCCGACCCAATAGGGCGGGCTGCTGCTGCGGGCGAGGCGACTCGCACAGAATGCTCTTTCGAGCCTCACGATTCATTTTGGCCCCAGCCTCGAGCACATCGTCTGTGAACTCGAAGAACTGCTCGTAGTCCTTCTGGGCCGATTCTCGCGCCTCGTCGTCCTCCACTGTAGCAAGGAATTCCGAATAGGCCTCTTCAAAATGGGCTCGTCTGGCAGGGAGCTGCTCAAGGCGGTGGAGCAAGCTAGCCGTCCTGTCTGGACGAGTAATAAGCGCATGCGCGCTAGCTGCCCACCGCAGCTCATCCTGCATACGGCGCACCGGAGGCTTATGCGAAGGCATGGCGAGACTGCGCGAGGATAATTACAAGGAAGTAGAACAAGCACAGATGCAAACACCAACACGTGCAGAACGCTAATCAAGGTCGCGGTTAACAAACGCGCGGCACGCGGTAAATAACGCGGCGTTGCTACAAAAACGCGTGGTGTAGCGGTACAATAATCTGTGGCCGTTAACGCGGCGTATCGGTCCGACACGTGGCGTACCGCGCCTACAAACGTGTGACCGACAGAGATACGCGACGAATTAAATACGCGCAACAAATATCGATATCGACGCGCCGAACGTGTAAAAGCCGCTTAACCAAAAGGCGCGAAACCACGCTCTGCTACCAAATGTTACGGCCCCTTGCCTGTCCAGATGAGGGCTCAGTTCCCGGGCCCATAGAGGAACGAGCCCGGACAGGTCGAGGGGGGACCGACTAGTGAGACTACACGGGATCACTAGTGTACGATCAGTCTCGGGTCAGATGACGGCATCCAATCCGAGTCGGATAGTAATCGAGTCTCACTAGTCGATCAGTGGAAATAGTAATCAGCGACTTTTACTAGACAACAGGTCGGCCACTACGGCTGATACAGTACGCCACCGGACGCGGCCAACAATAAAAATAGTTTAAAATTAGTAGGTACTTATTGACTGACCTTGATCCCGAAGCGTCGGCCTTGATACGGAGTCCTCTGTAGTAGATGTGTGACAGTGTGTGACGTGAAAGTGTTAAGGGTATGTACAAGGGTGCGTGTGTGTATGGGACTGGCAGAGCCGTCTGACCTCCGCTTCAAATCAGCCTCCAAACACGAAGACCACACGCGCAGGAACCCACTTTCCGTCGGCTACCGGTTCGAAGTGCGAAAGGGACCGCACCAGCGCCCCAGCGCGCGAGAGAGGGGGCGCGGCAACAGACAAAAAACGCAGTGCGAAAAACAAGTCAGGCGCATCAAAAAACGGACGTCCCGTTGCGATGTTGTTCGACGACTAAACACCCGCGCAAATAGAAACGTGGCTACTCAAACGTAGTAATTTGCGTCTCGCGACTACGCGTTTCAAGGACGACACGTGATCAAAATTACGTCAGCCACGCGCGGGGGACCGCTAAGTTCGTCGGTCGACAGCAGACGAATGGTGCTTAATACTGGCGCGCACCGAAGTCGCCGCGTCATTGCAGGCATAAAAAAATCTCGGCGACCGATGCGCGAGCGGGATAGGAAGATTGGCGTTTCCGCGAGTTGGAGCGGGAGCGCACGATTCGATACAAAACGCATGCAGCAAAAAACTCGCCGTAACCAAAGCGTGAGCGAGACGCGCCGACGAGGGCTTCCGCGGGTTAGAGAGAGAGAACACGATTCAACACAATACAATAGGCTCGGCGCTCGCGCCAGCTACTCTCGCGTAAACAACCTTAGAGACGTTGTGTAAGGTTTATTCTTTAACTAAACGTTGATTTGGTATGATAAACATAATAATATAGGTAGTTATTGTGTTTTACTATTTACCTTCACAAAATTTTCGTCTCTAAACATCTACTTTGTCGATAATAATAATAATTATCTGAAAAATGAAGCGAAATGAAATATAATTAATGATCAAACGAACTTGCAAAGTGAAGTTCGATCATAATTATATGAATTCGCTTCATTTGAAGATATAAACACCCTCCCTCCCAACCCTTATAAGAAAATTTTGTGTTACTCTAAAATAATGACGACGGCTGGCAGGGCAACCCCACAGGAAAACAAAAATCAATTGAGTGACTTAATTCTAAACGCGCGAAAAGTGCCTGTACAATAGAAGTTACTACTTTGTCGATAATAATAATAATTATCTTCAAATGAAGCGAATTCATATAATTATGATCGAACTTCACTTTGCAAGTTCGTTTGATCATTAAGTATAATTACAAATCCAAGAAAATCCGCCAGAGCTGCAATTGCTATTTTCGTCACCAAATTTATTATTGGATTTTATAGTTAAAACATACGAATGCCTAACACCTTGTGTTTACTAGAAGGATAACACATTCAACACTGAGAATTTCTCTAATAAAGTAAAAAAGCTAGGTTAAAGGCTAGGGCCGCCCCTCGGAGGCTGACGCCCTGGGCCATGGCCCTCTTGCCCCTCGATTAAATACGCCACATTCATTCATTAATCCTCGACACCAAGCCTAACGTGTTAGAATAGTTTAACCAAATCAAATGAGCCTAAACTCGAAGTATTTTCTAGTTATCATTATTAAGCATCGCTAATCAGGTCCATGTTGCATCATCAGACCCTCGTCACCAAATTTAATGTTTGATACTAGTTAAAACAAACCCAATCCCAAACAAGCAATTTTCTAGAAAGATAACATAAATACAGAGAATTTCCCTTCCAAGTCATAAAGATACGTTTATTGTGGCGCCCCCTGCTGTTCAATCACCAGAACTATTATCTACGAACCATTGCCAATGACTCACTAATATTTAATACAAAACTGTATCCAAATCGGTTCAGTCGTTTTTGTAATAATTGGGAACATTTGTTTGCACTGTAAATGTTTTTTATGGCGCCCCCTGGTGATCGATGTTCGTAACAACTATCTAAGAACCATCGTTAATGAATACCAAATATTATACAGAAAACTGCATTTAAATCGGTCAAGCCGTTTTAGAAATAAATGGGAACATTCGTTTGCAATATAAATGTTTTTTATGGCGCCCTCTGGTGATCGATGTTCGTAACAACTAGAGATGCCACGAATATTCGGCTACTATTCGGTATTCGGCCTATTCGGCCACTTTTTTTGGTATTCGGTATTCGGCCGAATAGTACTATTTTTCGGCCGAATACCGAATACCAAATTCTGGACAAAAAAGACATCATATTAGGTACTCAAGATTTGTATTTATTACCAAATTACAATATTTTAATAAGTAAAATTAATCAGCGGTAAGTTGTGATGGATAAAAACAAGCTTTTCACGCTACTCCCGGGAGAAGAAAGATAAACTGTAGCAAATTTTGAAAGGTATTCCTTTTCATTTGCTGAACACTACTTGTAAGGATCAGCTTTCCTATCTAGGCGAGTAGTTTTCAAATAAAAATCTATCTCATTTTTTCACAGTATTCTTCTCCATGATCTCCTCATTATTAGGTACTATTTCGCATATTATCAGTAGCGACTTCCTCAAAGCAGTTCCAGAAACTGTCGTGTATTTCAAATGTCTTATCATTTTCATTCAAGTTTCTTTTCGAAGTATGAAGTGGAGAAGAATCTTCATCAGTACTACTAGATTCATCATCATCGACAAGCATGTACTTAATGCCGAATGTTCGGCGGCCGAATATTCGGCGCTTCGGCCGATAGCGTTGCCGAACATTTGGTATTCGGTATTCGGCTAAACGCGGCAACTCTAGTAACAACTATCTAAGAACCATTGCCGTTGACTATCAAACATTATACAGAAAACTGCATCTAAATCGGTCAAGCCGTTTTTGAAATAAATGGGAACATTGATGTGCACAAACGAACACACAAACAAACAAACAAACAAACTAACAAACAAACAAACATAAATATTTTTGCATTATTGCGGGTTTGTTTTGTGAACAATTTAACATACAAACAAAAATAAAATCTCATTATTAAAGAAATGTACAAACGGTCTCTTACCCTAAACGCATATACCCGTACTCTGTTCCGTCGTGGGTAATAAAATAGAACTAGTTGGCAAACTGGGACTTGTTTTCAGTTTATTTTAAGCAGTATTTTATATGGTGCATCTTGTTTGTAAATATTGATCCTAATTCATATGCAAATGCGTTCTACTACAGATTGCAAAAAAAATGTTACAAGTACCTATTCGGAGTAGGTACTTACCAGCATAGCAGAACAACTGAGAGAGCTAACGTTATAGCCACATAAGGGTGAGATGAGCAGAATAGACCGTAGGTATAGTAAATCTGCGCCACCCTTTCAGGTAAAGTGGGCCCTGCCATCGTTTATATAAAGTCTCACAAACTGCGTTCCAATGAGAAATTCACGAGCCCATTTCACATTTGTGCACGTCACTCACTAAGTACAAGCGATGTTTACTCGTTATTAAGTTGTTATAGTAGCAAATATCACGGATGATTGCATGTCCACTTCCAATAATAAATATTACTTGGGTATTGTGCATATTGCAAGGACATACCGCTACATCCACTATGTCCACTGCACAGATCACTATTATATTAGTCGGGGACCACTGTGCACCTATTCATGCAATGTAACATTACATCAGTCATCAGTCATCACGACCACGGCCGCGGCACGAAGTTGACACTTGACTTGACCTTTCTCTCTCAATTGATAAGTGTAAAGCAGTAATCTTTACTAGAAGACGACAAATTCCCCTTCCAAATATCATTTTTGAAAATCAACAAATCCCACTAGCATGCAGGGCGAAATTCCTGGGCATAATACTGGATAGTAGGTTAAACGGCGTTGCTCACGTAGAATATATTTTGCAAAAATGTGAAAAGAACATCAATGTTCTCCGTGCTTTATCAGGAGTATGGTGGGGTGCCCATCCTTATACTCAAAAACTACTTTATCATGCGATAGTTCGTAGTCATATTGACTATGGCCTTTTCGTTCTAGACCCCATTAATAAATTGGCTTTTGATAAAATTAACAAATTGCAATATAAATGCTTAAGGATTATTATAGGCGCTATGAAATCTTCTCCCACCAACGCTCTTCAGGTGGAATGCGTAGATCCACCTTTTCTTATTCGCAGTCAATTCCTCAGTGATCGCTTTATGTGCAAGGTTTTACAACTTTCCTCTCATCCTCTATTAGGCAAACTCGGAAAACTAACCTCAACCTTAAGACCTAACCAAGTCCAACCTTGTCTTGTAAAGAGTTTCTTAAAATTTACCGGCCTCCCTCATCCACTGCTCTCATCTTCTAAACTTCCTATATTTTCCACTAGCTATTCTTCGCTAACTCTTTCCCCCTCAATTACTGATTTGGGTCTTACGAAAAAAACGATTGAGGCAAACACTAAATTAAAACAAATCTTGGATGAGAATTTCTCCGATTGCCTGGTAGTATATACAGATGCGTCTAAACTTTCTGTAAATGGCTGTGTTGGTGCTGCCTGTTGGATTCCCAAATTTAACATATCTTTACAGTTTAAATGTCCCCCGGAATCCTCAGTTTATACTGGGGAGTCCATTGCTATATTAGAAGCTGTCCGTTTTATTGAAGTCCATAGCATTAGACAAAGTATCATACTGACTGACTCCTTAAGCTGCCTTCAAGCTCTTAAGTCAAACCCGTTCCGTAATAAAGCCCTTATTTCCGTCATTTTTCAAATTAGAGAAGTCCTCAATTCTTGTGAACAAAAAGGCTTATCTGTCACGTTGGCTTGGATCCCAGGACACACTGGTATAAATGGTAATGAGACTGCGGATGCGTGTGCGAAACTTGCTACTGAAATGGGTACTTCAGAACATTTTAAGAACCTACCCCAGGATATACGCTCCCTTGCGAAATCCCACCTCAAGGACTCTTGGAACGCAATGTGGAATGAGTCTAAATTAATTAAAGGCAAGTTTTACGGATCTATCCAACCGGATATCCCACTTCGCCCATGGTTCTTCTTATTCCGAGGTTCAGGTCGCTGGGTTACATCTACCATATGCCGTTTAAGAATTGGCCACGCCTGTACTCCAGTCCACCTCAATAAATTAAGAATACGAGACCACTCTATATGTGAATGTGGACTAGAAGAGGGATCGGTCACACACATCCTATTCTCCTGTCCTAAACTTCTTCATAAACTCTACGATATCCTTCCTCCTGATATCCCCCGTCCCATAAATGTTGAACTTTTCCTTATGTTAGTTTTTAGCCCGTATGTAAAATTTGTATGTAAATATATTTATTCTAACAAAATTAAACTGTAAATATATATACCTATATACAGTGTGAGTCTTCATAATGTGCACATATTGAAATGAGGGAAACTATGCTTAATTTTATCGACAGAAACCGTATTTAAAAAAATCTAATTTTTTTTTAAATATTTTTTTTGGAATTTTTAAAATTCTTGTTCGCTACTATGACCCTTGTGTAAACAAAACGGTGTAACTTTTAAACTAAATGATCTATCACGATGAATCAAACTTATTAATGATTGGAAGTAATGGGCCATCCTCATGAAATGAAAATTCTGGAAAAAAACTACCCTGAATAGAAAATAAACATGTTTTTAGCAAAATTTCTGGTTTTTTTTTCACCAATTTTTACTATAATCGTAAAATTTCTCAATTAAACACCCATATTGTGTACCTTTTTTATTACTTTAAATTATTCCTCATTGTATTAGCTACGTAATGGTAAAAATTTCATGTTTGTAACTTAATTTTAACATTTCTTTTTAACTATTCAAAAATAGGACTCCAAACGCGCAAGTTATTGTTTTCCTAAGGAGGGTTCTACGTGATATCTACAATCTCAATATTTAGTGCGTAGCCGTGTGCTAGGCCTTTCTTTAACAATTGATAAGAAATGTTACAATTGAGTTATAAGCATGCAATTTTTACCATTAGGTAGCTAATACGATGAGGAATAATTTAAAGTAATAAAAAAGGCACACAATGGGGGCATTTTATTGAGAAATTTTACGATTATTGTAAAAATTAGTGAAAAAAAAACACAGAAATTTTATAAAAAACAGGTATATTTTCCATTGAGGGTAATTTTTTTCTACAATTTTCATTTCATGAGGACGGACCGTTACTTCCAATCATTAATAAGTTTGATTCATCGTGATAGATCATTTAGTTTAAAAGTTACACCGTTTTGTTTACACAAGGGTCATAGTAGCGAACAAGAATTTTAAAAATTCCATAAAAATATTTAAAAAAAATTTTGATTTTTTTAAATACGTTTTTCGTCGATAAAATTAAGCATAGTTTCCCTCATTTCAATATGTGCACATTATGAAGACTCACACTGTATTTATCCGCAGATATTTATCAATAAAGTCTGTGTGCTGTGTTGTTTTAGGTATACTAACGTCTAACATCGTAACCCTGGCTATTAGAACTTTGAAGCTCGAAACATTTTAATATTTCAATTTTTCAATCAAATCCCCGTGGCTATTCCATCCCACGTGACATTGGCGAAGTGCTCAGTGCTGCTTTGGCACAAACAAAAGCCATAAACGAAATCAACAACAACAATAGTTGTCTATTACTTGTCTCGCAGTGCTACCAACAAAACAAAAACGTAAAATGTGTGGTAAAAAAAATTCACACAGGCTTAGGAAACAAATATGGACAGGCCCCATCTACAAAATTAGCGTGACTATTTAATCTGTCGTCAGCGTCACTCAGTACTCATGTACATTTGACAACAAATCTTGGCGCGAATCTTGATTAATTGTACAATAATTTGCATTGTGATTACCATTGATGCAACAGTTTTTCATATTGCACAAAACTCTGATGTTCAACGATACACTGATTAAGGCACAAAAATTATTTATTATATTTAATTTTATTGTAAACAACGTGACACAACAAAATGTAACGCCATTTTACAGCTGTTTTGATAAAATAAAAACGATGCTTCAGGGCGGAGCCTAAAAATATATGCGTGCCGTCACTATACTCTTTCCAATCGTTTATTTTCTCTTTGACACATCCACTCTCCTATACGCCACTTGACTGATTAAAAAAAATTGGTTGCCTGTAAAGTCGGTTTACAGACGATAGTTGAACGTGACAACGTCTTCTTTGTCGCTCGTTCCGCGCTCGCGAGGTAACGCCGGTAACGCCGCATGAGCGAGGTAACGCCGGATGAGTCATGTTTTTTCGTGCGTGCAACCGGCTCTATCGATTTATAAGACGTTGTCACGTCAAAAATTGGTTGCCTGTAAAGTCGGTTTACTGACGATAGTTGAACGTGACAACGTCTTCTTTGTCGCTCGTTCCGCGCTCGCGAGGTAACGCTGGTAACGCCGCATGAGCGAGGTAACGCCGGATGAGTCATGTTTTTGACGTGACAACGTCTTATAAATCGATAGACCCGGTTGCACGCACGAAAAAACATGACTCATCCGGCGTTACCGGCGTTACCTCGCTCATGCGGCGTTACCGGCGTTGCCTCGCGAGCGCGGAACGAGCGACAAAGAAAACGTTGTCACGTTCAACTATCGTCAGTAAACCGACTTTACAGACAACCAATTTTTTCGTGCGTGCAACCGGCCCTATCGATTTATAAGACGTTGTCACGTCAAAAATTAAAAATTAGTTTTATCTACGCTCATTGTTTAAAGTTCGAATTATAAAATCGAAATGTGTCAAATAATTATTCACAGACTTCTATAATTATTAAAAAGTTATTCATAATAACATCGCTCTACTATGGAAATATTTAAAGAAAGTTGTATAATATCCATAACGATACACGGCTCTGGACTCCTGTATTTGTATCTGGGGTTTTGAAGGAATTGATTACAGTACCGCTATCGGCAATACAACGGTTAACGGTTACAATTATTATCTGGGGTAGGTAATATTTTGTAATATTTTTTTAAGTGAATCCACAGACAACATATAGTTGGTAGTCATTGCCGAGAGTATAGATGGGCCATGATTGACCATAGACAACAACACAATGTCTAACGTTCCGCGTAACGTTCCACCTGGGCCTGTGATTGTGATTATGATTACGATTACGATTACGACTACGATTACGATTACGATAACGATTACGATTATGACGTTATCTCGTAAATCTATCGTCCGTAAACCGACTTTACAGACAACTAATTTTTTTTGTTACTTAGTCAAAACTTTGCGCTGAAAAATGTCTAGTAGTGAAACCTACTAAAGAAAATTTCACTCCACCTTAGTAGTTGCAATGATTTACGACAAAAGTTAGCAAGATTTTATGATTTGGATTTATGATAATAATATAAGCGTAGATAAAGTAGTGTATGAAACTCTACATAATTAGGTATTAAAGCACTCGTGTGATACTATTAAAAAACTCGCCTGCGGCTCGTTTTTTAAACTCACACTCGTATTTTAATACCCCCCATTATTAACCGTTACATAAACTACTATAATGATTTTTTATCAAATTCATAAAATTTAATTTTAAAAATATTTTAATGATAATTAAAGTAGCCAGTCCATTTTGTTTCCTAGGTCTGTCAGTACTCTGCTGTCTGTGGTTCTTAATGTTCTAACCAAAGACGTTATACTTTAACAAGACTGAGCACTATGATGAAAAAAACGGTCCGCGTGAGAGGGCACCTCAGGTAGGGCGTCCCTTTCTAATTTAAGGTGACCATGATGAAAAAAAAAATTGACAGGACAAATTATTTTTAAAAACGATTGTGTATATAATAATATAACATGTATCTAGATGCTTGTGCTGATTTACCCACTGATTGACTGCTGACTCATCTATCACTTCGCCCGGGAATTTCGAATACTATTTTTTACACAATATCACCTGACAATATCATACACAATAAAAAAATGAAATATCCAATTTGGTGCAGTCGATCGGAAGTTAGGTAGGTATGTGCTTACACATAAACATGGGAGATGTGTTTTTATTTTAATAGTAGACTATTATTATACATCTGCAATTAAAGTCCTACTACAAGAAAAATCTTTGATCTACGTAATTCATGGTTACCCTACAGAACAGCAGTGAACAAACCGCCATCTTACTTTTAGTAATACCAGTCCCAAGGACATAAATACTACTTTAACTCAATAATAATATATTTTTTTTAATACAACGAAATAATTATCATTGATAGTAGTTTATGTAACGGTTACATAATGGGGGGTATTAAAATACGAGTGTGAGTTTAAAAAACGAGCCGCAGGCGAGTTTTTTAATAGTATCACACGAGTGTTTTAATACCTAATTATGTAGAGTTTCATACACTACTTTATCTACGCTCATATTATTATCATAAATCCAAATCATAAAATCTTGCTAACTTTTGTCGTAAATCATTGCAACTACTAAGATGTCAGGTGGAGTGAAATTTTCTTTAGTAGGTTTCACTACTAGACATTTTTCAGCGCAAAGTTATGACTAAGTAACAAAAAAAAATTAGTTGTCTGTAAAGTCGGTTTACGGACGATAGATTTACGAGATAACGTCATAATCGTAATCGTTATCGTTATCGTAGTCGTAATCGTAATCATAATCACAGGCCCAGGTGGAATGTTACGCGGAACGTTAGACATTGTGTTGTTGTCTATGGTCAATCATGGCCCATCTATACTCTCGGCAATGACTACCAACTATATTTTGTCTGTGGATTCACTTAAAAAAATATTACATAAAAAATATTACCTACCCCAGTTAATTAATAATTGTAACCGTTAACCGTTGTATTGCCGATAGCGGTACTGTAATCAATTCCTTCAAAACCCCAGATACAAATACAGGAGTCCAGAGCCGTGTATCGTTATGGATATTATACAACTTTCTTTAAATATTTCCATAGTAGAGCGATGTTATTATGAATAACTTTTTAATAATTATGGAAGTCTGTGAATTAAGTAGGTAATTATTTGACACATTTCGATTTTATAATTCGAACTTTAAGCAATGAGCGTAGATAAAAATAATTATAATAACTGTAGAAACTTATTAAAATAAGTTTCAGAGTTTATAGATGTTTCGTTTTGGTACTTATATTATAAAAAAACAAAAACAAAAAAATCTACCATTTCTACCAAACCTAATATTTAGTTGAGATGGCAAGATGTCAGACAAGGACACGACGACCAAATCTATCCGTCTCGCTCAGGACCGCTTTTAGCTAGCTACTGCTTGTAAGATAATAGCTCCTCTAAATTCGTAGCAATAAGTGTCAATTTAGCTTAGCAAGAATGGTTAGTACTCAATCTTGTTAGTGTATAATATCTTTGGTTATACCTAAAAATTAGCTACTTTGCGCATAGAAAAAATTAAATAATGGTCGCAAATTGTAAAATTATTATTCTAATGGTAAATGTAAAAGCTAAAAAAATACAATCAAAACTAAACTAATGTAAAAAAAAGTTTAATTGTCTATGGATAAAATAAAATGCGTGCAACATTGAAAATAGTGATCATGGGTTTTTAATTAACGTTTTCAAATGGCACTTTCGTTTTTTTTTGTACACTTTCTTTTGTGATATATTCGACTTTTATTCGAGGGTTTATATAATAAAAAAGTAATAATACTGAAAAGTAAATGTATTGCAGTTTTTATTGCGTATTTTTTTCTATATATATTATATTTTATTTTTAAACGCGACACACCTATACTTCGACTTTTAATTTGATGCAGTAAAATGACGTTTCGTATCACACTAAATTCCATTAAATCTCATATATTTCACCAAAATAACTTATAATATAATAATATGAAAGAAGTGACTTTGCAAGCCAAATAAAATATTTATGTGAAATACTTCGATTAAACATTTTATCTTGTTATTTAATTTATTAAATGACAGTTAGAAACGTCATTTTTCTGCATCCAATTATATGTCGGAGCGGTTTCAAACTATAGCAGTTGATGTATTAAAAAAAAATAGGGCGGATATTTAAGTAGGTAACTAGTGTGCGGGCGAAAAGTAAGGCTTTGGCGTTTTGCGTAAAATGAGCGTAAAAGGAAGAAGAAAATGAAGGAATACTCACGTTTTTCTTATCATGAGAGTTCACTTATTCACACACTGCAGTTTTAGGTGTTTTCTTTTTATTATTCGCGATGCGCGCGCGCAGGAGCGGTTGTTTGGGCGTTTCGAATGCAACTGTTTTATGAAAATCAGCGTCGCGTGACGCGCGTCCTCGATGCGTTGTCACTGTGAGTGTAGGTTCGGTAACGGAGGAGCGAATGGGACAGATATATATGTTTCTTACAAGGAAAGAAGGAGATGGCGCCAACATAGCCTCCGCCTTGAAAGGTACTTTCAAAAAAAAAGAGTTAACTAAATGAAGTTACATACATGAAAAAATTGCGTTAAAAAAAATAAGTGAAATGCGATGAAGGATTGCGAAGATAAATTGACTTAATATTATGGGCGTTAATATCTATATTGAATTGATAGAGCGTTTACGTGCTAAAATAATTAATTGTTGATCGGGAGAGGGCATAAACGAATTATAGGGCGTTTAAGTGTGCCATTTTTAGTCCTAACTAGAGCTACACGTATACGACCATCAGGGCCTTTAAATACTTTCTCAATGACTCCTAGAGGCCAGTGTAGAGGGGCACTATCCTGCATTATCAAAACAATAGTCCCTACTTGCACTGGACGTGACTCAGTATTCCACTTTTCTCGAGTCTGTAGCGTATGTAAATATTCGTCTCTCCATCGCTTCCAATACGACTGCACTAGTTTGTCTAAGAGCGAATATCTAGACAGTAAACTTGTACGTTCATTCAAAACATCTACAGCAGGTAATGCTTTAAGGGGAGTAGTGTTTAAAAAATGTGCGGGAGTAATAGGCATGGGTTCCGAAGGATCTTCGCTAAGAATACCAAGCGGACGCGAATTAAGTAAGGCCTCTATCTGACACAACACTGTCAGTAATTCTTCATAAGTCAATATTTGTGTGCCTATTACTCTCTGCAAGTGCGTTTTAAAGGATTTGACCGTTATTTCCCAATTTCCACCGAAATGAGGAGCGTTCGGGGGAATGTTCAAAAACGAAATTTCTGAATTTGCGAGCTCCTTCTTAAAAGGTTCATCATATGTTGTCCTCAAAAATTCATAAAGTTCGTTTAAATAAGCTTTAGCTCCTAAAAAGTTGCTTCCGTGATCTGTTCGCACGCTTAGAATGGGGCCTCTGCGACTTAAGAACCGTTTGAGACAATTTAAGAAAGAATTTGTTGACAGATCAGGCGCGATTTCTACATGAACTGCTCGGGTTGACAAACATATGAATACGCAAAGGTATGCCTTTTGGCTTTTGATTCCGCGGCCTCGAGTGGTGGTCACATAAAAGGGACCGCAATAGTCAATCCCTGTATGCGTAAAAGGTTTCGAAATATCGAGTCTACATGCTGGTAGATCTGCCATGACTGGCGTTTGAAAGGAATTTGGGCGTACCTTGAAACAAGGCATACATGCATGTATACGGGAGCGTATTGCTTTCCTAGCGGATAAAATCCAATATTTTTTGCGTAATAAAGATGTAGTGAGTTGAGGTCCAGCATGACAACTGATACGATGAACATGATCTATGATCAGATTTACTATGTGATCTTTCCCAGGAAGTAAAATGGGGTGTTTATGATCAAAGGAAATATCTTGACTTGCGGATAGTCGACCACCTACTCTTAAGATTCCATCTAATAAGAATGGACGTAATTTTTTAATAGTGCGTGGTAAGGAAGCGTTCTTCTTTAAGGCATCGATATATTCAGAAAAATAAATTTTCTGAAGCTCGCGAAGTATGAACAATTCGGAAGTCTTTAAATCTTCAGCGGTTACTAATCCGTGTGTATTCAAGCGCTTAGAAAAGCGTAGAATATAAGTAAAGGTGCGTATTAATTTAGACCAAGTCGATATGCGTTCAGCGATTTTTGTAAGTAGCGGTTTCTCTGACGTAACAGTATTTAATGTGACTGTTTTTGTTTCAGGCAAATCATTTAAATCAGGAATAAATGGCTGAATTGGCCACTTGTTACATTCTTCATGCATCCAAGTAGGGCCCTCAAACCATAGAGGATGAGAAATCAATTGCGCTGGCGTTAGACCACGAGATAAACAATCACTCGGGTTTTCTTTACCGGAAACATGAAAGAAGTTTTTTGGATCTAAATTTGACTGTATTTTTGAGACTCGATTTGCGACAAACGTTTTGAGTTTATGAGGACTTGAATTGATCCAATTTAGAACAACCGTTGAATCAGAAAAGGCGTAAATGCGATTTATATTAATGCGTGTACAATAACTTGTCAAAATAGTGCGAACCAACTTAGACAACAAATGAGCTGCACAAAGCTCTAAACGAGCAAGTGAGATCGTTTTGACCGGAGCTACCTTTGATTTAGCGCAAAGTAAGCGAACTATGACTTCACCATTTGTCACAGTGTGAATAAATATAACTGTCCCGTATGCTTGTGTGCTAGCGTCACAGAAAGCAACGAGATTTATCTCATTATCCTGTAATATGCCGATATGCCGGGGTATTGAAAGTTGCGACAAAAGAGATAATTCATTTTTAAATTTAGTCCATGATTGCGTAATATGTGTAGGAGTTTCCTCATCCCAATCAATTTTGAGTAACCAAAGTTCCCTAATTAACAATTTTGCGTACAATATAACCGGTGCCGCTAAGCCCAAAACATCAAAGAGCCTAGCTATAAGAGATAATATTGCGCGTTTTGTACATTTTTCTTCCACTTCAGAAACAGTTAAACGAAAAATGTCATCCTTCGGTTCCCAAGCAAGTCCCAAAACCTTAGAAACGGTATTTTCATCTGTAAAATTCACGGATGAACGATGTGAATTTGGCAAGCTATCTAGTAATTCTGCTGAATTACTTGTCCATTTTATTAAATCAAATGCACCTGATTTAAAAAGTGAAATTAAATCTTGAGATAAAAGTTTGGCTTCTTTTTCGGTAGGTGCTGAGTGTACAAGATCGTCCATATATAACTGGGATTTGGCAATTTTACTAGCTTCTGGATACCTAATTTCTTCATCAATGCATAATTGTTTTACAGAGCGCATAGCCAAATAAGGGCTTGACTTAAGTCCGAAAGGAACTCGGTTAAACTGAAACGTGCGTATTTTTTCATCAGTAGAGAATCGAAATAAAAATTTTAAATATTTTCTATCATTTGGTGCTACTTCAATTTGTAAGTACATTTGTTTTATATCGGCAGTCATAGCTACTGGAAACAATCGAAAATTTAAAAGAAGCGTGAATAAGTCAGCTTGCAAATTTTGACCGACATGTAAAGCTGTGTTTAAACAATTGTTTTGGTCAGGCGTTTTCAGCGACGGGTCTATGACGATCCTTACAGGACTAGACCTTTTCTCGAGGCGAACAATCGGATGGTGTCCTAAGAAATAACCATCTTGCGTATCTCCATTTATTTCGGATATATAACCCAATTCCAAATAATCATTTATGATTTCGTTATAATTTTTGCGTAAGTTTGAATCTGTTTTAAATCTTCTTTCTAAAGATATTAGGCGTTTATGTGCGATACTGCGTGAGTCACCAAGTAAATTGGGATCAGCTTTAAAAGGTAAGGCAACCGTAAACCTACCCTGTGCGTTGCGTGTAGTTGTGCGAGTGTAAAAATCTTCGCACTCCTGTTCTTCAATGCTGAGGAACTGATCTTTAGGTAAAGGTACCTCTTCTAATTCGAAGAAGTTGCGTAGCGATTTATCTAAGCGTTCATTAGTAATAGCGCATAATGTGTGTGTGTGAGTTTGCGTTAAATTATTAGAATTAGTTAATAATGGTGCGTTACCCCAAAGCAAAAAACCTAACTTAGACTGAATTGCTTCGGGCATACCAGGTGGCGCTGTTACGCGACCTGATAAAAGTATTTGCGTAAATAATTGCGCGCCTAGTATCATATCAATATTACCAGGTAAGTAATAATTCTCATCTGCTAAAGGTACACTTGACAGATAAGTGAGAAGCGATTTATCTACAGGAGATGTAGGTAAATGATCCGTGATTTTGTCGACAATCAAAGGGTTCAGATTATAAGAATAATTTTCAAATCTCGAGAATATAGTTATGTGCGTAATACCCTTTATTGCGTTTGATGTGCCGCCAAAACCCTGGACAGTAGTAGGGTGCGAGATTGGTTTGGTAGTTAAACCTAATCGAGAAGCGCAATCATTTGTTATGAATTAATGATGCTGTGATGCGGGGTCAATAAGGCATCTAACACTGTAACTTTTACCAGCTGTATCAAAGGCACGAACTAAAGCAGTTGCAAGCAGTACTGTAGTTTGATTAGCGTCCCTGGGATTCAAGGAACACAAAGAAACAACTTCCTGTTTTTCTGATTTATTATCAACTGTAGCTGTGCAGGAAGAGATATTATTCTTCTTGTCACTGCTGCTGACTGCGTCTTCTTTCGGCCTGTGTAAAAGTGTATGGTGATATCTGCTAGAGCACGAAGGAGCCTGGCAAACCTGTTTAGAATTACAGACAGGTGTCCGGTGAAAAAATGATAAGCAAGAAAGGCAGCTTTTATTTGCTTTAACTACGTTATATCGCTCCATAGGTGTCATTGTTAAAAACTTAGGACAGCGGTAAAATTGTTTGGGATGAGCATCGTCCTTACATATAGGGCATGAAGCGTCATTAATTTTAGTCGATGTTACAAATGATTTTGTTGCATTAGGTGGCTTCAATAATTTTTTAGGTGCGCCGCGTTGTTTATAAACCTCTTTTGTTAGTGGTGAGTGTGACGGACCAGCGGCGGTACGCTCATTAATTTTTGTTTGTTCCTTTATAAATTTAATGAAGTTATCAAAAGAGGGTAATTTTTCCGTGCGTACGTTGTTTTCATATAATCTTGCAGTCTCTTTATCAATCTTTTTCAGGCATAAATAAAGGTAAATAAATTCTGCCTTGTCACCAATTTTTAATTTTTCAAAAGCTGCTATTGAGGTAGCACAAATATCTAAAAAGGAATTTAATTTTTCTGAGGATTGAATTGGTTTAAAATTAAAAATTTGGTCCAAATATGCAGTACCTAATGCGCGTATGTCCTGATATTTATCCACCAAGGTTGAATAAATTAGGTGATAATTTTCACTCGTAGGTTCAATGCCAGAAATAGATGTAAGTGCGGAATCCGTAAGTTGCCCTAGTAAATAATGTAATTTTTCTGAATTATTCAATTCTTTGTTTAAATGTATGGTATTGTTAAAAGATTCATAAAAAATCGGCCAGTCCTTTAATTGACCTCCGAATTTAATTAATTGAATAGGTGGAAGTTTTATTTTTGATTTTACCGAAATAACATTATGTTCTTTACTAGGGCTTTTTATATTAAGAGAAGGGGTTGCGGTATTTTCCTTCACTTTATACAATACGTGTGAATATAATTCCTCAAATGCGCTTAGCGATTGAAAATTGGGTTCATAATCAGGATTGTCTTTCATTCTTTCAATGTTTAATTCTTTAACAAGTTTAATGTATTCTTCCCGAATATGCTCAATATTGGCGGACTTAGATAAAAATAAATTCAAACTTTCAGGAGTATCTAAATTTTGCGAAGAGTTATAAATAGACTGCATTGTCGAAAAATAAGATTTAACTTGAGCCTCTAAGATTAAAACTTCGGCAGAAACTTCTGGAGGTGAACGTGCTCTTCTCGACATTTTTTCCGTTTATTGCAAACCAATAAAATAAAAGCGACTGCGTTATGTTTACAATAATTAAGTTCACAATGGTTAATAATTTTATTAAAAATACAAATTATATTTTATCGAATAGTTACAGAATAGAATGCGCGATTAACAGAATAACCCTATTTACGATACCATAAATAATAGGTAAGTAAACTATTTGTATTACGAGTTGTAGCGAAAACCAGTGTAATATTCGAGTTTATATGGTAAATAAGCTATTCTAAGCGTAAACGAACTTATTTCGACAAACTAAGTTTATCGTATAATGAACAAGTTTAGTTTTTAATCCGAAAAACCAAGCTAAGGCGCGAGCGTTATGCAAAACGTAGGTACTTAATAGTTACCTAGGTAAAATTTGAGCGATGAATCGAGCGAGTGACGAAAGAATCACGTACAGTGCAATTATACAATAGGTATTTTTGATATTAAATATCTATGAACAATCGATTTAGCTATAATAATGCAAGATAGCTATAATAATGAAATGCGTAGCTGTAAGCCATGTAGGTAGGTACCTAGTACTGTTAACACAATATTTAGGCACACTTATAACCTTACAATACGTAATATGCGAAGTAAGTAGCTAATATTAAGCGGATAAATAGCCTAATGGCTATTTATTTATTAAATACTCGAAGGACCTTGCGTTTAAAAGTAAGCAAATGCGTGAATAACAATAGGGGATGCGTAACAGCGTAAGTATAATATTTGAAACAAAGAAAAAGATGGCCGGTCTTATCGCGGCTCGAAAGAACCAATTTTGTGCGGGCGAAAAGTAAGGCTTTGGCGTTTTGCGTAAAATGAGCGTAAAAGGAAGAAGAAAATGAAGGAATACTCACGTTTTTCTTATCATGAGAGTTCACTTATTCACACACTGCAGTTTTAGGTGTTTTCTTTTTATTATTCGCGATGCGCGCGCGCAGGAGCGGTTGTTTGGGCGTTTCGAATGCAACTGTTTTATGAAAATCAGCGTCGCGTGACGCGCGTCCTCGATGCGTTGTCACTGTGAGTGTAGGTTCGGTAACGGAGGAGCGAATGGGACAGATATATATGTTTCTTACAAGGAAAGAAGGAGATGGCGCCAACAACTAGAAAAGCAGCTGTACTCTGTACTGATTTTTATCTCGCCATATAATTAATTCAACGTAAGTATATAGTTTATGGAGTTGGGTTCAGTGTCAATTTAAAAACCCGTTCGGATATTCGTGTACTTCT
The DNA here is from genome assembly GCA_036785405.1 of Coenonympha arcania. NCBI lineage: Eukaryota > Metazoa > Arthropoda > Insecta > Lepidoptera > Nymphalidae > Coenonympha > Coenonympha arcania. The sequence continues at coordinate 354,500 of JAWDAA010000033.1, forward strand.
TCAGTAAAAAAAAATTAGGATTGAATGCAGCAATTTGCCAGCAAAATTCATATTTTTCTTAAAAATATCGACACTTAAGCAAAAAAGTTATTATATCAACATATAGATGTAATAATGACATTTCTGCAATTTTAGCGCTATAGGTAAGTGTATAAAGTATACACTTATAGCACTAAAATTGTCTTATACTGTCTTATTATCTACTTTACAAACGGGGTCTAATCTGCTCCTGGTTTGTGTAAGAATTAGACCCCTGAGTATAACCTGTTCGCATTCGAAGCATTGCCGATGACTTCCCCTCCCACTTCATCCTACCGCCACCCGCGGACGTCTGATAACAGACGAATGCGGTAGTAATTTTGTAACCCGCTTGGGCAGCGCTACTTTGCGTACAAACAAATATTCTTTGCGACTTCTCAAAAGACTAACCGCCTAACAAATAAACGTGGAATATCGATGGAATAGTTATATTTTGCTTTATCCTTCTCTGTCATCAATCATTTGACATTCGAAGGAAAGAGACAAAAGAGAGTATAACTATTCTACCTCTATTCCACGTTTATTTGTAATGGGGTAAGTCTTTGGTGGATAAGATTGCGCCAATGACCTAGGAAACAATATAGACTAGACCCATCTACAGAATTAGCGTGGCTATTTTTAATCTGTCAACTGTCAAGTGGTGTATAAGATGGCGTCACTGGTTGTAACTTAGTATGAACTTTTGACAGCAGATCTTGGCATTCATAACGCTTCCATAGTTTTGTTATCTTATAGGATTGCGCTTTTTACTGATTTCGAGTAATTTTATACCATAACTAGCTGACCCGGCCACGCATTGCTGTGGCTAAAGTTTTTGTTATATTAATAAATTAAAATTGCGACTATAATTTGAGATTTAAACTATCCTATTTCTCAAGTTGGATCGAACTGCACATGGTGTGCGAATTTTATTATAATCGGTTCAGTAGTTTAGGAGTCCATCGCGGACAAACATCGTGACACGAGATTTATATATATTATGATAAGTAACAAGAAAGCATTTCTATAAAAAAATATCGGCAATAGTTTATAACTTTGACAGGTCTCCACATACGCTAGCGAAACTAGCGGGAGAAATGGCAAACATGGGCCACATTACGAAAAACCAAATGAAATATGAATTTGCGTGGCAGAGGTATTAAGTTTATCGACATTTTTCAACTGCTCCGCTCTTTTTCTACTCCTGTGAATGAACGGCACGAAACCCCATAAAAAAAATAAAATTTCAGGCAATTACCCATAGAATGTAAACAATCAAATAAATTTTAAATAACCAAATCATTAACATTATTACCACACATTATATTACCAATAATAATTAAAATAAGATTAAAATTAAAATTAAAATTAAAACTATCACAAATGTCACAAATGTCATGCAACTTATAATCTATATGCGAGTAGTTATTAGAATTAATATATTACAATTTCCTCATCGGCTTAGGCACTGCAACATGCCTACTGCTGCAGTGCCCAATGTACGGGCAGTCTACTCTGGCCGCTATCATGCTCATAATGCTGTTGGAGCTGCTCCTAACTCTGCGCACCAACGATGCGCACCTCTTTCGCATCACAGTATTAAAGCAGTCTGTTCGCGCATCTGCGAACATACCAGAGGCGCTGCAGAACCGGGGCAGCCCCAACAGCATTCTAAAAGCATTGTTGTATATGACCCGGAGATCACTATACCTTTTTATTATTCCTTTACCATAGTGCTGCGCCGAATATCAAAATAAAACCGAGTGTTACAAACAAGGATTTATACGACTTAGTGTATTCGAACCACGCACCGCATATCGGCGGTCCGAGTAACTGTAAAATACCGTTCATAAACAGACTTATTCCGTACGAGGACATTAAGCGTTCAGTACCCAACATCTCCGTCATTACTAAAGCACACACTCCCACATTAATACCAGACGCAATACCGAAAACGCAGCAAAACGCGCTAACGGCTCCATAACTGGTTACTAACGGTATCATACTCAAACTGATACCCGATAACAGCAAACCGGTTATGAAGAAATACCGTTTCGGCGTCGGCACTATATCGGATAGCGCCGAACCGCCGATTCTACCGACCAAATCCAACGCGGATATTATAGATAACAAATAAGCTCCTAAAGTTTTATCAAAACCGCACTCATGGGCGTACGAGGGCACTAATATGATGAAGTTCGTATACGAAATAGCGCATGTGCAATTGGATATCAAAATAACGAGGTATATCGGATCTTTGAATAGCTGCAAATCGAAGTATTTGTTGGGTTCGTTTTTGGCTTCGTCGTTTCTGGGGCGTTTTTTGCAACCGCAGCAATAGCTGATCGGCGCTAAGCTGTCTGTAACGGACTTTAAACTGAACTGAGACGCGAACTCGCTCGGTTTCTCGAAAGCGGATAACGTGGAACCGTGAAATGGCGTCGACAATCGACATGTATTGGAAACTTGACGTAGACGGACTTCTCTTTGGCGTTTTTTGCACCATTAGCTTTTTACCGAACGCGTCATAAGAGTTGACCCGACTCGGTTTTCCTTCCGGTACCGATTCTTATAACGATAAGTTACTGGGTAGATGGTTCGATACTTTGCTAGAGATGTGATTGAGGCCGTGTTTGGATGTGGCGGGTGTCGATATTTTCCGGGATCGGGTATTTTCGATATGGGACACATGGGCGGCACTAGCGGAGCGAACGAAATCGCTTTTGGGTGATTGTTTTTCGTTTAGCGTCGCGTTGGAGTCTTGTTTGAACATGGATGGGGAGCCATTTTGGAATCTCTCGCCGCTGCTGTCTTCTGGAGTGAGGATGAGTTTCGGATTCGTCTCTTCCAGCTCGTTGGGGTCTTCTTCTGCGAATGGTTCCAACTGAAAAAGTTGTTCATAAAGTTATACATACATACCATAACATACTTATGTTAATTAATTAACAAAAAACCGTTGAAATTAAAAATGTAGGACTTAAGTACCTATATGGTTTTCTCATGGATACCATTTCAGAACTGGACTGAATTGAAATGGGACCACACGGGAAGCGTCAGCTTACTAATAATAAGAAAAGAATCATCAAACAGACCTAGAAAACAATATGTGGACTGGCCCCATCTACAAAATTAGCGTGACTGTTTTTAATCTGTCTAGTGGCGTATAAAATGGCGTCCCCTAGGGTACTAGTTTCAAAATGAATTGAATAAATCAACATTTAGATTTGAGTTAACTAACCCTATTACTTAGTCTTCTGAGTTTGTACGATGACAACATCCGCTGTATCGTCACATACCATCAGGTGAGATTGCAGTCAAATACTAATTTGTAGTGTGTAAAAAGCAGAGGCAGTCAGTGTCGGGGTAACATCAGCGTGTGTTTATGTAAGGGATTGAGGGTTATTGAGGTTGGACGTGTTTCGGTGTTTGTGTAACAAATCGAGCGCGAGGGACGACACAATGCGCTATTGTGGCGCATCAAAAGTTGCTACTAACGACCACACTGGTGCAGTAGTTAGGTACATCCTATACTGTATTATGGGTCTGGGGTACGATTCCTGCTGTGGGATAGTTTAGGACTTTCGTTCGTTCGCTTCAGCCGACGGACAAAGGCCTCCTAAATGATTTCCAGTTCACACGGTTCTGCGCTACTTGTATACAACGCCTTCCCGCGACTCCCCCTTTTAATGTCGTCAGTCCATCTGGTCGGAGGTATGCCAACACTGCGCTTTCCCGTGCGGGGTTGCCATTCCTGCACTTTGGGTCCCCAATGGCGGTCGGTTCTTCGAGCTATGTGCTTCGCCCATTGCTACTTCAGCTTCGTGATACGTTGATCTATATGTCGGTGACTCTCTCCATTATTTTTTGACTCTCTATTGACTCTACGGATCTCCTCATTATTTGATTACGCAGAGGAACTCCAAGTATAGCTCTCTCCAATCTCCATCGCCCGTTAAGTGAATTTGAGCCTTCTTGTGAGGCTCATATAGTAAAGTTTAGGACTTTATAAACCCAGAATGAAGGCTAACATTTGCATCTAAAGCTAACACTAAAGTTGGTCGTCGATGTCTGTCTGTATGTGTCTAGCTGTGATATCATAGCTCTCAAACGGATAGGTAGGCCAATTTTTTATGTTTTTCATTTGAAAGCCAGTTTCCCTACGGTGGTGGTTCTTAGCTACTTATATTTGGTAAATATGGGTGCAGATTACTCAAGTTTAAGTATTGAGAGTTAAGGTGGTTTTTTTTTAATTTTCACACAACGTCTGCGAGAAAGCCAGGGAGCGTTCAAGTTGTCGTTGTCGATTTTCAAAAAACAGCGGTTTTTCCTCTATACGGTCACGTGGTTTTTCTACAGTCACTTGTTTTGTCCATACATTTTATCTACTGTCGTGAACGCTAAACGACTGTTACTTTGTCTAGCCGGTGTTCGAGCTAAGCTTTATTGAAGTGGACTAAGACTGAATGGCGCAGCAGCAGTTTGTATTGCTGTCTGCGTTGTAGGTCGTGGGCTCGATTCCCATAAGTGGGACATCTTTGTGTGATGAGCATGAATGTTTTCCAGTGTTCCAGTGTTTCGCTATGTTTTTAATGCTATTTATATATTATTTATAAACTATGTTATTTAATACTATTTATACTATTTATATACTATGTTATTTAATACTATGTATATTTACTAGTTATCTAGTTCCCATAACACAAGCTATCTCTTACTTTTGGACTTGACTGCGATATGTGTAATGTCCTGATATATTTATTAATTAAAACCGGTGTTTCTTTATAATTTGTGGGTTCTCAAATTAAATATAAACTGTTCTTATTCCCTTAAGACATGGAAAGAAGATTTTCTACAAATACAACCATATTTTTCTTTAACGTAAAGATTAAATGCTAAAAATATTCCCTAAAAATGTAAACTCCAATCATGTCAGTATTTAATTAATTACAACGATGTCACATTAAAGCAGGAAAGTGGGCGAATTCGTTTAATTTAGCGTGCAAATACCAATAATGGTATCGATGAGAAAACCATATAAGTCTTAAATGTTTAATTGAAAAGAAGGACGTATTCAATACTTTGATGAGAGTTGAATTTCTTTCGACGATGACGCGCCCCACTCTGTCAAACCCCATACGAATCGAATGAAACATAAGCGATTTTGACAGAGTGGGGCGCGTCTACGTCGATTGAAAATTGAAATATCTATAGCATGCGTATCACTTAACATCAGGTGAAAGAAAGTCTTGTGCATGTCAATATTTTTACGTATCTTAGAGATTTTACTACTACTTGAATTTGTGTTAATCAATTTTACAGATTTGTATAAAACTTTGAAGACCTGCATCCTGTGTCAATTAAATAAACTAAAAAGTTGTTAAAACGTCTAATATTTTTCATCTTATTAGTTACTAGCTTTTGCCCGCGGCTTCGCCCGCGTGAATTTCGGGCTGTTACAAATACCGTGGGAGCCAACGATTTTCTGGGATTAAAAGTAGCATACGGGATAGACAAACAGTCAACTACTACAACAACTAAAAGAAACATCGGCTTAGTAGTTTTACTGCTCTTCCCGCTTCCGTCCTTAATCAATATAGGTTCAACTACGGGGCTCAATGTATCTACCCATTTTCACATTTACAGCATTACTATCCCATATCACATTGCTCATCTAAAATATAATATATTCATAACGAATTTTTGATAACTGGCTTAGGTTTTTAGTAATGAGGTAAAACGTCGTTTTACTGATAATTGATATATTCTTCGGCAACGCTGCATACCAACCTATTCTTACCTAAGCTAACCTGGAGTTCTTGCAATTCCTGTCTATACATATAAAATAGTAGAGAAATTAGTTAATGTAATTTATTATTCACAACGCTTTTTTCAATGCTTCGACCTAATTAAAAAGCTTCAATGTTTTTAGTGTGAGAAATCCTCCTGTTTCTTATAAAAATATGTCTGTGATCCAAAAAAATATGCCCAAATCTTAAAAAAATTGACTACAGCTACATAAAATTGCTATGGCCAAACTTCTGCTTTCTGAGAGGACCCGTGCCGGGCAGTATTTTCAGTACATTTATAAGTACATATCTTACAGAGATAAGGCTTTTCACCAGTGTGTGTCCTCATATGATTAACTAAGGCAGTATTTTCTGTACATTTATAACTACATAACTTAAGTCACATTAGTAAGTGACAATCATTGATTTTGGTATTGTCTGCTACACAGCATCGCGTAGGAACGCAGAAATTGTTCTGAACACTGCGATTTCGTGCGATGGTAAGTGACAATCATTGATTTAGGTATTGTCTGCTACACAGCATCGCGTAGGAACGTTGAAACTGCTTATACTACTGATATTTGATTTGATGGTAAGTGACAATCATTGATTTTGAATTCTCTGCTACACAGCATCGCGTAGAAACGCTGGAATTGCTCTGAAAACTGCGATTTCGTGCGATGGTAAGTGACAATCATTCATTATGTATTCTCTGCTACACAGCATCGCGTAGAAACGCTGGAATTGCTCTGAAAACTGCGATTTCGTGCGATGGTAAGTGACAATCATTGATTTTGGTATTGTCTGCTACACAGCATCGCGTAGGAACGCAGAAATTGTTCTGAACACTGTGGTTTCATGCGATGGTAAGTGACAATCATTGATTTTGGTATTGTCTGCTACACAGCATCGCGTAGGAACGCAGAAATTGTTCTGAACACTGTGGTTTCATGCGATGGTAAGTGATACTTATTGATTTTGAATTCTCTGCTACACAGCATCGCGTAGGAACGCTGAAACTGCTCTGTAATGAGGCAGCTTCTAGACCCCAACTGGCAGGGTCGCTATGTAATGAGGGTCGAGGGTTGAGAGAAGTAAAACACGTTCGTTCGAAACTCTGAACTGAATCTGACTGAACTTTATTATGGGTAGCTGTATATATATAGTGGTACAATGGAGTGAGGGGCGCGGTAGGTACATACTTTATGACATCATAGGTCACACGTGGAGCGCTCGTATGTCGCTCTCGGGTTACGGCTTCAAATAACATGATCCTATTTAAGGACTGGAATTTATCAACAATAGTCGTGGGTGGTCCGTTTGAAATATGAGTAATATTTATCTACCTACTACTATGTACCTACTACCTATACCACATCTTCACCCCTTTTTTAAAAAAAAAATTTTTGAAAAACATTTTTTTTTTGAATACAATATCAACAGTTATTCAATTTCGGTTAGTAATGAATGTTAATACATGTTGATTTCATAAAAATATTGTTATCTGTTACATAGTTGTGGTTTCCTTTATAATTTTTATCTGCCTTAAATCTATGATTACAAAACTTATTCTATGATTACATTGGTTGGTATGATAACCTTCTTATTCTATGATTACATTGATTATATAGTTGGGAAATAAACAATAATGATATATTATAATTAATTGAAATGAAATATTCTAATTTTTGATTATATAACATTTCATGTTTCTGTAATACAATGACCTTTTTTTTTTTTTTTTTATAATGTTATTTTCTTTTTCTTAAAGAAACACTTTTAATTTGATTTTCATTTTTATTTGACAATATGTTTAAAATTTATATCTATAGCATAATTCTTTTTGTAGTGTTATGTAAGGCGTCCTTTTTAGTTTTTTATTATCCTTAATAATTCAATAATTTTATTCAAAAATAATCATTGACAGTTTCATAAAATGTTATTTGTTAACTGGGTATCGGGTATGCTTCCATATTATAATAAAATATCTCTTATACAAATAATATATTATTAGGTGATATATTTACCTATCTAAAAAAAAATTGTATGTAAATAATTCAATAAGTTATTTTTTATTTAGATTTTTATTTAGATTTAGATTGGCCAATCGACGTGAGCGCGGTGATTGCGGCTCGTCCGTTTTCTTACGTTTTAAAATACAATATAGTGAGTTTTTTACCGTTGGAACCGATTTATTTTGTGCCGCTTGCTCTAGTGAACGAATTAAAGTTATAACTTTACGCGAAGTGCTCGTGAAACATTGTAAAAAGTACAAAATTATTGAGTGCTAGTGCAAATTGACGTATAGTTGTGTGTCGTACCCTCAATATTTATAATATCACCCGCCAACCTGTAGCGGCTGTCAAAAATTATTAGTAAACACTACGAAGTACCTACCTATTCCTCATTAAATATATATCACAATATGGGCAAGTGCAACGCATGCGGTCGCTTCCTCTCAGCATTGGGTGCCGCTAACTGCACTGACTGTGCGGCTTTGTATCACAAAGCGTGCGTCGGGCTGCCGGAACACGGGCGATCACCCAAACAGTGGAAGTGCCCGGAATGTGTTGCTAAACGGCCGAAAGTCGGCAACGTTAACACCCCGGTTAAGGGCGCCGAACCAATTCCCTCACAATGTAACGAAGATTTAATAAATGTGGATGAGACAAATGAGGAGAACGAGTCCGTTATATCAACCCAATCTACTGAGTTAAGTGCCGAGATACGTCTCTTTCGTGAAGAAATGCGCGGGCTAAGACAGGAACTAAAGCAGTTTAGAGCTGAGCTGCGCGACATGCGCAGCAATTTAACAACGTACAATAAACGCGTAGATGATTTCGAAGATAGACTAACATACCTCGAGGATCAAGTCAAGGCCTCATCGAGTCAATGCGCTGACGTGAATAGATTAGAGGCGACAATCGCGCAGCTCAAAGATGACTTAAATGAACGAGATCAGGACCTTTTGCGCGGTGATATTGAAATCACCAATCTCCCCGAGATCAAAGGAGAAAACCCTCACCATACCGTGACAATCGTAGCGGCTAAACTCGGGGTGGATCTGACAGAAAAGGATATCATCTTTGCGCAAAGAGTCGGCAGGAACAGCGATAGCCATTCTCAAAAAGAGGATAATACCCGTGGGCGCCGTCTTGTGGTTCGCCTGGCGCGACAGAACTTGCGCGACGAGTTCCTGCGGAATGCTCGCACCCGCAGAGGCGTCACCTCTGAAGGACTGGATCTTCGTCTTCCCGATACCCGCTTTTATGTTAATGAAAGGCTCACAAATAGAAACAAACATCTCTTCTACTTAGTGCGAGAAGCGGCAAAGCGCTTGCGCTGGAAATACACCTGGACCAAACTGGGAAAAATCTATGCACGCCAAGAAGAAGGGAAACCGGTTCGTCAAATAAGATCTGAAGCCGATATCAAGCGGGTTTTTGGCGAGGACGCAATTGGCTTAAACTGATAATCATAGTGGTTAACTTATGGCTAAGATTTTTTACAAATATTTCAGTATTTTACATCGAAACAGTATATAGTTATTATTTGTGTAAAACACTTTATATTAAGTTTAAGTTTACTTACACACACCATCACATTAAGTCACACATTCACAAACCACACACACAAACAAACAGCATATTAATAATGGAAACTCACCCTATAAAACGTTTTATGTCTCACTCCGTTGTCTTTGATATTTCATCTGTTATTGACTATTATTTCATGCTACTATTCACTTGCAGGAACCATACTAATACATACATTGTGTATGAAACTCAGCATGCAAACCTATATACCAATACAACTAAGAAAACAACAACTATTTATAATTGTTGCCTATATATTCGTAGGATTAGCGCAATAATTATACCCATAATACTGTTTAATATGGTAAACTTCTGTCGCTGTGCATCTGTTTTTATTTACAAAGCAGTCAATGGATAGTACAACTAACATCAATGACTTAATGAAAAAAATAGACGCCGCGGAAGTTTCTTACTCCACGGAATGCTCTCCAGAGGAATGTCTTTTTCAAGTTAGTTCATCTCGTAACACACTTAAAATTTTGACTCAAAATATTAGAAGTATAAAATGCAATATAGATGGTTTTCTAATATTTCTAAAAAGGATTAAAGTTATGCCTGATATAATTATTTTAACAGAATGCTGGTTAACTTCATATATCTGTATTCCACAGATTGAAAACTATTTAAGTTTCTCAAATAATATATTATACAACCAAAATGATGGGATCGTCCTATACATAAAAAAAGGTCTTGCATTTATCACATATGAACCATCTTTTAATGATGCAAATTGTTTAGTTACTACTTTAAATAATAATATTGCTATAGTCTCAGTATACAGGCCACCATCATTTACAAAAATAGACAGATTTTTGGACTCCCTTGACACTGTTCTCGATACTTTGAGATCATACAGAAACATAATGGTAATAGGCGACATTAATCTAAATATTAAGAAACAGATTCCTGACTTAAATACTGCAGATTACCTTAATCTGTTAGCATCTCATGGCTTACTGCCTGCACACACGTTGGCAACTAGAGAATCTGCTTGTCTCGACCACGTGATCATTAAAACTAATTTGAAACCCAGCACCTTAGTCATAAAGCATTCCTTAACTGATCATGATTGTGTCCTTGTGTTGCTAGAATCCAATACTTCGCAAACTCAGCAAGCATCTATAATTACCAAAATTAATTATCAGAATATTAATACTGAATTAAGAAGCTTCGACTTCACACCGGTTTTGAGAATGAACGACTGCGTCAAAGCAACTGAATATTTTGTTGACATTGTTTCAAGTGTTGTTAAAAGTAACACAAATGTAAAAAAGCTTCCGCGACGAAAAACTCCACTGAAACCTTGGATTACTCCAGGTCTGGTAAGATGTATGAGAAACAGAGATAGGATGTATGTTAGACTAAAGCGCGAACCTAATAACATAGTGCATGAGATCGCTTATAAGCGATATCGCAATTTTTGTAATGATCTACTCAAAAAAATAAAAGGACAATATGAAAGGTCGGAGCTAGAAAAAGCTAGTTCTGAGGGCATTAAACAGACTTGGAAAGCTATCAACTCTATTGCACAATATAAAAAGGAAACTACTTCCTCTATAAATCTATTAACTGTCAATGATAATCCAAATTACACAGTTAACAATGTAAATAAATATTTTGCTTCAGTGGGCTCAACGTTATCCAATACCTTAATAAATCAATACAATAGTAGCGCTAAAAAGCCCTTGAACTTACCATCCCCGTCCAACTCTTTTGTTTTACATGAAACCGATATTGCCGAAGTAGTAGGAATAATAAAATCACTTAAAACTGAATCTGCCCCGGGTATTGACAAAATTTCTAATAAAATTCTTAAATACAATTTACAAGTGCTTAGTGGCCCTATTCTACATATCTGTAACCTTGCTATCAGGACAGGCGTTTTTCCCAAAGTTCTTAAGCAGTCAGTTGTAACACCCATTTACAAGCAAGGTCCCAAAAATGATGTCACAAATTACAGGCCAATATCAATTCTACCATCGATATCAAAAATTCTAGAAAAGATTATGAACAGAAGATTAATGAGTTTCCTAGAATCCAATAAACTTTTATCTAATAACCAACTCGGATTTCGCAAAGCTAAATCTACTGGTGATGCTGTGGCAGCTCTTACTGATGAAATAGTTAAAAGCTTAGACAATGGTGACAAATGTCTCAGCATCTTCCTAGACTTAGCTAAGGCATTTGATACTGTTTCTATCTCTCGTCTGTTAAGTAAACTAGAAAACATCGGTATACGTGGCATCCAGCATCAACTCTTTGAGGATTATCTCAGTGAAAGATACCAATATGTTAAAATCGGTGAACATCTAAGTGACCCATTACCGGTCAAACATGGAGTTCCGCAAGGAAGTGTTCTTGGACCAACTCTCTTCCTAATTTACATTAATGACATTTGTAATACAAAACTAAAAAATGGCCATGTTTTCTCATTTGCCGATGATACAGCACTTGTTTTTAAGGGAGAGAGTTGGGATGAAACCTTCTACTATGCTCAACAAGGTCTAAACATCATTTCTAATCTTTTAGGTGAAAATCTTCTTAGTTTAAACACAAGTAAAACTAAATACTTAACCTTTTCTATATTTAAAGATTCACAACCCTCAAACGAAACGTATAACTTAACTTCACATAAATATCAATGCCTTCTCTCTAATCAGACTAATCAATGTTCCTGTCCTACTCTTGAAAGATCATCAGAACTTAAATATCTCGGAGTCCTGTTGGATAATCAACTCTCTTTTACGTCTCATATTAATCTTATAGCGAAGCGTGTCCGAAAACTGATTGCAGTTTTCAGAAATGTTCGCCACATAGCTAGTCCCAAAATTTTAAAAATAATGTACTCGGCTCTCTGTCAATCCATCTTGTCATACTGTGTCGAAACATGGGGAGGGGCCTCTAAAACTAAGTTACTGACGTTAGAAAGGGCTCAGCGCGCTGTGTTGAAGGTGATGTACAACTTGCCGAAGCGCTTCCCCACATCAGATCTGTATGCCAAAGCCCAAGTGCTTACAGTTCGGCAGTTGTACATCCTTCGTCTTATCCTTAAGCAACATAGCTCATTGGATGGACTTATACGTGACCGTCACAATAAACGACGCAATTTTAGAATATTTAACACGCCACGTTTTCGAACACTATATGCCCAGAAATTTAAATGCTATTTAGGAAAAACTATATATAATAAATTAAATAAAAAGCTTTCCATGCACGATATGAACTCATTTAATTGCAAAACAGCTGTTACAAATTACTTACAAAACTTGAGCTATATAGAAACAAAAAACCTAATAAAACAGGTCAAGTGAATAGTAAGTCCTCTTTATATAACCCACACTTACACACATCCACGCACACACACATACACACACACACACACACACACAAACACACAAACAAACACACACACACACACACACACACACACCAGACACACACACACACGTGTATCTAAATTTTGCCTTAGGGGCTAAATCCTTGATTTTTTGTAATTTTAAGTCCATTTCTGATAAGGAGGGAAGGTCGCTGATGCCTATAGCACAGGGTCACCTAAAGTAGGCAGCAGAGACCACCCGTACATAGTAAGTTTGTTTGTAAGTTACTTTGTGTAATCTGGTTGACACAATAAAACATTTATTTATTATTATTAATTTAATTTAATTTATTTATTTATTTATTTGCCACTCTCTCTTTTTTTTATCTATTTGTGGATTTTCCACTTATCCAATTGATATATCTATTTACTACTGTTCTTATTTATTTTTGTAATTATACCCTTATATACATTTATTTACGGGTTTACCACATTTTCCTTGTGGAATTTATGTCATAATCATTTATGGAAATACCATTTCGTCCATCATTTGTGGTTTTACCACATTGATCTATTTAATAATAAATCGTACAATATAATTCATTGTACATACTTCATTGATCCATCTATTTATGGATTCAAAATATTTGATCCTTTTACTATTGGATCCCACACCTTTAGCGCGCATTTATTTTTATTTCGTGTATTATGCATAATAATAATATATTATATATTTTCTTTTAACTTTGTTACGACATTTTACCAATTCCAACACAATGAAAACTCGTTTCAATCATGATCTGGATATTTGGCATGTACTGTAACTTACGCGCTTATATTTTTATATTTTAGTGCACTTTTATTTATTTATTTAACTGTTACCACTTTGTACCAATTTCATCACGATGAAAGCTCGTTTCGATCATGATCTGAACATTGGGATAGTAACTATTATTATAAGGTGTGTATATATTTATGGCATATTAGCCAATTAAATGTCAAGTCCTGTGTTTTGTAAGAATTTCAGCGACTCTTGGGGGCGCCATCCAATTGTCTGAAGAAATATCTTTAGTCTTATCCGGGTGTTTATTATTCGTCATTTCATCATGCGTGTTTTTGCGTCTTTATTATGTTTTTTACTATCCGAGATAACGCGTCTGCAGCGGCATTACTTGATAGTAAAGTCTATTGTATCACAACAAATAATTTCAAGTCGAATATCAAATAGTTAATTTCTATTATAAGTATCTCAAAGTATATCAATTTTGAAGGCTAGTTGGTTAAATAGATTCCCGATCTTAAATTGATATTGATACTTGTCACTTTATATAGGTCGTGCCTTTTATGATTGCGATATTTGAGTGCATTCCACATTGGTTATTTGATCTGTAATAACATGCGCCGTATATGGAGGCGCTCGGCGGCCGGGTGGCTCTCCGTTTTCTAATGTCCTTGATAGATACATCTTAGAAGTTATTATTTTGCGCTATTTTTGTTTTGATTAGACTTTAATAATTTTTTATCGTACTTTATAAGTTTTGTTCACGTTTAATTAATTTAAAAATAAAGTTCGACACTTGAATACTGATTTAATGCTATTTCTCTCACTATCACTTCTCGAGTAGATAATGATCGAGGTTTCTATACATAAAATCATTTACTCAATTACTTTGAATAAACAAGTTATCTTACCTTATTATTTAATACTAAAAGTAGTAAATAATATATATGTTTGTAATTTATTAAGTATTTAAGTGGCTACGAAAATTTATATTTATTTTATATTGTTCAGTTACTATTTAAGTACCTAAAATAGTCAATTTATTTTAAAATATCTATTCGTACTCAAATCAATAATGTTCATTTATTTGTTTGTTTAATTTAGTTTATAAACGCTTTTTGTATTGGAAGCATCCCCAAAAAATATTTTGTGGTAAAAAAGGACCCTTACGTTACATATTTTTATATATATTATTTAATATACTTAAATGGAAACGCAGACTATATAATTTTTAGGTAATATTATGAAGATTTTATGGCAATGTAAATTAACTATACTTCGCACTTACATAGTTCACGATGCGATGAGGTCACGATGCGATGCGGTCACGATGCGATGTGGTCACGATGCGATGCGCTCACGATGCGATGTGCGCGCTGGTTCAAAGTTGTTTCTGGTGACTCATAGTTGACCGTCGATCTTGATCTTCTTAATATGATGTATTCTTTCTTGATGTTTCTGGAACTGGGCCGGGATTACCCTGGACTCCTCTGGAACTGGGCCGGGAATACCCTGGACACCTCTGGAACTGTTGTTGCTGTCGCATGTTGTTGCCGTTAATATATTATTGTTGCCAGTTATTCTTCTCTTCTTTTAATTTAAATCTTCATAATATTCTTCTAAATAAATTAAATATATAAATATTATCTTCTTCTTCATATTTAATATCTTCTAATAATTTTCTTCATATATTCTTCTGAATGAATTTATGATAATCTTCTTATAAATATTTTCCTTCATTTTAAGTGTTTCTTCACTCTATGTTTTTTTCTTTAAACTATTTCTTCATTTCTTCTGTTTGTTGTCCAGCCGGCACGCTATTTTGGAGGTGCGCGCCGACTGGCAGAGTGCGGACCCCTTTTTAGACCCGCACTGGCTGGGTCGCCATGTAATGAGGCAGCTTCTAGACCCCAACTGGCAGGGTCGCTATGTAATGAGGGTCGAGGGTTGAGAGAAGTAAAACACGTTCGTTCGAAACTCTGAACTGAATCTGACTGAACTTTATTATGGGTAGCTGTATATATATAGTGGTACAATGGAGTGAGGGGCGCGGTAGGTACATACTTTATGACATCATAGGTCACACGTGGAGCGCTCGTATGTCGCTCTCGGGTTACGGCTTCAAATAACATGATCCTATTTAAGGACTGGAATTTATCAACAATAGTCGTGGGTGGTCCGTTTGAAATATGAGTAATATTTATCTACCTACTACTATGTACCTACTACCTATACCACAGCTCTGAAAACTGCGATTTCGTGCGATGGTAAGTGATACTTATTGATTTTGAATTCTCTGCTACACAGCATCGCGTAGGAACGCTGAAACTGCTCTGAAAACTGCGATTTCGTGCGATGGTAAGTGATACTTATTGATTTTGAATTCTCTGCTACACAGCATCGCGTAGGAACGCTGGAATTGCTCTGAAAACTGCGATTTCGTGCGATGGTAAGTGATACTTATTGATTTTGAATTCTCTGCTACACAGCATCGCGTAGAAACGCAGAAATTGCTCTGAAAACTGCGATTTCGTGCGATGGTAAGTGATACTTATTGATTTTGAATTCTCTGCTACACAGCATCGCGTAGGAACGCTGGAATTGCTCTGAAAACTGCGATTTCGTGCGATGGTAAGTGATACTTATTGATTTTGAATTCTCTGCTACACAGCATCGCGTAGGAACGCTGGAATTGCTCTGAAAACTGCGATTTCGTGCGATGGTAAGTGATACTTATTGATTTTGAATTCTCTGCTACACAGCATCGCGTAGAAACGCAGAAATTGCTCTGAAAACTGCGATTTCGTGCGATGGTAAGTGATACTTATTGATTTTGAATTCTCTGCTACACAGCATCGCGTAGAAACGCAGAAATTGCTCTGAAAACTGCGATTTCGTGCGATGGTAAGTGACAATCATTGATTTTGAATTCTCTGCTACACAGCATCGCGTAGAAACGCAGAAATTGCTCTGAAAACTGCGATTTCGTGCGATGGTAAGTGATACTTATTGATTTTGAATTCTCTGCTACACAGCATCGCGTAGAAACGCAGAAATTGCTCTGAAAACTGCGATTTCGTGCGATGGTAAGTGACAATCATTGATTTTGAATTCTCTGCTACACAGCATCGCGTAGGAACGCTGGAATTGCTCTGAAAACTGCGATTTCGTGCGATGGTAAGTGATACTTATTGATTTTGAATTCTCTGCTACACAGCATCGCGTAGAAACGCAGAAATTGCTCTGAAAACTGCGATTTCGTGCGATGGTAAGTGATACTTATTGATTTTGAATTCTCTGCTACACAGCATCGCGTAGGAACGCTGGAATTGCTCTGAAAACTGCGATTTCGTGCGATGGTAAGTGATACTTATTGATTTTGAATTCTCTGCTACACAGCATCGCGTAGGAACGCTGGAATTGCTCTGAAAACTGCGATTTCGTGCGATGGTAAGTGATACTTATTGATTTTGAATTCTCTGCTACACAGCATCGCGTAGGAACGCTGGAATTGCTCTGAAAACTGCGATTTCGTGCGATGGTAAGTGATACTTATTGATTTTGAATTCTCTGCTACACAGCATCGCGTAGGAACGCTGGAATTGCTCTGAAAACTGCGATTTCGTGCGATGGTAAGTGATACTTATTGATTTTGAATTCTCTGCTACACAGCATCGCGTAGGAACGCTGGAATTGCTCTGAAAACTGCGATTTCGTGCGATGGTAAGTGATACTTATTGATTTTGAATTCTCTGCTACACAGCATCGCGTAGAAACGCAGAAATTGCTCTGAAAACTGCGATTTCGTGCGATGGTAAGTGATACTTATTGATTTTGAATTCTCTGCTACACAGCATCGCGTAGAAACGCAGAAATTGCTCTGAAAACTGCGATTTCGTGCGATGGTAAGTGATACTTATTGATTTTGAATTCTCTGCTACACAGCATCGCGTAGGAACGCTGGAATTGCTCTGAAAACTGCGATTTCGTGCGATGGTAAGTGATACTTATTGATTTTGAATTCTCTGCTACACAGCATCGCGTAGAAACGCAGAAATTGCTCTGAAAACTGCGATTTCGTGCGATGGTAAGTGACAATCATTGATTTTGAATTCTCTGCTACACAGCATCGCGTAGGAACGCTGGAATTGCTCTGAAAACTGCGATTTCGTGCGATGGTAAGTGATACTTATTGATTTTGAATTCTCTGCTACACAGCATCGCGTAGAAACGCAGAAATTGCTCTGAAAACTGCGATTTCGTGCGATGGTAAGTGACAATCATTGATTTTGAATTCTCTGCTACACAGCATCGCGTAGGAACGCTGGAATTGCTCTGAAAACTGCGATTTCGTGCGATGGTAAGTGATACTTATTGATTTTGAATTCTCTGCTACACAGCATCGCGTAGAAACGCAGAAATTGCTCTGAAAACTGCGATTTCGTGCGATGGTAAGTGATACTTATTGATTTTGAATTCTCTGCTACACAGCATCGCGTAGAAACGCAGAAATTGCTCTGAAAACTGCGATTTCGTGCGATGGTAAGTGATACTTATTGATTTTGAATTCTCTGCTACACAGCATCGCGTAGGAACGCTGGAATTGCTCTGAAAACTGCGATTTCGTGCGATGGTAAGTGATACTTATTGATTTTGAATTCTCTGCTACACAGCATCGCGTAGAAACGCAGAAATTGCTCTGAAAACTGCGATTTCGTGCGATGGTAAGTGATACTTATTGATTTTGAATTCTCTGCTACACAGCATCGCGTAGGAACGCAGAAATTGCTCTGAAAACTGCGATTTCGTGCGATGGTAAGTGATACTTATTGATTTTGAATTCTCTGCTACACAGCATCGCGTAGGAACGCTGGAATTGCTCTGAAAACTGCGATTTCGTGCGATGGTAAGTGATACTTATTGATTTTGAATTCTCTGCTACACAGCATCGCGTAGGAACGCTGGAATTGCTCTGAAAACTGCGATTTCGTGCGATGGTAAGTGATACTTATTGATTTTGAATTCTCTGCTACACAGCATCGCGTAGGAACGCTGGAATTGCTCTGAAAACTGCGATTTCGTGCGATGGTAAGTGATACTTATTGATTTTGAATTCTCTGCTACACAGCATCGCGTAGGAACGCTGGAATTGCTCTGAAAACTGCGATTTCGTGCGATGGTAAGTGATACTTATTGATTTTGAATTCTCTGCTACACAGCATCGCGTAGGAACGCTGGAATTGCTCTGAAAACTGCGATTTCGTGCGATGGTAAGTGATACTTATTGATTTTGAATTCTCTGCTACACAGCATCGCGTAGGAACGCTGGAATTGCTCTGAAAACTGCGATTTCGTGCGATGGTAAGTGATACTTATTGATTTTGAATTCTCTGCTACACAGCATCGCGTAGGAACGCTGGAATTGCTCTGAAAACTGCGATTTCGTGCGATGGTAAGTGATACTTATTGATTTTGAATTCTCTGCTACACAGCATCGCGTAGGAACGCTGGAATTGCTCTGAAAACTGCGATTTCGTGCGATGGTAAGTGATACTTATTGATTTTGAATTCTCTGCTACACAGCATCGCGTAGGAACGCTGGAATTGCTCTGAAAACTGCGATTTCGTGCGATGGTAAGTGATACTTATTGATTTTGAATTCTCTGCTACACAGCATCGCGTAGGAACGCTGGAATTGCTCTGAAAACTGCGATTTCGTGCGATGGTAAGTGATACTTATTGATTTTGAATTCTCTGCTACACAGCATCGCGTAGGAACGCTGGAATTGCTCTGAAAACTGCGATTTCGTGCGATGGTAAGTGATACTTATTGATTTTGAATTCTCTGCTACACAGCATCGCGTAGGAACGCTGGAATTGCTCTGAAAACTGCGATTTCGTGCGATGGTAAGTGATACTTATTGATTTTGAATTCTCTGCTACACAGCATCGCGTAGGAACGCTGGAATTGCTCTGAAAACTGCGATTTCGTGCGATGGTAAGTGATACTTATTGATTTTGAATTCTCTGCTACACAGCATCGCGTAGAAACGCAGAAATTGCTCTGAAAACTGCGATTTCGTGCGATGGTAAGTGATACTTATTGATTTTGAATTCTCTGCTACACAGCATCGCGTAGAAACGCAGAAATTGCTCTGAAAACTGCGATTTCGTGCGATGGTAAGTGATACTTATTGATTTTGAATTCTCTGCTACACAGCATCGCGTAGGAACGCTGGAATTGCTCTGAAAACTGCGATTTCGTGCGATGGTAAGTGATACTTATTGATTTTGAATTCTCTGCTACACAGCATCGCGTAGAAACGCAGAAATTGCTCTGAAAACTGCGATTTCGTGCGATGGTAAGTGATACTTATTGATTTTGAATTCTCTGCTACACAGCATCGCGTAGGAACGCAGAAATTGCTCTGAAAACTGCGATTTCGTGCGATGGTAAGTGATACTTATTGATTTTGAATTCTCTGCTACACAGCATCGCGTAGGAACGCTGGAATTGCTCTGAAAACTGCGATTTCGTGCGATGGTAAGTGATACTTATTGATTTTGAATTCTCTGCTACACAGCATCGCGTAGGAACGCTGGAATTGCTCTGAAAACTGCGATTTCGTGCGATGGTAAGTGATACTTATTGATTTTGAATTCTCTGCTACACAGCATCGCGTAGGAACGCTGGAATTGCTCTGAAAACTGCGATTTCGTGCGATGGTAAGTGATACTTATTGATTTTGAATTCTCTGCTACACAGCATCGCGTAGGAACGCTGGAATTGCTCTGAAAACTGCGATTTCGTGCGATGGTAAGTGATACTTATTGATTTTGAATTCTCTGCTACACAGCATCGCGTAGGAACGCTGGAATTGCTCTGAAAACTGCGATTTCGTGCGATGGTAAGTGATACTTATTGATTTTGAATTCTCTGCTACACAGCATCGCGTAGGAACGCTGGAATTGCTCTGAAAACTGCGATTTCGTGCGATGGTAAGTGATACTTATTGATTTTGAATTCTCTGCTACACAGCATCGCGTAGGAACGCTGGAATTGCTCTGAAAACTGCGATTTCGTGCGATGGTAAGTGATACTTATTGATTTTGAATTCTCTGCTACACAGCATCGCGTAGGAACGCTGGAATTGCTCTGAAAACTGCGATTTCGTGCGATGGTAAGTGATACTTATTGATTTTGAATTCTCTGCTACACAGCATCGCGTAGGAACGCTGGAATTGCTCTGAAAACTGCGATTTCGTGCGATGGTAAGTGATACTTATTGATTTTGAATTCTCTGCTACACAGCATCGCGTAGGAACGCTGGAATTGCTCTGAAAACTGCGATTTCGTGCGATGGTAAGTGATACTTATTGATTTTGAATTCTCTGCTACACAGCATCGCGTAGGAACGCTGGAATTGCTCTGAAAACTGCGATTTCGTGCGATGGTAAGTGATACTTATTGATTTTGAATTCTCTGCTACACAGCATCGCGTAGGAACGCTGGAATTGCTCTGAAAACTGCGATTTCGTGCGATGGTAAGTGATACTTATTGATTTTGAATTCTCTGCTACACAGCATCGCGTAGGAACGCTGGAATTGCTCTGAAAACTGCGATTTCGTGCGATGGTAAGTGATACTTATTGATTTTGAATTCTCTGCTACACAGCATCGCGTAGAAACGCAGAAATTGCTCTGAAAACTGCGATTTCGTGCGATGGTAAGTGATACTTATTGATTTTGAATTCTCTGCTACACAGCATCGCGTAGAAACGCAGAAATTGCTCTGAAAACTGCGATTTCGTGCGATGGTAAGTGATACTTATTGATTTTGAATTCTCTGCTACACAGCATCGCGTAGGAACGCTGGAATTGCTCTGAAAACTGCGATTTCGTGCGATGGTAAGTGATACTTATTGATTTTGAATTCTCTGCTACACAGCATCGCGTAGAAACGCAGAAATTGCTCTGAAAACTGCGATTTCGTGCGATGGTAAGTGACAATCATTGATTTTGAATTCTCTGCTACACAGCATCGCGTAGGAACGCTGGAATTGCTCTGAAAACTGCGATTTCGTGCGATGGTAAGTGATACTTATTGATTTTGAATTCTCTGCTACACAGCATCGCGTAGAAACGCAGAAATTGCTCTGAAAACTGCGATTTCGTGCGATGGTAAGTGATACTTATTGATTTTGAATTCTCTGCTACACAGCATCGCGTAGAAACGCAGAAATTGCTCTGAAAACTGCGATTTCGTGCGATGGTAAGTGATACTTATTGATTTTGAATTCTCTGCTACACAGCATCGCGTAGGAACGCAGAAATTGCTCTGAAAACTGCGATTTCGTGCGATGGTAAGTGATACTTATTGATTTTGAATTCTCTGCTACACAGCATCGCGTAGGAACGCTGGAATTGCTCTGAAAACTGCGATTTCGTGCGATGGTAAGTGATACTTATTGATTTTGAATTCTCTGCTACACAGCATCGCGTAGGAACGCTGGAATTGCTCTGAAAACTGCGATTTCGTGCGATGGTAAGTGATACTTATTGATTTTGAATTCTCTGCTACACAGCATCGCGTAGGAACGCTGGAATTGCTCTGAAAACTGCGATTTCGTGCGATGGTAAGTGATACTTATTGATTTTGAATTCTCTGCTACACAGCATCGCGTAGGAACGCTGGAATTGCTCTGAAAACTGCGATTTCGTGCGATGGTAAGTGATACTTATTGATTTTGAATTCTCTGCTACACAGCATCGCGTAGGAACGCTGGAATTGCTCTGAAAACTGCGATTTCGTGCGATGGTAAGTGATACTTATTGATTTTGAATTCTCTGCTACACAGCATCGCGTAGGAACGCTGGAATTGCTCTGAAAACTGCGATTTCGTGCGATGGTAAGTGATACTTATTGATTTTGAATTCTCTGCTACACAGCATCGCGTAGGAACGCTGGAATTGCTCTGAAAACTGCGATTTCGTGCGATGGTAAGTGATACTTATTGATTTTGAATTCTCTGCTACACAGCATCGCGTAGGAACGCTGGAATTGCTCTGAAAACTGCGATTTCGTGCGATGGTAAGTGATACTTATTGATTTTGAATTCTCTGCTACACAGCATCGCGTAGGAACGCTGGAATTGCTCTGAAAACTGCGATTTCGTGCGATGGTAAGTGATACTTATTGATTTTGAATTCTCTGCTACACAGCATCGCGTAGGAACGCTGGAATTGCTCTGAAAACTGCGATTTCGTGCGATGGTAAGTGATACTTATTGATTTTGAATTCTCTGCTACACAGCATCGCGTAGGAACGCTGGAATTGCTCTGAAAACTGCGATTTCGTGCGATGGTAAGTGATACTTATTGATTTTGAATTCTCTGCTACACAGCATCGCGTAGGAACGCTGGAATTGCTCTGAAAACTGCGATTTCGTGCGATGGTAAGTGATACTTATTGATTTTGAATTCTCTGCTACACAGCATCGCGTAGGAACGCTGGAATTGCTCTGAAAACTGCGATTTCGTGCGATGGTAAGTGATACTTATTGATTTTGAATTCTCTGCTACACAGCATCGCGTAGAAACGCAGAAATTGCTCTGAAAACTGCGATTTCGTGCGATGGTAAGTGATACTTATTGATTTTGAATTCTCTGCTACACAGCATCGCGTAGAAACGCAGAAATTGCTCTGAAAACTGCGATTTCGTGCGATGGTAAGTGATACTTATTGATTTTGAATTCTCTGCTACACAGCATCGCGTAGGAACGCTGGAATTGCTCTGAAAACTGCGATTTCGTGCGATGGTAAGTGATACTTATTGATTTTGAATTCTCTGCTACACAGCATCGCGTAGAAACGCAGAAATTGCTCTGAAAACTGCGATTTCGTGCGATGGTAAGTGACAATCATTGATTTTGAATTCTCTGCTACACAGCATCGCGTAGGAACGCTGGAATTGCTCTGAAAACTGCGATTTCGTGCGATGGTAAGTGATACTTATTGATTTTGAATTCTCTGCTACACAGCATCGCGTAGAAACGCAGAAATTGCTCTGAAAACTGCGATTTCGTGCGATGGTAAGTGATACTTATTGATTTTGAATTCTCTGCTACACAGCATCGCGTAGAAACGCAGAAATTGCTCTGAAAACTGCGATTTCGTGCGATGGTAAGTGATACTTATTGATTTTGAATTCTCTGCTACACAGCATCGCGTAGGAACGCTGGAATTGCTCTGAAAACTGCGATTTCGTGCGATGGTAAGTGATACTTATTGATTTTGAATTCTCTGCTACACAGCATCGCGTAGAAACGCAGAAATTGCTCTGAAAACTGCGATTTCGTGCGATGGTAAGTGATACTTATTGATTTTGAATTCTCTGCTACACAGCATCGCGTAGGAACGCTGGAATTGCTCTGAAAACTGCGATTTCGTGCGATGGTAAGTGATACTTATTGATTTTGAATTCTCTGCTACACAGCATCGCGTAGAAACGCAGAAATTGCTCTGAAAACTGCGATTTCGTGCGATGGTAAGTGATACTTATTGATTTTGAATTCTCTGCTACACAGCATCGCGTAGAAACGCAGAAATTGCTCTGAAAACTGCGATTTCGTGCGATGGTAAGTGATACTTATTGATTTTGAATTCTCTGCTACACAGCATCGCGTAGAAACGCTGGAATTGCTCTGAAAACTGCGATTTCGTGCGATGGTAAGTGACAATCATTGATTTTGAATTCTCTGCTACACAGCATCGCGTAGGAACGCTGGAATTGCTCTGAAAACTGCGATTTCGTGCGATGGTAAGTGATACTTATTGATTTTGAATTCTCTGCTACACAGCATCGCGTAGGAACGTTGAGTCTGCTTATACTTCTGATATTTTATTTGATGGTAAGTGACAATCATTCATTATGTATTCACCGAGACGACGAGCGGTGTGCGGCGCCGCCCCGACCTGCTGCAGCGACAGCGGCGTGTGAAACAAGCTCCGAGACGACGAGACCCAAAATACATGACGTTTAAATTTGAATGTAATTGTCTGTATAGTTTTTAAATAAAACTTCATTCAAAATCGCTTAAATACGGCTTCTATGTCGTTAATCGCATTCATTTCACAGGCAATTACATTAATTAAATACAATGCAATTACTACCGAATGGCGTAGTGGTAGCGAACCTGCCGTCTACGCCGGAGGTCGTGGGTTCGATTCCCACTACTGATAAATGTTTGTGTGATGAGCATGAATGCTTTCCAGTGTCTGGGTGTTTTTCAATAGCATGTATATTTATCAGTTATCTATAGTAGTGTTATTATCTCGCTGCAGACTCGGTCATAAATCATTCGAGTGTTTCGCTTTTGTTGTTCTTTGTTGAGTTGTGCATTACTGCAAAACAACAAAAGCGAAACACTCGAGTGATTTATGACCAAGTCTGCAGCGAGATAATAACACTACTTTAAAAACGCTTTACCGCTTGATGGCACGTTTTTGCTGGTAAGGTAGAAACTAGCCACGGCCAAAGCCTCCTGAGAAACCCAGCTAGACCTTGAGCCAATTTAAAAATTATAATTTTTTTTTTTTTTGTAAATAGACTAGCGCTTGACGACTATTAAATTATTTATTATTTGATGAAGAAGTAAGAGAACTTTTTGAGACATTGGGTTACTTTGCATATGTGGTAGGGTCCAAGCCGCTACTTG
The DNA here is from genome assembly GCA_036785405.1 of Coenonympha arcania. Lineage (NCBI taxonomy): Eukaryota > Metazoa > Arthropoda > Insecta > Lepidoptera > Nymphalidae > Coenonympha > Coenonympha arcania. Next base: position 379,716 of record JAWDAA010000033.1, read on the forward strand.
AACTAGACACAATTAAGTTAAGTGTAACTTTGTAATTAATTAAGTTTGACAGTGACAATTCAGATTTTGTAATATGGATTACAATAAAACTTGATACTAACAACTTTATATGGAATTAATATCTGGGAATAAAAAAAAATTTGAGAGGTGTCAAGGGACACCCGGATGGAACGAAGTATATCTGGCTTGCTTTCTATAAGAGAGAGAGACAGACAGAGAAACATGCGCTCGCCAATTTACGAGTTACAATAGCTCACTATAGTAAAAAGTGTCGTTACAACTTTTCGTCTTAATTTTTTCCGTCTTTCCCCCCCCCCCCCCCCTTTCGCAACGCGCGATAAGGAACTTCGTTCCAAAAATATTATTATTATAAAAATCTTAAGTATCACCTGGCGGGAATCGAACCCGCGACTTTCAAATCGAATCCAAGCGCACGCCACTGCGCCACATTACCGGCGTAGAAGCCGAATTTAAGCGATTTTTAATGAAGTTTTATTATAAACTTTAAAGACAATTACTTTCAAATTTAAACGTCATGTATTTTGGGTCTTTAATCTAAAATCGCTTAGAAGCTGAAACACGATTGGATAAAATTTTCTCGATAGAAAGTTCTCCCAAAAGTTGCTCCAAAATCTCAGTTTTCCTAATTTTCATCGGAAACTATAATGGATGTAATTGTAATTTTTGTTTAATGTGTCGGTAATAATAATATCCAAAAACGCTTGGAAACAGATTTTTGATGACTGCCTTAGTTTTGAGTAATTAGATAAAAGGCGTTTTTCTGTTACATTCTTCCGCGACGCAGCATGTCGCACCTACCAACGTATCCGTGAGAGTGAAAAAGACAAAAATAAATTCAATAAATCCCTTAAATAACATATGGTAACACACAAACACAATAATTTAAAATGGTGTCGTTTAATTGTAAGAGCATTAAACGTTCCATAGACTTTGTAAGAACTATTTGTAAAACTGCCGATATTATTGCTCTTCGGGAAACGGGCTTTTGTACTGTTTTTATTGTAACTTTTTATATGGGTGAAACTACCTGAAATAAAAATATTATTATTATTAAAACACAATTACAATAAAATAAAACAACCGACGTGACAACCCTGATCGCAGCGGCAAGTATGCGCCGATATTTTTTCACTAGAACAGGAAATCGGTGAGTCGAATTACAATTATAAGTTTTTTTCAACGTTTAAATTTTTGGTTTTATTTTTAAATCCTTATTAATTATTATTAAGGGGATTTATTGAATTTATTTTTGTCTTTCTCACTCTCACGGAGATTTGGTAGGTGCGACATGCAGCGTCGCGGAAGAATATAACAGAAAAACGACCTTTATTTACCTAATTACTCAAAAACTAAGCCAGTTATCGAAAATCGGTTTCTCAGCGTTTTTGGATATTGTTATTACCGACACATTAAAACAAAAATTACAATTAGATCCATTGTAGTTTCCGATAAAAGACAGGAAAACTGAGATTTTGGAGCAACTTTTGGGAGAACTTTCTATCGAGAAAATTTTATCCAATCGTGTTTCTGCTTCTCAGCGATTTTAGATTAAAGACCCAAAATACATGACGTGTAAATTTGAAAGTAATTGTCTTTATAGTTTTTGCGTAAAACTTCATTCAAAATCACTTAGATACGGCTTGTGCGCCGTTAATTGTTTAAGACCGGAATTGATGTTTAAAAATAGACAGGTAACCATCGAGTCGATATTTTTTGTCTTATTTTTTATTTGTCATTCATCAATAACGTCATTAAATTCAGGTAATAAACGTCGACCTTGCGCATAATTCACGACCTCAGACAACGAGCCAAAACTATTGTATTCTTTATCATTTATTTGCTCAGATGTAGGTATGTACATACTACATAGTACATACGTCATTATAAATTACAATTTACATTACATTATATGTAGGACCTGGGTGACCGAGTTTTGCTCGGTAGTATTAAAGCTACTCACCAATAGATGGCAGCAGGAGTTTCCTGTAATAGTTTTACTTTATCGCCAATAGATGTCAGATTTATATTTTTTTTTCTAAATACGACATTTTCTAAAAATGAATCCTAGCTACTTAGATCAATTTTTCGGCCCCAAAACCCCTTGTACACAAAATTTAATGAAAATCGTTCGAGGCGTTTCCGAAATTCAAATTATATAGAAATATATATTATCTATACAAGAATTGCTCGTTAAAAAGTATAGGATAAGCAATTAGCATATACATACTTCTTAACCCTGTTATAAGGGTTATAATACCAAACTTGCCTAGAGTACAGCCACTGACATATTATATTTTTAGGGTTCCATACGCAAAGGGAAAAACGAGACCCTATTACTAAGACTTCGCCGTCCGTCCGTCTGTAACCAGGCTTTATCTCTTGAACCGTGATAGCTACAGACTTGAAATTTTCACAGATGATGTATTTCTGTTGCCGCTATAACAACAAATACTAAAAAATATAATAAAATAAATATTTAAGGGCTCCCATACAATAAACTTGATTTTGGAACGAAGTTCCTTATCGCGCGTTGTGAAAGAAGGCTAGACGGAAAAAATTCATACGAAAAGTTGTAACGACACTTTTTGCAATAGTAAGCTATTGTAAGCCGTACGGCGTCTGCGCCGGGGGTCGTGGGTTCGATTCCCACTACTAGTAAATGTTTGTGTGATGAGCATGAATGTTTTCCAGTGTCTGGGTGTTTTTCAATATATTATATTATTTATGTTTATTAGTATGTATGTATATTTATCAGTTATCTAGTACCCATAACACAAGCTATCTCTTACTTTGGGGCTAGATTTCGATGTGTAAAATGTCCCGTATATATATTTATAGTAGAATTTTGGATGCGCTAAATTTAGAAACTCTAAAACAGAACTGACTATTGTACAACAATGTCGACTCCACGGGTCCCCTGTCGCGCCGTCGGTCGTGCGTCTCGCTCGCACATTAATTCCGTGCGCAAGGGTTCGGGGCGCGCTGTGGTATGTAGCTGCCTGTCTATTATTCTATTTTGATGACTAATAAATAAGTTTTTCTTGATGAAAACATACATTTATGAGTTATGACAATTTTACAAGATTGTAATTATGTCATTTATAAATCAACTCATTGTTTTCATCACAGAGCAAGGAATGACTTTATATTGGCTAACAGAGTTAGCATGATGACGATCTTCTTAGGAAACCAGTGTCGCTAAACTCACATATTTACAAGTCACGCACACCATAGTCCTCCACATTAGATTGGTCAAAAAAATGACGTGATTTTCAAAATATATTTCCATTAAAGTCAACCTTATTAACACAGCTATACAATTTATATTGCAAAAATTTACTTCAAATATGTTTAGTTCCGCTATTGCCCGCATCGGCAGTAGTAGATTCGTTTTATAAAGATTTTTTTGAGAAACTCTGTTTATATGACGTTAAGATTAAAATTTGAATGGCAAAGAACAAACTTCAATATTTGATAACTGTCAAAGTGTAGTGATGCATCTTAACCGTGAATCGTAAAATTATCGACAAAGTTGAAATAAAAAGCAATGTTATTGTTTACGCGAGAGTAGCTGGCGCGAGCGCAGAGCCTATTGTGTTGTATTGAATCGTGTTCTCTCTCTTTAACCCGCGGAAGCCCTCATCCGCGCGTCTCGCTCACGCTTTGGTTACGGCGAGTTTTTTGTATCGAATCGTGCGCTCCCGCTCCAACTCGCGGAAACGCCAATCTTCCTATCCCGCTCGCGCATCGGTCGCCGAGATTTTTTATGCCTGCAATGACGCGGCGACTTCGGTGCGCTCCAGTATTAAGCACGATACGAGTCAGCTAGCAACAGCCTTGCGTGCGGCTGGGTTTTTTGCGGCGCCCTTTTTGCCCCGGCGGTTTGTACCCCAAGAAACGTACTTCTTGGACCGCGTCAATTCTTGTAGACAGTTTTATGTGGGGGCGCGACCTTTTGTGCGTATTCGTGAACTCATCTTGTGGAGCGAGTCTGCTGTCGACCGACAAACTTAGCGGTCCCCCGCGCGTGGCTGAAGTAATTTGATCACTTGTCGTCTTTGAAACGCGTAGTCGCGAGACGTAAATTACTACGTTTGAGTAGCCACGTTTATATTTGCGCGGGTGTTTAGTCATCGAATAACATCGCAACGGGACGTCCGTTTTTTGATGCGCCTGACTTGTTTTTCGCACTGCGTTTTTTGTCTGTTGCTGCGCCCCCTCTCTCGCGCGCTGGGGCGCTGGTGCGGTCCCTTTCGCACTTCGAACCGGTAGCCGACGGAAAGTGGGTTCCTGCGCGTGTGGTCTTCGTGTTTGGAGGCTGATTTGAAGCGGAGGTCAGACGGCTCTGCCAGTCCCATACACACACGCACCCTTGTACATACCCTTAACACTTTCACGTCACACACTGTCACACATCTACTACAGAGGACTCCGTATCAAGGCCGACGCTTCGGGATCAAGGTCAGTCAATAAGTACCTACTAATCTTAAACTATTTTTATTGTTGGCCGCGTCCGGTGGCGTACTGTATCAGCCGTAGTGGCCGACCTGTTGTCTAGTAAAAGTCGCTGATTACTATTTCCACTGATCGACTAGTGAGACTCGATTACTATCCGACTCGGATTGGATGCCGTCATCTGACCCGAGACTGATCGTACACTAGTGATTCCGTGTAGTCTCACTAGTCGGTCCCCCCTCGACCTGTCCGGGCTCGTTCCTCTATGGGCCCGGGAACTGAGCCCTCGTCTGGACAGGCAAGGGGCCGTAACATTTGGTAGCAGAGCGTGGTTTCGCGCCTTTTGGTTAAGCGGCTTTTACACGTTCGGCGCGTCGATATCGATATTTGTTGCGCGTATTTAATTCGTCGCGTATCTCTGTCGGTCACACGTTTGTAGGCGCGGTACGCCACGTGTCGGACCGATACGCCGCGTTAACGGCCACAGATTATTGTACCGCTACACCACGCGTTTTTGTAGCAACGCCGCGTTTATTTACCGCGTGCCGCGCGTTTGTTAACCGCGACCTTGATTAGCGTTCTGCACGTGTTGGTGTTTGCATCTGTGCTTGTTCTACTTCCTTGTAATTATCCTCGCGCAGTCTCGCCATGCCTTCGCATAGGCCTCCGGTGCGCCGTATGCAGGATGAGCTGCGGTGGGCAGCTAGCGCGCATGCGCTTATTACTCGTCCAGACAGGACGGCTAGCTTGCTCCACCGCCTTGAGCAGCTCCCTGCCAGACGAGCCCATTTTGAAGAGGCCTATTCGGAATTCCTTGCTACAGTGGAGGACGACGAGGCGCGAGAATCGGCCCAGAAGGACTACGAACAGTTCTTCGAGTTCACAGACGATGTGCTCGAGGCTGGGGCCAAAATGAATCGTGAGGCTCGAAAGAGCATTCTGTGCGAGTCGCCTCGCCCGCAGCAGCAGCCCGCCCTATTGGGTCGGCTGCCTACTTTGGACCTTCCACACTTTGGTGGGCGGCTTCAAGACTGGATGGGGTTCATCTCCATCTTCGACAGTCTAGTCCATACCCGCCGCGACCTATCCCCAGGCCAAAAAATGGCCTATTTGCGGACCTCCCTTCAAGGGGAGGCACTGGGGGTAGTCTGCCATTTGAAGTTGTCTGACGCCAGCTACTCCACGGCCAGAGAACTCCTCGAGAGGCGCTACGCCAATGTGCGCCGCCTTGCTGACGCGCACATGATGGAGTTAATATCCCTCCCGGTTTTGAAAGACCTAGCACGTCTCCGGGAGGTGATCATTGACCCAGTCGTGGTTGCTTGCAACGCCCTTCGACAACTTGACTTACCGGTGGATCAGTGGTCCTTCTGGCTTCTTCACCTGGTTCTGTCCCGCCTGCCTCTCGATCTGCGGATCCGATTTGAAGAGAGGTACGGCGGGGACGGGGCTAACTATATACCCCCGTTCAGTGACCTCTTAAAGTTCCTTGAGGAACAGAGCCGCCAGGTGGAGAATGCCGTGGCCTCGGGAACACCGGCAAAGGAGCCGGCTCGACCGACGCCACCTTCTAAACCCACGACTTCCACCAGGGGTTCCAAGCAGCCAGAATTAGCGCAGGAGACTGGACGCCGCCCAATTCTAAACTTTAGTGGTCTTGCTGCGACCGAGGTGACCCCCTGTCACTATTGCCGTGCTTCTACGCACACGACGACCGACTGCCCTAAATTCTTGGAGAGACCGCCCAAGTCACGTAGGGCCATCGCAAGGGAGCGCCGTTGGTGCTACTCTTGCTTAGGTGGGCACTTGCAACGCAACTGCCAGCACCAACGGCCTTGCCCACATTGTCAGGGCAACCACCTTCCTATTCTTTGCCTCGACCGCAATGGCGTCGGTAGGCAGGAGGTGGTTGAGCAGACACCTGGCAGGAGTGGAGTCTCCTCACCGGTCACAGGCCCAGCCGATAGACGGCGTGGTGACACTTTCAGTTCGGCCCCTGGTTTTGATAGGGCTTCACCCCCCCCTCGGGCGGGGGTGCAGCCCTCCAGGGGCGGGGGCGTTCCGCCCTCTGTCAACCCTGAGGGAGGTTTTGCCGTCGCTCAGCCTGATCCAAGGAGGTCCTCCCCTCCTCTGGCTGAATACCCCAGGCTGGAGCGACACCTCCCTCGATGGTCTGGACACCCCCCTCCGCACTACGTCGTCCCGCGGCTGTCGTACCAGGCCAGACCCCCTCAGACCGGGAGGGACGCTTGGGTGTGCCCTGGGGGCACCACACCTCTTGATGTGATAGAAGTTCCCCAAGAAGGCCCTTACGAGCGCCCAAGGCTAGAGGAGTTGCCCGAAAGGGGCAACTCCCGTTGACTTACTGCTGCCTTGGCTCCCACCACCGCCACCTCACCTGACAATTTGAACGACCATAAGCCGGTCTGCCAGACTGTACTTTTACCAACGGCTTTGGTCAGGGTGTTTAACCCGAAGGGTGAGTGGCTAATGGTACGCGCGCTGCTAGATCTCGGATCACAGCGCTGGATTGCGTCGTCGTGGTGGGTGAGCGCTTCAGGGCAAGTCTCATTGCACCTTGTCCTAGCTAAGTGCAAGGTTGCATCTATCAGGTCTCGTCTAACAATCTCTAAGTTGAACTTGTGGAGCCAACTATTGACCCGGTTACTAAACCACGTCCACGCTTCTTGGAAGTCTCTGGTAAACATGGTGGACGTTTTTGCGTGGTCGGACAGTGAGATTGTCCTGTGTTGGCTCCGGACTTCGGTCCATAATCTTGGCATTTTTAAATACTCATGCGGGTTGCAATACCCTCTCAGCCATTTGCAGCGTGAGTTTGGATTTGGCAGGCCGACGAACCATTCGAAGCGTGATCTTCAACTGTATTGCTTGCTATCGTTTGGAGGCATCCATTGCATAGCTTGTGCTGAGTGACCTGCCTGCGGACCGCGTAAAGGCTGCTCGACCTTTCGCTGGTGTTGGAACCAATTTGCCGGTCCTTTCTTAGTGAAGAGCTCTAACCTTAAGAATGCTCGGTCTTTTGAGGCCTACTTGTGCGTCCTTGGTTGCCTTGCAACCAAGGCAGTCCACTTGGGACTTGTCAGTGCCCTCAGCACGGAGGCGTTCGTGGCCACTCTGGGCCGCCTCGTGAGCCGTCGCGGCCTACCCGATTTGGTTCGGACAGACTGCTGGACTAATTATAAGGGAACCAATCGTTATTTGAAGGAGGTCGTCGACTTACTTGTTGAGAGCAAGCACTGTGTAGGCACCGCCATGTCTAGAATGGGAGATCTTGTTATGCTTAAAGAATCTAATCTACTCCCACTATTTTGCGTCGTGGACGCATTGTTAAACTGTTATTTGGATCGGATGGCGTTCCGCGGGTGGCCGAGGTATTTGTAGGGGACTCAGTATTGCAACGTGCCGTGGTCACGTTGTCCCAACGGCCTATTGATTAGCGAATCTACATTCTTAGATTCGGAGCGGGGGATTGTTTACGCGAGAGTAGCTGGCGCGAGCGCAGAGCCTATTGTGTTGTATTGAATCGTGTTCTCTCTCTCTAACCCGCGGAAGCCCTCATCCGCGCGTCTCGCTCACGCTTTGGTTACGGCGAGTTTTTTGTATCGAATCGTGCGCTCCCGCTCCAACTCGCGGAAACGCCAATCTTCCTATCCCGCTCGCGCATCGGTCGCCGAGATTTTTTATGCCTGCAATGACGCGGCGACTTCGGTGCGCTCCAGTATTAAGCACGATACGAGTCAGCTAGCAACAGCCTTGCGTGCGGCTGGGTTTTTTGCGGCGCCCTTTTTGCCCCGGCGGTTTGTACCCCAAGAAACGTACTTCTTGGACCGCGTCAATTCTTGTAGACAGTTTTATGTGGGGGCGCGACCTTTTGTGCGTATTCGTGAACTCATCTTGTGGAGCGAGTCTGCTGTCGACCGACAAACTTAGCGGTCCCCCGCGCGTGGCTGAAGTAATTTGATCACTTGTCGTCTTTGAAACGCGTAGTCGCGAGACGTAAATTACTACGTTTGAGTAGCCACGTTTATATTTGCGCGGGTGTTTAGTCATCGAATAACATCGCAACGGGACGTCCGTTTTTTGATGCGCCTGACTTGTTTTTCGCACTGCGTTTTTTGTCTGTTGCTGCGCCCCCTCTCTCGCGCGCTGGGGCGCTGGTGCGGTCCCTTTCGCACTTCGAACCGGTAGCCGACGGAAAGTGGGTTCCTGCGCGTGTGGTCTTCGTGTTTGGAGGCTGATTTGAAGCGGAGGTCAGACGGCTCTGCCAGTCCCATACACACACGCACCCTTGTACATACCCTTAACACTTTCACGTCACACACTGTCACACATCTACTACAGAGGACTCCGTATCAAGGCCGACGCTTCGGGATCAAGGTCAGTCAATAAGTACCTACTAATCTTAAACTATTTTTATTGTTGGCCGCGTCCGGTGGCGTACTGTATCAGCCGTAGTGGCCGACCTGTTGTCTAGTAAAAGTCGCTGATTACTATTTCCACTGATCGACTAGTGAGACTCGATTACTATCCGACTCGGATTGGATGCCGTCATCCGACCCGAGACTGATCGTACACTAGTGATCCCGTGTAGTCTCACTAGTCGGTCCCCCCTCGACCTGTCCGGGCTCGTTCCTCTATGGGCCCGGGAACTGAGCCCTCGTCTGGACAGGCAAGGGGCCGTAACAGTTATATTAATATGTACAGAAAAAAATCCAATTTAATTAATTTCCGTCTAGTCATAATAACACATTATGGTAAAAAAAAAATTAATGAAAAAATAATATTTAATAATATAATAATATAATATTGAAACGTGGACACTAACAAGCGGCCTGATCCACAAATTCAAGGTCGCTCAGCGTGCTATGGAGAGGGCTATATTAGAGGTTTCCCTGCGTGATAGAATCAGAAATGAGGAGATCCGCAGGAGAACCAAAGTCACCGACATAGCCAAAACCATTAGCAAGCTGAAGTGGCAATGGGCAGGTCATGTTTGTCGCAGGGGCGATGGCCGTTGGAGCCGGAAAGTCCTGGAGTGGAGACTGCGTACGAGTAAGCGTAGTGTGGGGCGACCTCCAGCCCGCTGGACCGACGATATAAAGCGGGTGGTGGGAAGCGGCTGGATGAGAAAGGCGGAGGACAGGGTGTGGTGGCGCGCGCTTGGGAAGGCCTATGTTCAACAGTGGACGTCCGCAGGCTGAGATGATGATGATGATGAATATAATATTTAATGAATTCCGTCCTGTTAGCGTTCCGCCTTCTGACTGTACATTAGATGTTTAATTTTTGGAGACTTCAACCTAAGTACAGGAAGTAATAGCTGTTGTAATAATGATTATCGATTTATTAAGCAAATATAAAGGAGCAATCGTATTTAGAAAGAATCTACGTGACCATATCAAAGTGATTAACATAGCCCAATAGCTAGCTAAAATAGCAGTGGCCAAGCTATAATTATCATAGAACTGAGGGCCGTATACCCCACACGTAATTATGTTTACTTTGAAGTAAAAACCGCGTAGGGCACAACAAGAACCACATCGTACGACAGGCTACAGAACTTGCGATCTGAAGATAGTTGCTAGTGCCAAGAGATATCCCGTACGTGGAGGTGTAAGTTTAGAAAAGCCTTCACCTAGCTCCAGCAGTGGACGTCTAAAGGCTTATCATGTCATGTCATACTTTCTATATATTTTTGCGAGTAAATTACTTAGTTATGACTGAATTTGTGACGTGTATAGACGTACTAGTGCACGATGAATAAAAAAAAATTTCACGTGGTTCTGCTCCAGTTTTAATGTATTTATTATCACTTTTCTTAACAATAAAATCCTCTTCCAAAAAATGATCGGAGCAGATTGTACTTGCTTTTGAAGGGAACCAATTAAACCTTCCAGTAGCTTTGATCCATTTTTCTTTTACAAATGGCTCCCTAGGGAAACTGAAATAGTAATAATATTTTTAATTCTTAATTTTCTGCTTACAGCCTATTATCGTAATGAAAACCATTTTTTTCCTCATATGGATAAGCGTGCGAACAGTAGTGGTGAATTTCTTAACTCTTGAGATTGCACTGAACAGATACGGCAATACGCGGAACGTTTTAATAAAAGTCGATAATATTTTATCGATATGTTGACAGTCTACATGATACAGTACTGGCTGAGTAGCGAAAGTTGAATGACAACGTTCTAGAAGAAAATTATTAGTAAATGTGAAATCAACCGTAAAGATCTTATTTTAAGGATCATTTTAAAATGTCTTGAAGCCCTATAGAAATTTAACACAATTTTTCACGTATTTATACTTAAAACTAGTAAAATTCAAGTTACCGATGGTAAGTTATCCCTCCAAGTAAACGATTATAGGTCTTGCTACGATTTTTACACACTAATACAGCGCATTGAGCCATTTTAATATTTTTTTTATAGTACTTTATTGTATGCATTTTTGACAGCGACTGAGTGTGCATGTCGAGCAAGTAAGGTAAATTACACTACTTGTGGCGACACGGGTAACACCCACATGCTACTTCTAGTGTCTTTTGTTTTCTGTGGTTTTCATTAATAACATTCTATATTACTTTTTAGTCAGTCGAAGCCTAGTTCACTTGGGCAAAGCATTTGTATGCGTTAGAACTTTATAGGTTTTTTGACGTGACAACGTCTTATAAATCGATAGAGCCGGTTGCACTCACGAAAAAACATGACTCATCCGGCGTTACCTCGCTCATGCGGCGTTACCGGCGTTACCTCGCGAGCGCGGAACGAGCGACAATGAAGACGTTGTCACGTTCAACTATCGTCAGTAAACCGACTTTACAGGCAACCAATTTTTGACGTGACAACGTCTTATAAATCGATAGAGCCGGTTGCACGCACGAAAAAACATGACTCATCCGGCGTTACCTCGCTCATGCGGCGTTACCGGCGTTACCTCGCGAGCGCGGAACGAGCGACAATGAAGACGTTGTCACGTTCAACTATCGTCAGTAAACCGACTTTACAGGCAACCAATTTTTTTATAATGCATTTGTTCAAAATCCATGTGTGTTTATCGTGCGCAAAATTCTTCGTTTTGATCCTGCAAATAACATCCATATTCGTGAAGGTTTTAAATCAAAAACTTGTGTGTACATTTTATTTTATAAAATGATTATAATAATGTAAGAAGTTAATTATTGTTAGAGTTTATAATATATTTAAATATTTTCAATGATGATGAATGATAAAAAAGGCAAATCGGCTAATTAGTGGGCAAAATCTGTTTACGATATTATCGATAAAGAGTTATATCTGGGTGACCGAGCTTTGCTCGGTAGCATTACGGCTACTCACCAATAGATGGCAGCAGGAGTTTACTGTAATAGTTTTACTTTATCGCCAATTTATATATTTTTTTTGGTAAATACGACATTTTCTAAAAATGAATCTTAGCTAGATCAATTTATCGCCCCCAAAACCCCTTGTATACTAAATTTCATGGAAATCGTTCGAGCCGTTTCCGAGATTCAGAATAGAAATATATATATACAAGAATTGCTCGTAAGGTATAGGATTACAATACATACTTTTTATTTTATAAACAGCTACCCCAGCTGTTTCACAATCAGACAGCTACATACCTCCCGAGTCGCAGACATGTTGTGACGTCATGAGTACATTTTTATGTTTTTTTCATATTTGAACACTTATTACCTGCTTTAGTATTATTTAGACTTAACCGACTGCTATACGAGAGGGTCGTGTGTTTTAACAGACATCTTAAATCGAAAATTAAGTATTGTTTTACTAGCTATAGTTTTACTAGCTGACCCGGCAAACGGTGTTTTGCCATATTTTTTGTCACTTACCCCGAGTTGCACGAAATAAATTTAAAATAAATAAATTGGTAAGTACTTAAACTAATTTAATCGCGAGAAATGTATATATTATATGTACGTATTTCGAGACGACTCGAATGCCTCCAAAATTTACAGCCAGCGCTATCTAATGACAGACGCAGTTCAGTGATTGTCCATAGACGACGTTGGCGGTAAATGTATGGAGGAATTCGATTCGTTTGTGCGCGAAATTTGACGTGGACTGCGGCCCATAGGCAATACTGCCATCAGGTTGCTACTGACGCTGTTGGTGTCAAAATAAACATTTTCTCCTGTGTATATGTCTATTACTTAGTTACTTCTTCCGACCCCCAGGACAAAGATTCGGGGGTGGAGACCAAGAGCGAGGAGCAGCATCATACATTTTTTCGTATGTATACATTTTTTGACATTGATTGCGATTAAATTAGTTTAAGTACCAATAAAAATTTTAAATTTGTTTCGTGCAACTCGGCATTAGGGACATAATAGATAACAACCCGCTCCCAGACCAAGAGAATATGCACTGAAAGTTTCATAACAATCGGTCCAGCCGTTTCGACTTTCGGAGGAGTTTGGTAACAAAGAAAAGCGAGAGAATTTTATATATTAGAAAGGTAGGTATATTAGGCAGGTAGTTTTATTTTATAGGATGAATCATAACAATTACCTAATACTTTTGCTCCGACACCAAATCATCATCGGATGTTGACTCAGCAAAATGTTTTTTAAAGATTTTTCCAAATATAAATTTATTGTAAACTGTTGCCATGTTATTATTTTATCTTTTATACTAACTGACCGGGAAAACGTTGTTTTGTCATATAGGGGTTTGAAAAATAGCTTACGAAGTATATACAAAAAAATCATAAAAAATCGTCGATTTTAAAGTTTGGTTACAAACTATGTAACTATACGAAAATATCACTGTTCTTGTTTCTACGATTGATTGTTTTTAAGAAACATTTAAAAATGTATGGGTCACGTGACTCATAGATGGTCTAAGTAGTAAGTACTATTAAAAAAAATTAAATCTTTTTTTTTACTCTAGGTATAAAAGTTAGTACTTAGGTACTTGACTGCGATCTCAATTCTCACCTGATGGTAAGTGATGACATGTTATCGTACTAACTTGGAAGGGTAAGTAAATGTACCCTAACGGTTTCTACAAGCATCGCACCGGAACGCTAAATCGCTTGGCGGTGCGTCTTTGCTGAAAAAATTAAAATTGTATGGGTCACGTGACTCATAAAAAATTGAAATCTATAATTCCACTAAAAATCACAATTAGTCAACAAAATCTTATATTTTATGTTCTTATCTTATATTGATTTTATCTTGTATATGTGTGTGCGTGTGTGTGTGTGTGTGTGTGTGTGTGTGTGTGTGTGTGTGTGTCTTTTTCCACTAAATAAATGTTTTTTCAACAGTACATAACATCGCCTGCCCCCACTAGGTGGACGGACGACATCAAGAGTAACAATTAAAGGACGACAAAAATAGTAAAAATAATAACAAAAGCAAGCAAAGCCGCACGTAATGTACTGTATGGTGGAGTGAAATTACCTCGATTGTACATTGATATTTATGCGCCGCACTGTCACAGCGTTGCAACTCGGTTCCGAGTGCTATTTTAATTCTTTGTACTTCAGTAAGTTTCTTTGTCATTCTTTGTGATTCTGTTTATCATAACAGTGATAGCTTAGCGATTAAGAACTACGCTTGTCCATGGTTTTGGAAGCAAGAAACACTTTATTAAAACATATTGTGTTTGTCTGCGAATCATAAACAGTGGAAAAATAAAGATAACATTTATACAAAAATATATTATCTGACTTATGTATAACTAGCTTTTGCCCGCGGCTTCGCCCGCGTGAATTTCGGGCTGTTACAAATACCGTGGGAGCCAACGATTTTCTGGGATAAAAAGTAGCATACGGAATAGACAAACAGTCAACTACTACAACAACTAAAAGAAACATCGGCTTAGTAGTTTTACTGCTCTTCCCGCTTCCATCCTTAATCAATATAGGTTCAACTACGGGGCTCAATGTATCTACCCATTTTCACATTTACAGCATTACTATCCCATATCACATTGCTCATCTAAAACATAATATATTCATAACGAATTTTTGATAACTGGCTTAGTTTTTTAGTAATGAGGTAAAACGTCGTTTTACTGATATATTCTTCCGCAACGCTGCATACTAACCTATTCTTACATATGCTAACCTGGAGTTCTTGCAATTTCAGCAGCTGTGTACCCATTTTCACATATATCGTATTACTTTCCCATATCCCTTGTCAACTAATACAAAAATTTTCAGTAGCAAAACAGTTATTAGTTTAAAACCTATGTTATATGGGTACCCGTTTTCACAAATATAATATTTTTAACCTGTATCTCATTGACTCATCTAAACTCATCCATCTCAACTAAAACAAAAAAACTTATAGTGAAACAATGGTAAGTCAGAATTTATATATGTATTTAATATAACAGTTACAATATTACTAACCCAAAATCCCATTGCTCAACTAAAACACACAATGTAAATAGAGACCTATTTAGGTACCTATTTTCACATTTATAGCATTATAATCCCATATCCCATTTTTCAACTAAACACACATTGTTAATAGCGAAAAAGTTGTAAGTTTAGGGTCTGTATTGGTACCCGTTTTCTCAGTTATAATGTTATTAACCCATAACCCATTGCTAAACACACATTGTTAAAAGCGTACAGTGCTAAGTTCAGAACCTATATGGTGCCCATTATCACAGCTGTAGTGATCAGTAGTAGTAGTATCAGATCTGTAGTATCATTAGCTTTTGCCCACCGCCCTGCCTGTGTCAAATTCGCTTTTAAACAAATCCTGAGGGAAACATAAATTTCCCGTTCCCATTCAATATTACAACCTTATACCTACTTTCAAAGATGTTTGCTTTAGCTACGTACCTATAGATGTAGCTATAGATTGCTGTAAAAATTTCCCACGGGAACTATGGAATTTCCCGGAATAAAAAGTAGCCTATTTGTTAATCCGGGTTATAAGCTATCTATGTTCCAAATTTCAGCCAAATCGGTTCAGTAGTAGCGGCGGGAAAGCGGAACAAACATACAAACAAACTTACTTTCCCATTAGTAAGGATACCTGCTTAAAGGAAGAATCACGAAACCCATAAAATGGCTGCAAAAGTATCAAAATTAAAAATTGCTTCATCCTTTCTAGGCATTCACATGTCTAGTTAACTTGTACATTATCAATTTACTGTAGATTTATAATATAAAAACTGAAATAAAATCTAAAAATAAGATAAAATAATTATCAAACTCCTCCGAAACGGATTGACCGATTGATTGGTAGGTCTGAAAATAGGCCGTTATCTATTTTTAATACCTTAAATGGCCAAACAACGTATGACGGGTCAGCTAGTATATTTATAAAATTTATTTTTTGTTACTTTGGATGTACCTACTTACTTCAATATATTAAAGAAGGGTTTTCTTACGGTTCCCTACAGGGTACGTACCATTAGCAAATGAAAGGAATTTGGCTGTAGGCCAAATACGACTTTGTACACATATTTCTAAGTAGTAAAATAATGAACTCACATTTTTAAAATACATTCTTGAAAACGATACAATAACCAAATGAGATGAACTATAATAATTACAATCCGAGTTGCAGGCGTTTTCCACTCAACCGACAGAGCAACCTATAATATACGCACACAGGAACATCTAATTTTACGGTCACGCATCACATGAAACATGACAACACGATCCAAACATTCGAATATCAACTTTATTACTTTAAGTATAAAGATCAATTTTGTTTCAAAACTAAATACGACTTACATCGTTTTGGTTTCGAAGTACGTATGCATAGAAACATACAACAAAAATCGCACATTCGATTTTCAACCCTATTTCAACAATACATTGAGTAGATTTTCCTTTGGAAAGTATATGGGATTTTAAACTGTTTTGGAATTCGGAAAATACAAACATAATCCGAATCTTAGTGTACTTTATTATCGATTGATTTAAAGTCGAGTTTTGCTTGACATTTCAATGTATGAGAATCATCTTGGACTTTAAGGCAGAATGTATAGAGTCGAAACTCGATCAAAATGTTGGCATTAATTTTTAATTTTACTTTTATTGATAGCTAAAATAGAGTCGATATTTAATTAAAAATAGTTTCGAGATAGGCAAAGTGACGTAACACTCAATTAGTTTTTTTTATGGTTTATGTAGTTATTTAGTTTTCTTATTATCTGCTTTTAGTTTTTACTTAGGTATAGGAAATTCGAAGTACCTACCTATTAGGTTTTAGGCACAAGTATTTAGTTTTTTAAAAGTGTGACGGTAGTGGTAGTGGTGAGAGAAAAGAGAACACTGCTACACGTCAACAACTTTATTTACAGTAAATCAATTCAAGGAACATGGTTATAGTAGTTAACTCAAGAGAGCGGGGTTACAGGGCGTGGGTCAAGGCCGTCATTAAATTGCTTCCCAGTTTGGCGGGGACAAGACTTCCCTGCTTGCAGGTGGGCCGCGCAGGCAGGACGTCGGCCGCGCAGGCAGGTAACGGACACGTGCGGGGCGCCGCGACCAGCCGGCGGCCCGCGCAGGAGTCGCGCAGGCGAGACCGACCGCGCAGGCAAGGCCAGCGGCCGAGCAGGTGGGCCGCGGGTGCGCGCGGTGCGCGTGGCCTGCAGAAGTGGCAGGACGCACGCGCAGGCAGCACGCAGGCAGGGCGCGGCACGCGTGGCCTGCAGAAGTGGCAGGCCGTACGCGCGCTCCGACTTCTTCGACCAGCAGTAGTGGCAGGCCGAAGGTGGCCGGCTGCCGCGTGCCGGGGGACGCGCCCGTAGTTCGCGCACGCGGGACGCGCACGTAGCTCGAAGATAAGCGAGAGTGAAGCCAGCGGGTGAAGCCAGTAGGTGAAGCCTGAAGGTGAATCCTGGAACGCACATTCCGGCCGTGTGAGGCTCCGTTCCACAGCGGTTCGTCTGAATGCGACCAACGCCTACCTACGCACTAAGCAAGCGGGAAACAATCAAGTGGTGCTGCGTTGGTCGGCAATCAGACGGAGTTAAGTACACAAGTGATAGGGAATACAGTAAATTGAGAATCAATATAATTAAGTTACAACAGAATATCAGAGAATTTAGAATAACAAGCTTGCAGAATGAGAATATGAGCGGCGGTCAATGAAGGTCGAATAACAAAGCAAGTACCTAGGTACCGGTGCTAAATTTGAACAGAAAAATATGCACATTAGATAGATAATACGAGCCTAAATAAGTATCCTATGCGGTAATAATCAACACTCACCCGATATAGGTACACGGGGCTTACATAACACTTATATTTTTCACTTTTGAAGAAAAATGTCACTGGAACGATTACCTGTCTAAACCGTTCAGAGGCGGCTAGCAGAATGCGGGGCGCTTGGGCCAATCGCCGAGCCGCGTGCCGTGGTTGCCGGTTTTTGAAGGGCAGCGCAAGGACACGCGCGGCGTGTGCAAACTCATAGGTACCAACTACGTAATGGAGTTCGCGCGCTTTTTCAAATAGTGAAGATCTGACATTGATTCTCATTCGATGCTATTATCAATTTCGTTTCATGTAACGTATCTACTTCGTTACATATCCCCCTCGCCCAGCAAAGAATTTTATTCCTACAAAATAAAATTCGTAAAAAGCTCTGAAGCGTAAGTACATCTACCCTTTCAAATATCTAACACATTCTTTCATACATCACGCATTCAATAAAAGCAACAGTAACTATTGTCTAAGCATTACTGACGCATTCTTTTACATGTGAGTTATTAGCTGAAACAACCTAAAAACTCTTGTACAAACTTAGCTTAAAGATGATATAAGACGATAGGGTGAAAACAAATTAATTGAATTAAACGAAGTACCTATACTACCTGAATTAATTAAATTTTATAGTGAGGAGAAACAGGCTTAAGATCTTTGATATGCCAGACGCCTAGATTATTTCCTGTCATATCTTCTAATACATATACAAGTGGCGAACGTTTTCCTATAACGCGACACTTAATGAATTTTGGAGCTAGTTTTTTGCTAAAATACTTATCTTTATCTGATAAAACAAAAGTTCTTTTATAGACTATATCTCCGACTTGAAATTCGAATGGTTTTCTTCTAGAATTATAGTTTGAAGTATTTTTTGCATGTGCATGGTATAATGCCTTTTGCACCTCATTGAATATACCTGCGAGATGTCCTAAGTTTTCACAGTATATATCCCTAGTGCAGGGTAGTCAAATAATAAACGTTCAGTTCGCTTCCAACCGGGCTTTCATTTACTACACTGGCGACGAGTTGATAAAATGATCGTAATTTAAATAGTAAAAACAAAGAATATCGAAGTATATTTTAGTTCAGTGTTTGTGTTAGTTCAGTGTGTTTCAGTTTTAGTCATAGTGTACCGTTAAGCATGCCGATCGGTAAAATTGAGCCTTTCGATCTGACGTCGAAACAATGGCCGGCGTACGTACGCCGTGTTAAACAGTTCATTCGTCTCAACGAGATTAAAGATGAACTTCAGGTGCCTATGTTAATCACTGTCGTAGGTGAAGCGACGTATGCATTAATGTGTGACCTGTGCGCTCCCGACCATCCGGAAGATAAGAGTTTCGACACGCTCACCGAACTCGTCAGTAACCACCTGGAGCCGAAACGGTCAGAAATAGCCGAAAGGCACATTTTTAGACAGAGGCGACAACGGCAAGACGAAAACTTAACAGAATACTTACAACAATTAAAACATTTAGCGGTCACCTGCAATTTCGGAACGAAATTAGAAGAAAATCTACGAGATCAGTTCGTCTCCGGCCTAGCCAGTGACGTCATGAGATCTCGACTATTCGCCGAAAAAAGTTTAGACTATAAAAAAGCCGTCGAATTGGCACTCGGTTTGGAAGCGGCCGATAGACATGCGGTGGTGAGCGGCGGCGACGGCGCCGCGCGGCCGGCCGGCGGCGCGAGCGGGGAGGCGGGCGAAGGCCTACATGCGGCGCGGAGCCAGCGCGCGCGTGCCTCCCGCGCGGGCGGCGGCGGCGCGGGCGGCGGCAGCGCGGGCGCGCGGGGCGGCGGCGCAGGCGGCAGCGGCGCGGGCGCAGCTAGCGGTGTTGGCGCGGCGGCTGCGGCGGCGGCTTGCTGGCGCTGTGGCCGGAATCACCGGGGGCGTTGCAGATATGCCAATTTTGTCTGTGATGGATGCCATCAGCGGGGGCACATCCAGTCCATGTGTAAACATCAGCGTAAGAGTGTAAGTGCAGTGAAGTGCCAAAGTTTCATCAGTGAGAGTTCTGACGAGGATTTTTTCAACATCGATATCGTCACTCAAGGTAACAAGCCATATTATATTAAAGTGAAGGTGGACGACACCTGGCTAGAACTCGAAATCGATACTGGCAGTAGGATATCGGCTATTAATAAGGATTGTTACGATAAGTTGTTTAAAAACAAAGAAATCTGTAAAGATAACCTAATTTTGCGCAGCTATTCGGGGGCACAAATCGATTCTCTCGGTTATATATCGGTTCGAGTGCAACTGCAGTCGATGGTCGTGGATCATTTGAGACTATACATAATTCCAGGCGGTAACAGACCATTACTCGGCAGAGATTGGCTCCGCGCTTTAGAAATATCGCAAATAAACATAAACGAATTAATCGAGGAGGATCGGTTCGTGAGTGGTTTACGTAAGGAGTTCCCCGAAGTGTTCAGTGAAGAGCTAGGAACGTGCAATAGGAAGCTACAATTACAGCTCACAGACGAGTCGGGCGTGTACGTGCGCGCGCGGCCCGTGCCGCTGGCGCTGCGCGAGCGAGTGGAGCGGGAGCTCGAGCGGCTCGAGCGCGACGGCACAATCTACCGCGTCGATCATTCCGATTTCGGTACACCTATAGTTCCCGTGATTAAATCAAACGGCGATATTCGCATTTGCGGGGATTATAAAATAACAATTAATCCTAAATTAAAGAGAGATTTTTACCCGCTGCCCCGCATAGAGGAATTGTTTACCAATTTAAGTAATGGCGAGGAATATAGTAAAATTGACCTCCGTCACGCGTATGAACAGGTTTTGCTCGATGAGAATTCTCAAAAGTACACCGCGATCACTACGCACGTCGGAACTTTTGTATACCGCCGGACGCCGTATGGGCTATCGTGCGTACCAGAAAAATTTCAGAAAATAATGGAAGAGACCCTACGGGGAATACCGGGTACGGTAGTTTTTTTAGACGATATATGCGTGACGGGAGAAAATAGACAGGCACATTTGAGCAATCTGCGAGCTGTATTGGAGCGTTTAAAGCGGGCGGGCCTCACCGTTAAACTGAATAAATGTACATTTTTACAAAAGAATGTTAAGTATTTAGGTTTTGTAATTGACAAAGAAGGCCTTCACCCCGACCCAGGCAAACTCGAAGCGATCACTGCAATTCCAGTACCAAGGGACGTTACACAACTTAAAAGTTTCTTAGGACTAATTAACTACTACGGTCGATTTATACCGAACCTAAGTACTATTTTGCATCCATTACATGCGCTTTTAAGAAAGAATACTCAATGGTATTGGGATCCGCATTGTGACTCAGCTTTCCAAACCGCAAAAAAGGCGTTACTGAGTAAACCAGTGCTGGCACACTATGAGGAAGGGAGACCGCTCGTGCTTTCGGTGGACAGCAGCTCTTACGGAATCGGAGCTATCTTAGCTCATCGCTACGAGAACGGACAGGAACGACCAGTTAGTTGTGCATCTCGCACCCTTTGCGATAGTGAAAAAAAATTTTAGCCAATTAGATAAAGAGGCATTAGCTATATACTTTGGTATAACGAAACACCATCAGTTCTTATTTGGAAGACATTTCGTCTTAAGAACTGATCATAAACCTCTTACATTTATATTCGGTGATAAGAACGGTATTCCGCAAACCGCGGCGAGTAGGTTGCAGCGGTGGGCTGCGCGTCTTGCTGGTTATGACTTTTCTATCGAATTTGTACGATCGGATCAAAATGGGCCCGCTGATGCACTATCGCGTCTACCGATACAGCGAGAGCGATCTCCCAAACGTCTCTCCGACCAGGCAAGCTTCATACATTTACTAGAGGAGACGTTACCTATTGGTTTTAAACAGATCGCCAGAGTTACTAAAAAAGACTTAGTATTATGTAAAGTAATGAAAAATGTAATGTTCGGTTGGCCGTCATCTGTCACAGGAGATGATGAAGAAAAAGCATATTTTGCTCGTAGAAATGATATTAGTATGGATGCAGGTTGTCTTATGTATAAATACCGGGTAATTATCACGTTAGAATTAAGAAAAGAGGTGCTGAGAGAACTTCACGAGGGACACGTGGGCATGAATAAGATGAAAAGTATCTCGCGAAGTTATGTTTATTGGCCTAACATTGATAGGGACATCGAAGAGCTTTGTCGCTCGTGCCCCGCCTGCTTGAACGTAAGGGATGCGCCCGCTAGCGCACCTTTGCATCCCTGGGAGTTTCCTCAACACCCGTGGCTGCGTTTACACGCGGATTTTGCTGATTTTGGTGGGAAGAAATTTCTCATTGTAGTCGACGCTCATTCTAAGTGGATTGAGGTGTGCGAAATGTCAAGCACTACTGCTAGCGCAACTATTAAAGTATTTAGATCCATATATGCTAGATTTGGCCTACCAATGACCCTCGTGACGGACAACGGCCCTCCTTTCTTGTCGGATGAGTTCCAGACATACTGTTTAAAGAACTGTATCAAACACACGACCTCGGCACCGTATAGGCCTCAAGGAAACGGGGAAGCCGAAAACGCGGTAAAAACGGTCAAAAAGGTCTTAAAACGGGCTAAATTTGAAAACGAGGATATCTCAACTGCATTAAATAGATTTCTTTTCCAATATCGGAATTGTGAGCACGCGACAACAGGGGTTTCACCAGCCGTCGCTTTATTAGGGCATAGACTTCGAAGTAGACTGGATGCGATTCGGCCAGACGTCGCGGTAACGGTTCGCGAGGCGCAGGAGAAACAACGAGCAAAAAGCACGGGGAAAACCCAAGAGCTTAAGGTCGGCGAACCCGTACTGGCGCGCGATTACAGTCAGAAGGGGGGAAAATGGTCTAAGGGCGTAATCTCTGAACAAACGGGCCCAGTTTCTTATAAAGTAAAGATTGGGAATGATACTGAATGGCGCAGACATGTAGACCAACTTGCCCCTCTCAAGAGTAATAGGTACTCCTTATCGCGCGCGAGCACCGGTCTACCCGAGGCTGAGACCGACGTGGCTAGCGGTGCCGATGTCGACGGTGAACCCGAGGCACCCGGTGGTGGTCAGCCGTCTCCAATCGCAGAGAATACGGAACATTCCGATTACGAAGATGCTCAGGAGACTGCAGTAATGGCAAAGCCGGCCCCTCCACCACCAGGTGCATCGGCACGCGCTTGGAGAGCGTATAATCGGTTGGCTAATACTAATAAGTAAATAGTTTGTAAGATTTTCTGTCTTTTTAGCTTATGTGAGTAGATAAGTTATTAATGATTGTATTGACACACTATACTTTGTACTTGTTGGGGAGGTATGCAGGGTAGTCAAATAATAAACGTTCAGTTCGCTTCCAACCGGGCTTTCATTTACTACACCTAGGAAGAAAAATAAATTCATCCCCTACATCGGAATCTACATAGTGAGAACCACAAGTAACTAGTTCTCGTCCGTGTACGAGGAAATTTGGAGTATACCCAGTAGATTCGTTGACTGAGCTGTTAATTGCAAACTGGATTTTAGGTAACTTGGTGTCCCAGGATCTGTGATCGTTTTCTATAAATGTAGCAATGCTAGTGATAACCGTTTTATTGTATCGTTCAACTGTGTTCACTTGTGGAGTATACTTTGGTGTGAAATATACATTAGGTATTTTGTACTTTTTGAAGAACGTATCTAAGTCTTTGCTGCAAAAATAGGTAGCATTATCGAGAATTACAGTCTGCGGAATTCCATGAACTAGCCATATGTTGTCTTCAAGAACTCGTATGACCGATTCCGTGGTAGCCCGTCGAAGTGGAAATAACATAGTATACTTCGAGAAACAACATACTACAACCAATAGATAAGTATTCTGCTTGCGACTTGTAGGTAAAGGACCTAAAAAATCTATAGATAGAGCTTGAAAAGGACGAGAGACTTCTTTAGGTCTACCCATTTGACCTATAGTTCCGTGCGTTGGTGTCTTATAGGCAAGGCAGGTATCGCACTTTGAGACAAAGTTTACTACGTCAGCATGCATTCCGGGCCAGTAGTATCTTAATGTTAAGCGTTTGTACGTTTTGAATATACCAAGGTGACCTGCGGTGGGTTCGGAATGACACTCAGTTAATATGCTGTTCCGCTTTTCTTTAGGTATCACTTCCTTCCATTCAAACTCCTTTAGCAAGGCACATTTACTTTGCATATATCTATATAGACGGTTATTTTTTACGATATAATTAGGGAATGAAGTTGGTGAATTTTGACATCCGTGGTAAATGTTTAGGTACCACTCGTCGCAAGAATTGCTAGATGAGGTATCATTTGAGTTCAAGGCTGACACTTGACATGCACGAGAAAGAGCGTCGGGTATAACATTATCCACACCGCGACGATGTTTAATTTCGAAGTTGAAGCAAGATAATCGAATACCCCAGCGGGCTAAACGTCCTGTAGGATTACTAAGGTTAAGGAACCATTTAAGAGCAGAGTGGTCTGTATAAACCGTAAATCTTTGTCCATTGTCAATGTAGCAACGCCAATGTTCTAAAGCTACTAAAACAGCGAGACATTCGCGCTCTGTAATACTAAAGTTCTTTTCTTGAGCTGTGAGTGCTCTACTCATATAAGCTATAGGATGTTCCGTACCGTTAATAGTCTGAGTAAGCAGACCTCCGATTCCTACGTCACTCGCGTCGCAGTGGACATCGAAAGGGAAATCGAAGCGTGGGCATGATAAAACAGGAGCAGAAATTAAGCATTCCTTAAGTTTGTTAAAAGATTCTTCAGCCTCCTTAGACCAATTAAAGGGTTTAGCCTTCTTACTAGTAGAAGTTAATTGATTGAGTGGTGCCGCGATAGTACTGAAGTTTGGCACAAATCGACGGTACCAAGATGCTGTACCAAGGAATCTTTTAACTTCTTTTTTATTCTTAGGAGTAGGGAAGTTAAGAATTGAATCGACCTTCCCTGGGTCGACATGCAATCCCTCAGAATTTACCACGTAGCCCAAATATTTAAGTTCACTTCGGAAGAAAACTGATTTTGATAAATTAATAGTTAAGTTAGCCATTTGCAATTTCCTATATACCTTCATCAATAATGAGATATGAGTGTTAAAATCTGATGAAACTATAATAATATCGTCCACAAAAACGAATACCGAATTTTCGAATTCTGGGCCATAAAATAAAATGTCGACTAAACGCTGCTGTGTCGCAGGAGCATTGGTTAAGCCGAAGGGCATGGTGACAAAGCGGAAGGTACCACGGCCTGGAACGTAAAACGCAGTCTTGTCCCGATCTTTAGATTCTATTGGTATTTGCCAAAAAGCCTTAGATAGATCAATACTAGACAAATATTTAGCGTTCTTCAGATTGTCCAATATTTCGGATACATATGGAAGCTTATATGCATCTTTTTTTGTGACAGAGTTTAATTTGCGGCTGTCTAGGCAGAATCTAAGTTTGCCATCATTTTTAGGTATGAGAAGTACGGGTGAGGACCAAGGGCTTTCGCAAGGTTCAACGACTCCTAGTTGTAACATAGAATCTAATTCTTCACCTAGTATGCGTTGTTTTTCAGGTGACATACGGTAGTAGCGCTGACGGATAGGTTCTGCGTCTTCCGTATCGATCTTATGAGTGATAAGGTTAGTCAGACCGAGACCCTTCTGTTCAAAAGATATGTCATTGTAAAGTTTGATGACATTATTAGCAATTTCTTTTTCTGATTGATTTAAGTTAGTGTAAGATTGAATAAAAGTTGTGCTAGCGGAGTCATCCTTAGACTTAATATCATTTTTAGTTTCAGATATACGAACACTGTTGACATATTTAGGACAAAGTTGAAATTTTCTCCAGAAATCGACACCTAGAATCAAATCCGGTTTAATATCAGGAACAACAATAGCTTTTAAGATATGAAATTGACCTTCAAAATTGACCGGAAGATTAATATAGCCGAGGCTTTGTAAGGAATGGCCTCCTGCCGATTTTATATTTTTGTAGCCTTCTGTTATTAAAGGAAAACCAATTTTTTCTAGTTTTAAGTACAAATCGTTCCCCAGTATCGTAACGTCGGATCCGCTATCGAGGAGTCCTGATAAGGTGAGATGGGCGACTTGCACGAGAGCGTATGGCCTATTGTCCGAAGTATACTCCTTGTTCAGAATTGTGTGAGTTTTATAGGTGTTGAAGTAAAAATGAATAGTTTTAAGCCACTCCTTCCATTCATTTTGATCAAATTTAGCATGCACACAATTCTTAGTTGTTAGTTTTTTGACTGTGGCTGCTTAGTTTTGGCACACTCGGGGCAGTCAGGAGATTTAACGTTTTTTAAACCGCAGCGAAAACAAAAGATCTGGCTGCGATCAGCGGTACAACGTCTAGTAGAGTGGGAGTTAGTTTTGCAGCGAATGCAATACGAGGGTTGTCTATTAAGAACACGATTTGGAGTAGCATTAAGAGCATGAACGTAATTACTATTTTCTTGAGGTGAAGTTTTGCTATTAGGATATTGAGTTTTGTTAGGAAAAGATTTACTAAAGTTATTGTTATTATTATTAGTGTAATTGTTTTTAAATTTAAAATTGTTATTGCTATATTTTTGAGAATAATTGTTAGAGTTTTGTTTACTACCTGAATTACTGGAATAAGCGAGATCCGGTGCTAAGGTTTCACTGTTTGCTCTTGGAGGTTCCCTAAATTGCGATAGTCGTGATTGTATGTTTTCGTAATTCCTGCACAAGTTTCTTAAGTCACTGATAGTTTTAATTGATGATACAGCGGATAATGCGTTGGCGTAACATGGCCTAATGTTGTGTAATAGAATCTCTAACTTATCCTCTTCTGATGGTTCCTTAGATAGTCGGGCGAAAAGACCAGCCATTATTGATAGATATATAATTATGCTTTCCTTTTCGCCTTGAGTGCGCGCTTTTATCTCTGACAACAATCTATAATCATAATCGGCCTGACTGAAGTCGCGCTTTAAGAGAATTGCGAGTTCGTCCCAAGTCTGTACGGAGTCCCTTATACCTCGATACCAATGAAGTGCATCGCCTGTAAATATTTCAGTGGTATTTTTAAGAATTTTATCAGATTTAATATTTTTTGCTAAGCAAAACTCCTGAGCGCGTTGAATAAATGCCCTCACACAAGATTTTCCGTCAAATTTTAATTTAGAAAATAAGTTAATATTATTACCCTCACAAGTAACGCTGACATTAATAGGTGCAGGTGAGGTACTATCAATATTTGCAACATTACTAGCAGAAGTGGCTAGTGGATCGGTTGCAATATCTAATAATTCGTTAAGTTTAGCGACATAGTCTTTATAGATACTAACACATTGATCGTAATCCTGTTTATTGCTACTAGTGCAAGGTATGCGGCGAATTCGATGATATAAATGGTTTAGTACATTTTGCGTTCGTAATAAAGTATTCCTGTCAGGAGGTGATATTATTAAATTATTATTAACCTTTTCAAGAGTGTCGACCACGCCTTCAAGGTCGTTAGCAGGATCGAATGGACTAGTTAAAATATCCTCGGAAGGGTATAAAGGACCACATTTAGCTATCTGCCTCCGCAACTCCTGAACGGTAGATCCTGGAGTCTCCCCACGAATGGCTACTTCATACTCCAATTCCAGTTTTTGCAGTGACATGAATTTTATTTCGTAGGCCATCGCGATTAAAAAAAAATATTACGGTAAACTAACAAAAAAAAAACGCGAGGGTAAGTGTTGATTACTCCGATAAAATAATAAGAAAACTAACACTCCGTCTGTTACAACAAATTAAGAAATTAACGTTCTGGTTGTCTTTCTTTAAGGTATGAGATCGATGATGAATAATGATAATGACACAGTAATGAAAAAAAAAATAAGCTGAAATAAAATTAAATCAATTGCAACTATTGTGTATATATGAGCCGAAAGAAATAAATTTAAAATTAAATTATATAACTATTCGTGCTGTACCTAGTATTTAAATAGGCTTAGGCACTAAGAAATAATAATTATAGATTAATATAAAAAATTAACAATTCATTAATAAATTATAAAATAATTAATCGATAAATAATTATATAAATTATAAAAATAATCAGTTGTAAAGGTGTGGCTACGTTAATACACAACAGTTGCTAGCAACCAAGTTTAAAAAAAAAACGTTTTACAAAAAAAAACACATGCACCAAATGATCCACTACCAACCGGGAAAGCAAAATAATGACCCAGATTACCAAGTTATGGCGCCAGTGTGACGGTAGTGGTAGTGGTGAGAGAAAAGAGAACACTGCTACACGTCAACAACTTTATTTACAGTAAATCAATTCAAGGAACATGGTTATAGTAGTTAACTCAAGAGAGCGGGGTTACAGGGCGTGGGTCAAGGCCGTCATTAAATTGCTTCCCAGTTTGGCGGGGACAAGACTTCCCTGCTTGCAGGTGGGCCGCGCAGGCAGGACGTCGGCCGCGCAGGCAGGTAACGGACACGTGCGGGGCGCCGCGACCAGCCGGCGGCCCGCGCAGGAGTCGCGCAGGCGAGACCGACCGCGCAGGCAAGGCCAGCGGCCGAGCAGGTGGGCCGCGGGTGCGCGCGGTGCGCGTGGCCTGCAGAAGTGGCAGGACGCACGCGCAGGCAGCACGCAGGCAGGGCGCGGCACGCGTGGCCTGCAGAAGTGGCAGGCCGTACGCGCGCTCCGACTTCTTCGACCAGCAGTAGTGGCAGGCCGAAGGTGGCCGGCTGCCGCGTGCCGGGGGACGCGCCCGTAGTTCGCGCACGCGGGACGCGCACGTAGCTCGAAGATAAGCGAGAGTGAAGCCAGCGGGTGAAGCCAGTAGGTGAAGCCTGAAGGTGAATCCTGGAACGCACATTCCGGCCGTGTGAGGCTCCGTTCCACAGCGGTTCGTCTGAATGCGACCAACGCCTACCTACGCACTAAGCAAGCGGGAAACAATCAAGTGGTGCTGCGTTGGTCGGCAATCAGACGGAGTTAAGTACACAAGTGATAGGGAATACAGTAAATTGAGAATCAATATAATTAAGTTACAACAGAATATCAGAGAATTTAGAATAACAAGCTTGCAGAATGAGAATATGAGCGGCGGTCAATGAAGGTCGAATAACAAAGCAAGTACCTAGGTACCGGTGCTAAATTTGAACAGAAAAATATGCACATTAGATAGATAATACGAGCCTAAATAAGTATCCTATGCGGTAATAATCAACACTCACCCGATATAGGTACACGGGGCTTACATAACACTTATATTTTTCACTTTTGAAGAAAAATGTCACTGGAACGATTACCTGTCTAAACCGTTCAGAGGCGGCTAGCAGAATGCGGGGCGCTTGGGCCAATCGCCGAGCCGCGTGCCGTGGTTGCCGGTTTTTGAAGGGCAGCGCAAGGACACGCGCGGCGTGTGCAAACTCATAGGTACCAACTACGTAATGGAGTTCGCGCGCTTTTTCAAATAGTGAAGATCTGACATTGATTCTCATTCGATGCTATTATCAATTTCGTTTCATGTAACGTATCTACTTCGTTACAAAAGGTACTTATTAAAATTTTAAATCATATTTGAATAATGATAATAATTATTTTGACAGCTGTAATTATTTAAATTAAATACTTGACTGTACAGTGTACAGTTATTGCAGTCAATTTAATTATTTTTCCGGCATTGTCTAAATCGATATTATTAATGTACCTATTATGTATTTTAAATATGAAAGTCTGAGAATCTTTACAAGCTTTGCTGGAATCTTGCAATTCAATTTTGAAAGAGATATCTTCAACTGTATGACGTCATTCTAAATACAACATGGCGGAATACAAGATGGCGGACTATTGATTTTTAATGCATTTACAATATTGGTATCAATAAAACGGTTTACTGAGAAGAATACAGATAAATTGACGTATAAAAGCTGTTTTTTGAAGTTTGCATGTTTGTTAATCCTTCATGCCAAAACTAGGAACGTTGTGGGCTGTGGCCGATTTCACAACAATTTGTATGGATAAATACATAAATAATAATAATCTAGTAGGTACAGAATGGAAGCAGGCGTTATTTTGCGGAAATCCATAATTAGCAGGACAGATTAATTTTTTTTGCTATAATCCGCTACTTGAAAAGATTCTGTATGGTACAATATGGCAACACTGCCCACATGAAACACCACACACAATTTTCCAACACTTTCTTCGACGCACGTTTCGTCCCGACACCGAGACATCCTCAGGAGATGTTGACTTCACAACGCGAAATTGTAATCTCTATGATTCAGCTAGCTCTACTCAGCTAGAGACAAACAAAAAACCACTCAAAATGTAATGTAAAAAGGTTTTAATTTGAATGCGAGAATCGAGGCCAAGGACGAAGCGATGTGGATAAATAAAATGGTTTAGAATTACCTTAACTAAGGAGTTTCTTTAAAATGTGTGTTACAAGCATACAAGTTACAATTTAAAGCCAAAGTGAATAAATAAAAACTATGTTCATGGTGTCTAATTATCTAGTCATTATGTATAAATAATATTTTTAGTCAAAGTAATGAATGACGCAGAATTTTTATTAACTGTCAAAAGTGACTAACTTAGGTATACAGGCAAAATGATTTATATTTAAATGTAAGTCACTTACTATGTAGCTATGTATACCTACAAACTTAATATTTTTAGGCAAAGTAATAAATGAGCTAACTTACAGCCAAATTTATTAATGTTTAATGTAATTTAGATAGTAAATTACATTAAACATTAATAAATTTGGCATTATTCATAATATTTTTTTGTTAAAATAATTAAAGAGGCAGAGTTTTATTATTAATCACTTTGCCTTTATAATATTATTTAAAGTCATGTATTTTGGGTCTTTAATCTAAAATCGCTTAAAAGCAGAAACACGATTGGATAAAGTTGCTCCAAAATCTCAGTTTTTCTAATTTTTATCGAAAACTACAATAGATGTACCGTAATTTTTATTTTAAGGTGTCGGTAATAATAATACCCAAAAACGCTAAGAAACAGATTTTTGATAACTGTCTTAGTTTTTGAGTAATTAGGTAAAAGGTCGTTTTTCTGTTATATTCTTCCGCGACGCTGCATGTCGCACCTACAACGTATCCGTAAGAGTGAGAAAGACAAAAATAAATTCAATAAATCCCCTTAATCGAACCTTAGGACAATTTGTGGATTGTGAAAGTGGCATACCTAATATTTATTCCAATTGTAAATGTAGTCAAGCAAACATCGAGAGTCAAGACATCAATTATTGCCAAATATCGATTTTACTTCGCCGAGTTTACGCCATCTTTTATTTACACTATCAGATTTAAATGTCAAACGATATATCGTGAAGCGACTAAAATACGATGAAAAAATAATAACGTTTGAAATGTTATTTCGTTTGTTGAATTATTCTTAAAACTTAGTTTTGATTTAGTTTTTCGCAAATAGTAGATTAATTGGGTATTTAACTCCAATATTTTTATTACTTTAATATAAACTAGGATAAAACTAATGACGTAAACTGAAAAAACTAATTAAATCGATCAAATAACAAAAAAAAATATAAGCATTTAAATATTTCTGATTAGACAGAGACAGCGATATTAAATTGTGACGTCACACCTCACGAATGCCATAGTAGCTTCGTGCGGCTTCATACAATTTTTTTATTTTGCAAGAAAGAAATAGAACCACACCAAAATTCAAGTCTGTAACTTTGTAAATCTTTGTTGGGTTTTAATATTTCTTTCAGTGTACCTACGTCATTTATTTTAATAACAGTTTTAATAAAGTAATATATTTTATCAAATTCAAAAGTAGTGTAATACCTAATTATACATAGAAGGCTTTTGCGAGTTTTGCTGCGTTTATCCATCAAATGCAAAAACTTTGGTCAAAATACTGAACTAAAAATAGTTCTCTAATTTGCAATCATATTGGAGATAGTACTATTTTAAGGCACTCTAAACTTAGAGGCTCTAAAACCGCACCAATACAATAATTTGTGTCGGTATAAAGTTCTAATTTCCGACACATCTCGAGTGTCGTTGTAATATGGCCTGACCGTTAGCAAGCACGGCATACGCCGACAAATAGGTACTATAATTGACGGACAGCGCTCCCGTGGAGACGAATTAGAGCCAATTTTTGTTAAAGCAAGTTATTAGGATTTAGGAAACGTGCAAGACGTCATATATATATCTAAGACCGTCATAAAATAGGATAAAAATAATGAAATACGTATAATAAAAAAATCAAAATCTAACAAACATTTACAAAGTTACAGGAACTTTAATTTTAGAGTTGTATGACACCGAACGAAGTTCGGCGTTATTACTAGTTTATAAGGAAGTTATATTTGTTATCGAATTCAAAAGTAATAATTAATACCTAATTAAATCCACCATCATAAAATACTCATTTCATATGAAACGAAAATAAAAAAAAATTGGTTGTCTGTAAAGTCGGTTCATACACGATAGATTTACGTGATAACGTCTTTGGCCTCTCTATCGTCTGTTTTATCGTGCCTCTCTATTGCTTGTTGCGCGCTCTCGCTTGCACGCACAGGCTCAGGTTGAACGTTACGCGGAACGTTACTATTTTTCATGTGCGTTGCTGGTGTTCATCAATTTATTAAACGTTATCACGTCAAAAAAATCATGAGAATGACAAATCCGATCGAAAAATTCATTACGTGACTTATATTATAAAACTTGGTGTGCAAAGAAACGACAAAATTATCGACAATACGAAGGACTATTAGTGATTGAACGAAACATTGCCCGACTTCGAATTAGTGTACATTAAAAATTATTTCACTCTTTGTAGTGGTATTTGTAGTTGGTTTTTTGGAAAGGATTTTCCATTTTATTTTTATTTTTTAGTGGATAACAACTAATGCGCAAGGCATTGGAAAAAATGCCCAAATCGCTTGAAGTATGCATCTTAAATCAGAAGAGTTCCCTCAATTTCTCCAAGATCCCATCATCAGATCCCGACCTGATGACCATGAAACAACCTGGAAAAAATTACTATTTCAAACAATACCCAAATCACTTCAAGTGTGCTTATAAAAGGAGATTGATCATCGAAGTATGGGCTTTGGTTTCACATTGTAACACGATGTGCATTCATGAAACTTACATTATTTATAGGGTAAAATAATAGCAATATATCCTCAAAATATGGAATCTGTACTTCGCCGGATTTCCGAGAAACAGCTTACAAATGTTCACGAATTGAGGTTATATTTTAAGCACGATAAAATCGAAATATTTTTGATTTATTGTAGGTAGGTACCCATTTTACTTACAAATAAACCCTATTTATTTTAATCACAAAATACCTTCTCAGGTCACCAATAAACCACATCTCATTCATTATTTAATAGGTATAATATTCAAATAAATACCATATTAAAGGTATTGATTCTCATAGGTAGGTACCTAAGTACCTACTGTTTTTTTTTGCAACACAAATACTAGTATATATTTATAAATATAGGTATAACTGCTATTAGAGATGGTGGAACACACACATCGCAATCTAGCCCCAAAGTAAGTGATAAACTCTCTGACAGTCAAAGCATGGATAAGATCTAAAGTGTGGTGATAGTTTTCTGTTTGTCAGTATTTTAATGAAGGTTCGTTGATGCATGTCGATTAATGTATCGATTATTTACTCGTAATAATATTTCGAATCTGTATTTCCATACTGGCAACACTTTGAAACAATGCATATTTATTAAAAAATAAAGGAATAATAAAATCACTTTCTTTTTATTTTGCAACATTTTAATCCGGCGAAGTTGGAATTTAGTATTTTAACAGATTTTGTAAAAAAATAAATCTTAATTTTTGATACCAGTTTCAATCTGGTACAAATTGAAACCATGTTTGAGCAATCTCCTTTGAAGAGTTCCCTCGATTTCTCCAGGATCCCATCATCAGATCCTGAGTTGATGACTATGGGACCATCTGTGAAGTATACCCTTTCAAACAAAAAAATAATTTTCTAAATTGGTCCACGCATCTTCGAGTAATCGGGGTACATACGTCAAAAAAAAATTCCGACGAATTTAGAACCTACTCCTTTTTTTGAAGTCGGTTAAAAATTAGTAGTTATTTCTAACAATAATAATAAAAAAAGTGATAAACTGGTAAGCAATCGAAACATGTAAATTATGTGATATAAATATATACAACGTACAAGAGAACCATGTCGTACTTCGTCCTCGTTTGTGATTGGCTCAAATTGAAAAGTGTGGAGTCGCTATTATTGTAAAAAAAGTTATTATGTATGAGTATAATTTTGACGACCGAATGGCGTAGTGGTAGCGAGCCTGCCGTTTGCGCCAGGGTCGTGGGTTCGATTCCCACTACTGGTAAATGTTTTTGTGATGAGCATGAATGTTTTCCGGTGTCTGGGTTTTTTAATATATTATATTTATGTATAGTATGTATGTATATTTATCAGTCATCTAGCACCCATAACACAAGCTATCGCTTACTTTGGGGCTAGATTGCGATGTGTAAAAATGTCTCGTATATAATATTTAATTATTTATTTTATTTCATATTTTACTTCTCCAAAAATCATGTCCAATGTAATGCCTATTCACTCTTGAAGGAACGCAGATTGTAGTACTTGGCTGGGAACACGGAAGCTATAGTAGTGTTATTATCTCGCTGCAGACTTGGTGATACATCATTCGAATGTTTCGCTTTTGTTGTTCGTTGTTGAGTTGTGCATTACTGCAGAACAACAAAAGAGAAACACTCGAATGATTTATGACCGAGTCTGCAGCGAGATAATAACACTACCATAGAAGGGTGTTCTACACCTTAGCGGTTCGTATCAGAGGCGTGACTGAGAATTAGATATTACACTACTTTTGAAGTTGATAAAAAATATTACTTTATTATATAAACAAGGAATAAAATTAATTACGTAAACTGAAAAAAAACTGAATCTATCAATTAATAACAAAAAAACTATAAGCATTTACATATTTCTGATTAGACAGAGATAGCGACATTTAATTGTGACGTCACACCTTACTGATGCCATAGTAGCTTCATACAAATTTTCTTTTTACGAGATAAATGGGATAGAAAACCCTTTCACTCCGAAATTAAACTTCACTGTAATAATTTTGACGTGATAACGTTTAATAAATTGATGAACACCAGCAACGCACATGAAAAATAGTAACGTTCCGCGTAACGTTCCACCTGAGCCTGTGCGTGCAAGCGAAAGCGCGCAATAAGCGATAGAGAGGCACGATAAAACAAACAATAGAGAGGCAAATTATGATTTATGACGTTATCACGTAAATCTATCGTCCGTAAACCGACTTTACACACAACCAATTTTTTTATCAAATACAAATGTAACACCCAATTCTTTGCCGGTAGGGTGGTAGCCAGGCGCGGCCGAAGCCACTCGCAAGCAGGAATGAGAGGAAAGCAATCGTAATATGTAAGTGATATAAATATAACACACGTGGGTCGCAGCCGTACACTGTCCCCGTTTGTTCTGGACACGTGGAGTCGCCATTGATGTCAAAATATTTTAAAATTATATTAAACTAGCTTTTGCCAGCGGCTTCGCCCGCGTGAATTTCGGAGAAAATTAGGGTTTTTTAAATATCCAATGGAAAGTATGGATTTTCCCGGGATAAAAAGTAGCCTATGTTTTAATCCGGGTTATAAGCTATCTATGTTCCAAATTTCAGCCAAATTGATTCAGTAGTTGCGGCGTGAAGGAATAACAAACATACACACACACACACACACACTAACTTTCACCTTTACAATATTAAGTGTGATAGTGTGATAGTGTGACTAGTGTGAAGTGTGATGTCAAAAAATAAATAAATTGAATTTGAATTTGAAATATTACTAACGGAAAGTTCATTTTGATGACCTCCTTGGTTCAGTGGATCGGATTTAAGTGGAAGGCCGTTGGTTAGATTCCCAACACACAGGATTTTTTAATTTCTAAATTGGCTTTTACCGTGGCTAGACATCCTGCCAGCAAAAACGCACCGCCAAAGGATTTAGTGTTCCGGCGCGATGCTGTGTAGAAACTTAGTTAGTACGATAATATCTTCGGCTGCATCATAACTTTTTAGTACTAAAAAATAATTGATGACAGATAAGAATAAATAGTTGTGTGCGGCACTGAGTTTCGATTTTTCACAAATTTCGAGCAAATCGTAGATTTCCCGTTCCCACTCTATTTCTCATTTTTTACCTTCTTTCAAGGAAGTTAGCTATAGTTATCTACCTAGTGCTGTAGCTATAGATTGCTAAAGCAAATATGCTTTCAAAATCCCATGGGAATCGTGTATTACTCCGAGATAAAAAGTAGCGTCTATGTCAATCTAAGTTATAATCTACTTCCATTCCAAATTTCAGCCAAATCGGTTCAGTGGTTACAGCGTTATGAAGTAACAAACATCCAAACTTACAAATTTTCACATTTGAAACATTAATGGTGTTCAGTTTCAAAACTGAAGTTTAATATTAACGTAATTAAATAGGCTAACACACATCTTACACCCTTCCCTTTCCCGCATCCTTCTTCTTGAGATTTTTTATCTCACCTACATTTCTATAAATCAACAATCCTCTTCCCGCTTCAGTTAGTTACCGTCAGGTGGTACCTACCTACCGCACGCATTTTTAATTTGTGTC
The DNA here is from genome assembly GCA_036785405.1 of Coenonympha arcania. Lineage (NCBI taxonomy): Eukaryota > Metazoa > Arthropoda > Insecta > Lepidoptera > Nymphalidae > Coenonympha > Coenonympha arcania. Next base: position 416,097 of record JAWDAA010000033.1, read on the forward strand.
GCATTATCTCCAACCCTTCGTAAATTCGCGAAATTCAATCCGCCGAACAACTTAATATACTTCATATCATCGAACTGTATATAATTCTCTAACTGTACCAGTGTAATTGTGTAGCTGTGAACTGTATATCTGTTTATGCCGGCCGGCTAATAAAAGTGTGTGTATATGTGCTGACTCATTTGACACGCAGAAATTGGAACATTATATCAAGTAGGTAAGTGAATTTACATCCTTGGTTCCTGCTCACCTTCCTATATTTCTGTGTGCCTATAAAATAATAAAATATTGGAGGAATTATTGAACCAGAAAGCATCGAAGGTAAATTTCAATTTTTTTGTCCCGCTATCGGAATGTGGTGAGAAAAAACCTCCAAAAAGAAAAACTCTTTATCCACCACATTTTTTGGCCACTTCGAGCCGTATATATTATTAATTATTAATAACTCATGGTCCTTCTTAATATAAAATCATCAGTATTATATTAATCTGTGTGCATCATTACGATTAAAGCAGGTGTTATTAACTATCTAATACTTATTGTTAGTGTCGAATTTTAGGTAATTGAAATAATAGATTTTTATTAAGTACATATTACGTTTCCCGCACTATTATTTCAATATTATTATAACCCGCAACCTAAGATTTAGCATTAACGACGATCGCAAATAACATTCTGCGCGCATAGATCTCATACTACCCGCATTTATAAAAGTATAACTAAAAGTTACGTATCGCTGGTCACGTATACGCCACTCTGTTCAAATTCACTTCGGCGCATTGTAAACTACTTACGCAAAACAACCATTTATTTATCTACTATTTTACCACCCGCAAAATTAAAGAGGTTGTGTTTGCTCATACAGTTTTTCAGCTGTTATCGCTTGCTATTCTAAGCATTATACTGTAGTTAAATTAGACTCAGTATAACTTAATTTTATTTACCGCTCGCGAACAAAGAAGGGTTGTGTATGTTTCGTATAGGTAATTATCATATCGCATTATTTTTATTATAACTTAGTTACACTACGCATTGCTCAAGTATATGCAATTATACTATTATAAATTATACTTTAGTGTAACTTTGTACTAACTAACCGGTTAAGAATAAAAAGGGATTGTGTGTTTTTTTATTATTATCTACGCATTATAAATCATATAATTATTATTTTGTTTTACGCAAGTACTCTGTTTTAAATCTATCTCGGTAATATTTTTGTACGTTGATTCGCTTTAAAAATGCATAGACCAGAGACTCCTCCCAAGCCTTATAATAGGGACGAATGTCAAATATTATTATTAGAAAGCAAACGCGATGTGCAGTTTGCGCGCATGCAAAGATTGTATGACTTAGCTCAAGAGGTCGAAGAGGATTCTTCTAAACTTTCTTCTTTATTGTCTCAGGCTTCTAATATTGATACATTACGCAAAGAATTTGAACGTATTTTGGATTCTTATAATGAAGCCCAGTTTAGATTAAATCCTAAATACATAATTAACTATCAATCGTGGACATCCTTTGAGGAAATGTTTTGCTACGTAAAACAAATATTAGAAATAAATTCTAATAAAAATACAAGGTCGGAAGGTGACAATACGCGATCTATTTCTAGTTTTCCTAAATTAAAATCTCATCTTCCACCTATAGAATTAATGGAATTTGATGGCGATATAACTAAATTTCCTTTATTTTACCAACAGTTCCGAAGTATGATCCATGATAATCCGAATTTAAGTAATAACGAAAAGGTGTTTTATTTAGTTGGTCGACTTAAGGGTACCGCAGCTTCAGTGTGTTCTGGTTTGCCCGCAACTGCTGATAACTATCCTATAATATGGGAAGCCCTGAAGCAAAAATATGACGACCCTCGTTCGATAGCCTCCGCCTACCTGAACCAAATATTACAATTTAAACAAATTACTAATACTAATGCCAATTCGTTAGATAATTTCTTAAATACATTCAATTCCGCAGTTGAAGCTCTCAAACAATTAGAGATAGATTTGACAGATTTTATTTTCCTTCATTTAGCATCGCTTAAATTAGACTCTGAAACAATTAAAATGTTTGAAATTATTAGTCGAAAACAAAAAATCCCTACATATAAAAGTCTTATCGAATTTGTAAAGGATCAAAATAAAACTATGTCGCGATCTATCCACACAGGATTAGAACCTCAACAAAATAAAAATATTAAAAAGAGCAATTCGCATCCGAAGCCCTCAACCAAAAGTTTTGTAAATACAGAACCTACCAGTGCATCGGAGAACTCAAGGTGCAGTTTATGTAATGGCAATAAACACATTCATATGTACTCTTGTTCCTCCTTTATGAAACTGTCACCTCATGAGAGACATTCATATGTAAAAAATAACATGTTTTGTAATCGGTGCCTTTCTACCGTCCACAGAACGACTAATTGCTCTTCTCAACGCTTTTGCTGCTACTGCCGCGACCAATTCCATAATTCTTTATTGTGTTTTAATAATAAAGAAATAAAAAAGTCCGAAAATAAGGTACCCATCTCGCAACCCGTCACAGAAGCGACGGATACGCCCCAGACATCTTCACTTAGTACTACATGCAACGTATCGTATGATCAATCGCATCGCATCGCTACGACGACTCTATTAGGGACCGCGAAAATACAATTATATGATAATCATAATAATCCGCATCTAGTCCGCGCTTTGATAGATCCCGCATCCCAAGAGAGCTACATCTCAATGGAATGTTGTAAAAAATATTCATTGCCTATTAATTCTCAAAATCTTTACTCTGAAGTTCAAGGCATTGGCGAAATTTCACAAAAAATATATGGCATTTCTGAATTTAAATTTAAATCACGCTTTAATAACGGACTAGAATACTCATTGCGCCCTCTGGTTGTAGAGAAAATAACTTCGCAACTACCTAACTCGCAAGTGGATATCACAGCCTTAAAAGGTCTTATTAAAAATTTACCTCTGGCTGATGACACCTTTGCCGAACCAGGCCCTATTGATATTTTGTTAGGAGTAAATATTTATTGTAAAATAGTGAAGAACAAGAAAATATCCGACGGTGAAAATACTCCTTTTGCATTTTCTTCTTCATTGGGATATCTTATTCTTGGAGACGCGCCTATATTTCCCAATAAACCTCTCAAATCCCGCCCCTTGTGCTTTTTCACAATTAAACCTTTTAATAATTTAACAGAGAAGTTTTGGACAATAGAAGAAGATCCTTCACGCAAATTCTTAAGTCCTGATAAACAAAAATGTACGCCTACAATTCGCAATCAGGACGGCTCACATTCAGTTAACCTCCCCTTTAAGGTAGAACCTGATATATTAGGTAACTCATACTTAGTCGCAAATAAACCAGACCGCTGTTTATTACTCTGTAAATTAATCAAGTAAGTAGGTACTTAGGTACTTACGTAGGGTAGCTACGGTACCTATTAACTAACAACTAGAAATTAGGTAAGTACTACCTAGGCTACCTAGGCATAGGTATTGACTAGCAAATAGTTATAGGTAAACCGCTATAAATTTGACCCTCCTGATGGTCTGCGGGACGCGGGGCTCTTTCAGTCACTCAACCAATGAGCTAGTCTGTCCCTGTCCATGCCAGTGCTTGTAACCAAACTCCTCCCTTACGGCTTGACCAATTTGTATGAAAATTATTGTCTACAATCGGTAATTAGATCTGAGCAATTTTTCATACCTTAATATGACAAAACAACGTTTGCCGCGTTAGCTAGTATTTTTAACCGACTTCAAAAAAAGAAGGAGGTTCTCAATTCGTCGGAATCTTTTCTTTACTAACTAAGTTAACAATCTGGCTGCGCCTCTGAGCGTACTTCTCACAACAATATAAAATGGAAAACTCTTTCCAAAAAACCAACTTCAAATGCCACTAAAAAGAATGAAATAATTTTTAATGTACACCAATTCGAAGTCGGGCAATGTTTTGTTCAATCATTAATAGTCCTTCTTATTATAAAACTTGATGTGCAAAGAAACGACCAAAATTATCGACAATACGAAGGACTATTATTGAATGAACGAAACATTGCCCGACTTCGAATTGGTGTACATTAAAAATTATTTCATTCTTTGTAGTGGCATTTGAAGTTGGTTTTTTGGAAAGAGTTTTCCATTTTATTTTATACTTTTTAGTGGAAAACAACTAATGCGCAAGGCATTGGAAAAATTGCCCACATCGCTTGAAATATGCTTCTAAAATCTGAAGAGTTCCCTCAATTTCTCCAAGATCCCATCATCAGACTTGATGACCTGACTTGATGAACACAGTCATTACTTGATGACTGCAAGGAAATGCAATAGTAACTATAAAAAATACCTCAATCGCTTCAAGTATACTAGCAAAATTTGAAGAGTTCCCTTGATTTTACCAAGATCCCATCATCAGATCCTGACCTATAATGACCATAAGACTACCTCGAAAAAATTACTCTTTCAAACATTACCCAAATCACTTCAAGTGTGCTTATAAAATTTGAAGAGTTCCCTCGATTCCTCCAGGATCCCATCATCAGATCCTGACTTGATGAATATGGGACCATCTGTGAACTATACCCTATCAAACAAAAAAAGAATTAACGAAATTGGTCCACGCATCTTCGAGTAATCGGGGAACATACATAAAAAAAAAAAATAAAAAAAAAAAAAAAGATTCCGACGAATTGAGAACCTCCTCCTTTTTTTTGAAGTCGGTTAAAAACATACCCACCAAAAGTACCAGAATCTATTCAAAAACTCGTGCCGTAAAGTAAACAATAACCAGCAAGTGGAGTGTCCACCAATCGTATCGGAACTCACAACACTTGCACGGTACGGCACGCGGCGCGGGGGCGGCGGCGCTCCGGGCCACGCCCGAGACACGCCCCAAAGCTCCGGCCACGTGATTTATGGTAAGATTTTTTTAAACAATACGTGCAGTGATATAAATCCGTCCGTTCGTGCTGGTACTTTACTGTGAGAGCGATGCGTTGGACGCGAGGGCTCTTTGCTCAATAGGCGTGTCCAAACAATGTGCATGTTTTGTATAAATAAAGGTTTTTTGTTTCTTTTTTGTTTTTTGGGCATTACACACAACGCATTCTAGCCCCAAAGTAGATTTTTATAGCCCCAAAGTAGCTTGTGTTATGGGTACTAGATAACTGATAAATATAAATACACTAGCAGTGCATGCGGACTCCGTTAGAAATATTTTTGTCTCGGCCCGTTTGTCCCGCGTAATACTTCGCGTATTATTTCTACAGCGCCTATAACACTCCACAAAAAGTATAGCTTTCCATTGGTGAAAGAATTTTGAAAATCAGTCCAGTAGATCCAGCGAATACCCCTTGCAACATCACAAACTCACAAACCCACAAACGTTACCTCTTTATAATATTAGTATAGATAATTCTTAATTCCAAGAAATTTGTCCCAGAATACGTGGCGATCAGAATTTATAATATTAGTACCCAACGACCTCCGACGCAGACGACAGGTTCGCTACCGCTACGTCATTCGGTCGTCGAATTCATAAGGTAAACTTTTGCGCCAGAGACCACAGTCATTTAAAATGTAAGGGGCTCTCCCAGTGCTCCCAAGCTCTTACGAGACACGTGCCCAGCACTGGGACAAAGGGGTTGATAACGTTTTCGTGGGCTTGCACCTAAGTACTGTGGCTATTTTTCTGTGGTAAACGGCAAGACATCGAAAAGGCTTTCCACCATACAATATTGACTTATCAAAGACACGTACGAAGCAGTATGATTCGCTCCCTCGTTCCTGATACCAGGAACACACCCCTAGGCACTGTCTTTTCCAACTCCTACAACTTGGTCGCATTCAAATAAAGAATTAATTATAGGCATTTCCTAAACAAGCGCGCTCCATAGGTGCTTATAAGACTATAATATCATCACTTTTTTTCATCACGTGTGCCCGCGTGTGTGTGTATCACAGCCTTAGTGTTAAAAAAAACTTGTGGGACTCGAGATTTTCAGAATACTTACCTATGTTCGTCTGTTGAAAGCTGCGCGTTTACTTCAACGACCTCTATGGCGCATCTCTATAGTTATATGACTGGAGTGGGATGTTGCGGGTTCGATTCGCGCCACGACCCTTTTAAATGATTGATTAATTGGCTAAGGTCTTATCTGGTCGTAGACTTCGGTCGCGGCTCGTTACGATCTTACTAGCAAAGATGCTTCCCACCAAGCAACTTAGCGTTCTCGCGCGATGCTGTGTGGAAACAGTAAGGGATGAGTTTACTCTTCCAAGTTGATAAGATAACATCTTCAAGTCTATTACTGGGTAACTTGTACCTAGAGGATAAAAACTAGGTAAATAAGTGAACTTAATACGAAAAGTATTTATTTCACAAAATTAAGTGCAACAATGAAACAAATTTATTTAAGCCAATAACAGATTACAAGAATAAAAATAGATCCCTGACACTGACTCCCGAGTCAGTGTAGTAAGTTGTAAGTTAAGTTGTACCAAAGTAGGTAAGTTGTACCAAAATATACAAAACAAGAGAGATATATAAAGTAAACTTAGTACCTACTTACAAAATAAAATCATGCTGTATCATAAAATCATGTTTTCTAGTATTTCTTATCATTCTCATATAATATTTTGAAAGCTAAAATGTAAAGTTATTTCAAGTCTTACTATAATTAAGAAGGTTACTATAGGTACCTATAGGAAACTCACGAACACCTTAATATTTTAAAGTGTTCATCAATTAATTATCTACGTAGATACTAGATAAGTAGATAAATAATAGCAATCTAATCCGAAATACTAATTCAGTTATTATAGAGCTAACACTATTTATTACACTATCTCTATCGGACTATTACTTCGAGGCCATATTCTTTAAAATTTATCGCTACATAATAATTTCGCCAACTTAGTTGCTAAATTGGAATTTTAATAAGCAACACTTAGTCATAACTTCTAAGTGAATCTAGAACCACAGTGCCGCTTTGATCACTATGCTATTATAATATTACTAGCTGACCCGACAAACGTTGTTTTGCCATTAGAGATATAAAAAAAAATAGCTAACGAACTACTTACTCTCAGATCTACCGAACAGGTACACAGAAAATTTCATAAAAATCGGTCGAGCCGTTTCGAAAAAGTTGGGTAAAACTTTGGCACAAGATTTTTATATATTACTAGCTGACCCCAGGAAACGTTTTTTTTTGCCATTAGGGATAATAAAAATACATAAAAACCTGCTCCCAGACCTAGACAATATACACTGAAAATTTCATAACAATCGGTTCAGCGGCTTCGGAGAAGTTTGGTAACAAAAATTGGCACGAAATTAAATATTATATTCAATCTTAGTACGTAAAATTAATCCTTGTTTATTACTTAGTCAAAAGTGAGTTAAGCCTGCAAATTTTCCAAAATGGAATTGATAGGGATAATTTTGAAAGTTTCTAGGAACAGGACAATTACTAATGTATGACGTAAGGAATTTATTGGTAGGGACATTATAATTTTAATAATATTTAAAAGTAAGACTACCTATAGGTACCTATGTCCTCAAACCCGATTATTAATTTATCCACTTTCGTAATTTTAATTAGAACCTAAACATAAATAGGTACCCATAAGGAAATGTGCATTAAAATTAAAATCAATATAACCGATCGATGTCCTGCGCCAAGACGATCGTTTCATCTGACTATGCTTCTACAACTTATTAAAAGTGAACTCTATAAACCAGAAGTTAGAGTGTATTTCTCTCTGTAGTGATTAGAATATACGTGCTACAGAAAATGTCGATGACCCACACACACCTGGCGTTAACCGCAATCCCACAAGTTCTATATTAATGTTCGTATGTCCTACAATATGTGGATTAAGTACGGAACATAATATAATATAAATTATAATGTATCATCCAGTCCATTTCCAGCAAATAAGCTGTAAGTTTTCATACTGTGGTGTACACGTAGTCTGTGGCAGCGCGAGCGTGCACGGGCGCCACCGAGATGTAGGTACTGAGCATGTAATGTTGGGGAGGGGATGTTGGTATGGTGTGGAATAAAAGTTGGGTTATGGTTGACCGGACACTGAGTCAATTTAGAGCGTATGAACCTTTGAGTCAAGGACCGTTCGGCGATATCACTCAGAGTCCCTCACGCTTCGTGATCGTCAAGGATAGGCATTAAATTAGACAACAAGCAGCAAAGTACAAAGTACATAATTATATTTAAGATCATTGAAATTGGTTAGTTTTTACATTAGGTTTACTTAATTAGCTACGAGTTTAAGTACTAGGTCAAGCGCAATCGAATCTTTTCCGAAAGTTCATGTTGGCTTCAAAGGGACAAGGGTATTGCCTGAGGGGCGTAAAAAGGGGAAATCACTTCCCTGTGCTCTCCGCAGGTCGAGTCCGCTTGCGCCGTGTTGTAGGGCTCGAGGAGGCGGCGCGCCGGCGGGCCAGCTACGCTGAGATGGCGCCACGTGCTGGGTCCCACCGGCGTGATGTCAGCTGCCAGCAACACGCCTGCCGAAGGTGCGGGCGTTCTGCGGCGCGCCCAAGGTGTAGTAGCTCGGCTCTTGGCGTGGCCAAAGGTGGTGATGCTTTGTAGTCGGATTGGAGACTCGTTTTTAGAAGAGGGTCCACTTTAGCACTTTATTCGCGCACATGACACTTCCGAGCACTGACTCGATATAATGTTAGGCTCTTTACTTAGGCTAGAGTATCGGATCGCGTTGCGTGACCGTCACAAGACGATTTTTCGCCGGCGCATGGCGGCGTTAGTCGCGCCACGCTGGCGTATTTCCAAACGAATATATTAAGTATTTTCCCAGGGAGTCGGTTCCTGGGGCGTTAAAACGCGGTCGCGAAGCGAACCTCGTGAGGAAAGGGACCTTCCGGCTTCAGCCGGAGGGGCTGAAGGCCGTTCACGTCATCGTGAACAAAAAAATTAAAAGAAAAACTCAGGAGCGCATGAGTGCGTCTCGAGAGGCTTCACCCGACTGCTCGAGTGTTGCTACCCTCGCTTTCTTGTGCGGGCTCGCCATAGACAAGATTTGGCGAAGATGTAGTGTGCAACACTACAATACCCCCTTTTTCGGCAAAAGAGATAGCCGGGCTATCTCACAGGCCTCCCACTTCAAAGGAAGAGTCGTTGCTCTACAAAGAGGAAATGGGTTAGGGGTAGGGTGTATGTAAGAGTCCAAGTGTGCATGTGGGCGTCTATAGGCCAAGTGTGAGTTAGATTAAATTTGTTAGTATTAATTTTAGCTTTAGTTTTAAATATCCTATGTAATTATCTTAACTATATTCAACTGTTCCTTTTGTGCTGATCCACTCATATTTTCATAATTGATAGTTTAGTTTGCCTAAAGTGACCCGGGTTTGAATTTAGAATAAAAACCTTTTGTACTTCTCTTTCTTACATCATACCTAACATACTTGATAAGTTGTAAATAGTTGAGGTACCTCATAAGACTTATAGAATTCTAGTTCTGAGATTAGTGTTTGTGGTTAGTGAACTGAGGAGAAAAAAAAACTTATTTTCTATTTTAATTTGATAACTATCTTGTTTATTGTAAATGTTGTATTTTATTATCGTTTAGGGTAGTATGTATTTACTATATATGTATTTTGTTTTAAATATAATCATAATTTTTATTTTGTGTTACTTGAGTATTATTAATTAGTATATGTAATTTTAAGTGCTGAAAAGGTGATGTTCTATTTATGTTCATCCTTCTCATAGAGTGTGCTTTAAAAGTGTTAGTGTGTTTATATACCTAACCATTTACATATGTACATTATTTATATATGTGTTTTTTTTTTTTTTTGTTAAAGGAAGAAATTCCTAATAAATTGTTAATGGCAAAAACTTGGTTTTAATTTTTTCCAGGAGAGTATCTATAATTTTGTGGTAGGTAAGGTTTTGTCTATATACTAGCTTAGGTGTAGTAATATAGTTTGTTAAAAAAATTGTGAAATTTAGTGTTAAGAAAGAATGTATTTCAATGGTACATTCTGGGTTTGATATAATGAAAATTAAGAACTAAATCAAATGTTTTGATGTAGTTTTATGTTTGTAGGTTTGACATGTTGTGTTTAAGAAAATTTAATTATGTCCCCGTAGTGTGGTAGTTGTTTTGTTTGCTAAAGGTCAATGGAGTGTGGCTTGGGACTGCAATTATGTCGGATGATTTTTCCATTTTGAGATAATTTTCTTGAAAAGGGTAACAATATACCAGGGGTTGTTAGGGTTAGCGGTTATAATTAAGTAATAAATTACTTTACCTTAAGTGTTGGGGGCTTATGACGGTCTCGCGACGTTACACTCGTAAACACACATTTATATTACGTAATATTATGCGTAGGCGCCGGTTATGTCACTGTTCCGATGTGTCTATTATAATTATTGTGTTAAGTGAGTTGTTTTTAAGTTTGTAAATACTGCTGTTCGAGATTTGTTTACGATTCGACTGTCAATTTCAAATGATAGAAGACAAGTTGACGTTTTGATGCGTCAAGTGTCAAATTAAGAGAAAAAAGTTGTGTCACAGATTGGCGTATTAAACGTCAATGTATCATAGATCATCGGTAGACAATAACCAAAAATGACATAAGCGAGGCCGACACTGAGTACTGATAAGATCTGTGGCAATCATAGACAACGCGTTGCTAGTTCACAAAGACATTTCAAAAACATAGTTATAAACAGCACAGATTAGGCACAGTTTATACTGAACGAATGTAGACAATATAGAGTGTTTATATTCAATGTTACCAACCTTGACAATCACGCGAGTGAGTTGAGTGACTGATTATTCTCTTTCGTTCGGGCGCCATATTGTAATGTTGGGGAGGGGATGTTGGTATGGTGTGGAATAAAAGTTGGGTTATGGTTGACCGGACACTGAGTCAATTTAGAGCGTATGAACCTTTGAGTCAAGGACCGTTCGGCGATATCACTCAGAGTCCCTCACGCTTCGTGATCGTCAAGGATAGGCATTAAATTAGACAACAAGCAGCAAAGTACAAAGTACATAATTATATTTAAGATCATTGAAATTGGTTAGTTTTTACATTAGGTTTACTTAATTAGCTACGAGTTTAAGTACTAGGTCAAGCGCAATCGAATCTTTTCCGAAAGTTCATGTTGGCTTCAAAGGGACAAGGGTATTGCCTGAGGGGCGTAAAAAGGGGAAATCACTTCCCTGTGCTCTCCGCAGGTCGAGTCCGCTTGCGCCGTGTTGTAGGGCTCGAGGAGGCGGCGCGCCGGCGGGCCAGCTACGCTGAGATGGCGCCACGTGCTGGGTCCCACCGGCGTGATGTCAGCTGCCAGCAACACGCCTGCCGAAGGTGCGGGCGTTCTGCGGCGCGCCCAAGGTGTAGTAGCTCGGCTCTTGGCGTGGCCAAAGGTGGTGATGCTTTGTAGTCGGATTGGAGACTCGTTTTTAGAAGAGGGTCCACTTTAGCACTTTATTCGCGCACATGACACTTCCGAGCACTGACTCGATATAATGTTAGGCTCTTTACTTAGGCTAGAGTATCGGATCGCGTTGCGTGACCGTCACAAGACGATTTTTCGCCGGCGCATGGCGGCGTTAGTCGCGCCACGCTGGCGTATTTCCAAACGAATATATTAAGTATTTTCCCAGGGAGTCGGTTCCTGGGGCGTTAAAACGCGGTCGCGAAGCGAACCTCGTGAGGAAAGGGACCTTCCGGCTTCAGCCGGAGGGGCTGAAGGCCGTTCACGTCATCGTGAACAAAAAAATTAAAAGAAAAACTCAGGAGCGCATGAGTGCGTCTCGAGAGGCTTCACCCGACTGCTCGAGTGTTGCTACCCTCGCTTTCTTGTGCGGGCTCGCCATAGACAAGATTTGGCGAAGATGTAGTGTGCAACACTACAAGCAAACCTATAAATAGGTCGCCGCGCACGAGCTCGCTCTCAGTTACGTTCCAGCCGTCTATGCGGCAACAAGTGGTCACCCGGTGAGTCAATACATATACTATTGTGTGTATAGATATTATACAGATTAGTAAGCGTAGGACATTACACGGTTTACTTACTGTTTACAATTGAAGTTTATTATATAAATAATCCCCAAGCGTCTAGTGGACGCCACAGTGGCGACGAGTAAACGCGCAGTAAGTAAAATTACCACTCAAAACAAGTACCTGTTTACGGAAATTGGTCAACAATAAAACATAAAATACTTAATGAGACTCATCAATGACATAATTTAAAGTAAACTCAGTCAATATTCCAATCAAAATAAAGAGGAAAAGAGAGAGACTATCGCTGAAATGCAGTTTTGTAGATTATCTTACTACCTTCATTCTCATATCGAGTTTGTTGTCAATTTTTAATTCTGCATGATTCGGATAGCTCATACTTTTTACGATTGAGATTTAATTGTAGGTAGAAACCTTTCCACAGAAACAAAACTGTCTTCTGCGAATTCAATTTCCAAGCATGGATATTACAAATCTAAAAATAGATTATTCTACTACTATACTTTTATCAAACCGATAACAAGGATGATAAAAGAAATGTATTTCGTATGTTGTCGTCTATATTTGAGTCTAAGCACAGAGTTGTATTCAACGGTCAGCTGTGGCATGGAACATTGGAAATACATATCACGCGACGGCTGGGTTTTGCAATGTAAGCTTTGTGTAAAAGCAAGGTATTTCAAATACTATAACTGTTGTTGATCAAATCCGTTTACAAATATGATAGAAATAAAACATTTTTCTATTAAAATAAGTACCAACGATGAATCGTTAAATTCCTGTTAAAGCAAATACCTATCACTGCAAAACTAAACAATAACGATCCCGTTTGAACTAAATATAAACTTCTATATAAGGTTATATAAATTATAACAATGCACCTGTTGTTAAAAAGTTTATAAGTTTATAATAACAATGTATTAATTAATTAATAATACATTGTTAATTAATAATATTAATTATAATATATAAATGTTCGAACAAAGTACTACAGTGATAAATTTGGAATTTGATACCTATCACTGCAGAACCAAACAATAACGTTCCCGTTTGAACAAAATATAAACTTCTATATAAAGTTATATAAATTATAACAATGTACCTGTTATTATAAAGTTTATAATAACAATGTACCTGTTCGAACAAAGTACTACAGTGATAAATTTGGAATTTGAATTCCATACATTAAAAAATGGTTGTAGGGCCTAAACTTAATGTTCCAATAACAATCGTTAAATGATTACCTGCTTTAACAAAGTACTACTTTGATAAATTCGAAGTTACGTGATTGTACCAGGCTGTCATAAATCAAAGGCGTTTTGCCCTGTCCATCAATCAATAAGTATTAACTATTGAAAGTCTATCGCCGAGTTTCAATAAAGCCTACTAATTATACTTTATGATTGATTGCATACGTATCTCATTATAAAATCAAGTACTCTTAATTCGTTTACAAATTCAATCTTATGTACTAAGTACGAAGTCGTTCCTGCTTCCGGTTAAGGGCTAATCCTTCATACAACTTACAACGAATTAATTGAATACCTGACTATTATGGACATCAAACATACCGGTATATAGTACCGAAAAGTGCCAATTTAAATATTTATTTTCCATATTTTGTGTTTCGTAGTAGGTACTAAGTACCATTCTGAGTTTCATAGTATTGATTCTGAAAATGATTAAAAGTAAACAAGATTCGCTGACCATTATTTACAGGTCGTTCAACATGTCCCAATCACAAATGCCTACGCGGCTGTGAAGATGCCATAACCTCCACAAGTTTCCGTTTACATTATAATTTAATTTATATTATCAATTGTACCTAGGTTTCAAGTACTATATTACATCGAGTCAAAGTCAATTTTAGTCTCTAAAATTACCTTGTTCACTTCAATATTAAAGTTTCCGTTTTAAAGCAAGCTTTAGAAATATAATAAAATGTTGTAGTGACCAACTTCAATGACTGTTCACAAGAAACGTGCAGTATTACTGCATTCTAGAGGTTTGCCACTACAATTCACATATTTTAATATAACCTGAGCTCACAAGACTGACGCTGACAAACACGATATGCATGATATTATTATTAAGTATTTTCCCCTAAAAAACAGTAGTTTATTCGAAGGGCACATCTTTTAGTCGATGAATTAAGAATTAATCGAAAAATAAAGTTCTTAATTCGCTTGAGACATCAAAGCTCGAAAGTTCAATTTGCTAATAAATATGAAAGTCTATAGACCAGATGAGAGAGAAGTGTAATTCGAATAAATTATGGAACAATATTTTGTTACAAGGGGAGACAATTATTCAATTTATTTCATATAAGCTTACTTTACAACTTATTCATAGTCAGTACTTAAATGTTCAAAATTATTAAATGGTGATAACTATTTAACGACTTAAAACTGAGTTTATGAGATACAGAAAAACTGTAGTATTTTACCAGAGGCAGATTACGTTAAAACTGTACAGCGCCAACTATATGAATTCGGTGATAGATGAGACAGAACAAAATGCAACAACAAAACTAACAGCAAAATTAAAAGGATTTACTACTACCATAGATATACAATAACCATAGTATTGTATGTAACTACTACCTACCAATTTAATTCCTGCTGCCGATGTGGTGGTAAAAGTCACAGAGGTGACAAAAGTTCTTGCTGCCGATGTGCTGATAAAAGTCACAAAGGTGACAAAAGTTCCTGCTGCCGATGTGGTGGTAAAAGTCACAAAGGTGACAAAAGCAGTGCAGTGTTTCATGGGTTCAAGGGTAATTCCAATAAACACTGCAGAACAAGGGCTAATAAAATAAAAAATGCCAAAAATAGTACTAATAGTGAGCAGTAAAACTAACTTAAAGTCTCCCAAAACGATTATAGTTCATTAGATTATTAATTACATTTTCCGCATAAATAACGATGCGACAATCAACTCTGAGGTAAATAAAGTTAATATTCTGCAATGCAGAAATAAAAAGTGACTTCAAATCCTTAAAAAGAAAGTTTTAGGACATAAAATAGACACAATTATTATGAAAATTGTTAATAAGTAACTTATTGGGGAAAACTGCCATCACTATTAATATAATACTATAGTAATAACAGAAATACATTTTGACAAGTTCAAAGATATCCAAAATCACCATTGACAAATAAGTTCTGCCAGTTCGTCAAACTTATAAACGAGTCCCACTTCCCTTGGAAGCAATGAAAAATAAAAAAAAGTAACTATGAGCTGGGAAGAACATCTAATCTATCATTGAACTTGTAAACAAGCCGTCGTCAAGGATTTCTCCGGTGAATATCAATCAAAATCGAGTTCCATCTCTGCAAAGTACCAGGCGTTCAACAAATTGAAAGAGATTTATCGAACTTGTAGACTAGACGTAGCGCTAGAAGCTGTTTCGTAGCACCGTAGCGGTAATGGCGCGGCGTACGCTACGAGACTCCTTTCACTTCTGTAGTCCTAGTATCTCGTGTTAATTAAAATTGTCTATAATGAAATAAAATGTTTAATTGACTAAATCAAATATTAAAAATGAAGATATTATTTAGAACGTATATTGTTTAGTTTATATATGAGATATAAATCCCATTAAAAAATAAAAATAAATAATGAATTTACTGGACGGTTCCATTAGCGGCTATCGCGGGTACAACCAATTTAAGTTAACGAATATTTGAACCTAACAATCATAAAACTCTTAAAAAGCTATAAATTTAAGTTGAGTTTTGACTTCTCCCTTCTTGTACAAAGTGTCAGATTGTTAATGCTTAATTTCTGTGGAAAAAGTAAACTTTTTAATTTTTGTATCGTGGGTGCAACAAGTAAACATTGTATTCTAGCACTCAATAATTCTTAATAAATAAAAACATTTAATTTCATTTTTGAAACAGAAAGATAAATGGTTATTGACAAGTTTAACGTCTAAAACATAATCTCCAGCTATTAACAACGGCTATTTTACGACACTGTTTCTAAGAGATTATTTTCAGTTTGTATCAACTTTGCGGGTGGTATTATTTTCAAACTCTTAAAAAAAATTTAATATGGAATTAATCAATAAAAAAGGAAAAAGACTTTCCTCATTGTACTACTCGCATAAAAAAAAAACAACTATATTATTATTATTTAAAAAATAATTATACATGTACAAATTACAATTTTACAGGTTTCGCGCAGTGTCGCAAAAACCTTACGGTTTATCCGTACACTAATAACGCGATTTAAAAAATTAATGTCTGGAAGCGTCTATAGCGGAATCGCCCTATTCTGACAAATTTCGGTTGCTGTACCACATAACACACATATCATTTGATCTCAGTTACGAGATATTTATTGCTCCCAATACACGATTCCATCAATCTCTGCAGTGAAAAGAAAATTGCAAACACACCTCAAAAAATTAACTTCCAACTGTTGTAACTTTAGTATTTATCAAGATATAATGTATTAAGTCTATAATGCTAAAATTAACATACTTAAGCGAGTTTTATATTATGTTAATTTATTCAATTTATTGTAGTATGTTTGGGTTGCGTTGTCGGCTTGCATCCCCTTTTCCTCTCAATTCAGTATGTCAGTGCCAGTGTAAAACTCAATAATGAATAAAAACAAATTATTCTTATTTCATAATTAATTTGTTAAGGCTAACATTCATGTCCTGAATTGGATTAGGTTTGTTATACCATAGATAACACTAATGCTATTATTTATTGTTCAGAGCAAAGTTTAAATGGATTTTGCAGTTCATACAAAATTCATAAAGACTAGGAAGTCATTTTATTCAGCAGATAACGGTTGTTTGAACCGGTTATGCACTGTTTATATTATTTATTACTAGTCTTTATTTTTCGTTATTAATTTCATCAAAAAACCCCTACATGAGCAAAATCTTTCAAAGCACTATCATTCAGAAGTATGAGCAAGCAGTAAATATTTTCAACATATTTGATTTGGTTATGGTATCGGAGAAACAACACTCCGAGTATCTATTGGTTTCATGTACAAATATTCCAAAAAAAAAAAAAAAAAAAAAAAAAAAAAGGGGAACGGATAAGTAGCCAATACTTTACAACTCTAGTTATAAAGGCATTAAAAAAAATTACGAAAAGGAAGGGATGTGGTGTACACGTAGTCTGTGGCAGCGCGAGCGTGCACGGGCGCCACCGAGATGTAGGTACTGAGCAAACCTATAAATAGGTCGCCGCGCACGAGCTCGCTCTCAGTTACGTTCCAGCCGTCTATGCGGCAACAAGTGGTCACCCGGTGAGTCAATACATATACTATTGTGTGTATAGATATTATACAGATTAGTAAGCGTAGGACATTACACGGTTTACTTACTGTTTACAATTGAAGTTTATTATATAAATAATCCCCAAGCGTCTAGTGGACGCCACACATACAAAAAGCGATAACGATGTCCTAACCGTGAAAGTAGTCCGATTTGTCTAATTTTTAGAAATGGTACAGATACAATGATGAGCTATACTCGTAAGGTTTAATTTTTTAAGAAATACCCAACTTTGAACTAAAATCTTCCTCGAACATTGTTTTCAATTGGTCAAGACGGACGAGCCTAGATTAAGGTGTACTAAATGAGACTAAAACTGCAGTGTTAAAAGATAGGATATCTTTAAACTGTGCTAAAACTTTCCGATTCGGTAAACCTTTGGGGGGAAGGGGAGTAAAAACGTTATCACCAAAAGCAATATTTCAAGAACAAAATGAAGTTCAGTAACTTACAACTCTCTCTATACGGGAATAGATATAATTTTTGAAAATACCTACTTGCGTGGTGCTTCGTCACTAGCCGATCCTCTTGAAGTACGCAAAACTTTGGTGTTGAGACCCTGATTCAAATCTGCAGATGATATCGCAATCACATAATTCTAGTTTATTCAAATCAACTCCTTTAAAGTCCGATCATATTATATTGCTTGCTACTTAATTATGACGGGAGTGTTCAAACACAAGTTTTTAGATATGCCTATCATTACTGCTAGTATAGCAAAGGGGATGATGTAATCAGACCTCAAAGAAGTTGAAAATTATTTCAATGAAAAAGAAATGAAGAAGTTTGTTAACTCGTTCGTAGCAGTATCACTGAATGATCTTTCAAAAGATAAACCTAATCATATATAACACCCACCTAATAAAAAAATGTTATAACAGTATGAACACTGAGGTTGTTATGGTATTTATAGCGCAGAACCTATAAATAACAGATTTTGTAAAAGCTTTCTTTTTGTAATGTAATATTTATATTTTTCCGAATATTCCGCCAGCTATTATAACGTTTTTCCAAACAGAATTCTAAAACAAAAATAAAGGTTGAGAATCCCTATTCCAATTTGATGTACTTACCTAAGTGAAAGTTTTTCAATATCATAGTGTCCGTCCATATGTTTACCAACGACATGGACGTCCACCATTATAATTTAAGGATTTATCATTATTTGAAAGGGTTTGGCGTCCAACCCCGAGTTGTTAGAAACGACTTCAAAAATTTAAGTGGTAGGTAAGTACTTCTAATTTAATCTTGTCAAATGTATAGAATATTGCGATTAAAGTAGTTTAAGTACCACTTAAAATTTTGAATTTGTTTCGAATAACTTGGGGTAAGTTTAGTTGGTCCCACTTGATATTTCTGAAGAATTTCTTTGGAGTTTTAAATGATTATTATTATCCCATACAATATCTAGGTAGTTGTTTCTTATACATATTTACTCGTATATTATGGCAAAGATAATACCTAGTTGATTAGATCTTCTGAAATAAATGGAACTGCTCGGTGTTCGACAAATTCCTTCGTTTGATTTTAACGAATCCTTTTACGTGAGTGAATTTAAATCTGGCTTCCATATTGTAATTCTCAACTAATAAAATTACCTATTTTATTTACATTGAGTTTATTAATTTTACTACCTATCTATTGTTATCTACCGAACACGCTCAGTTGATGTTCATTGGAGATTTTTTTACTAATTTTACTTTTCTGCACGTAAGTATCTGTACTAAGTATCTGTGTAAAAGTTTGCCACAGCTTTTCATAAATCCCAATGGAACCTGAAATAAATGGAACTGCTCGGTGTTCGACAAATTCCTTCGTTTGATTTTAACGAATCCTTTTACCGTGAGTGAATTTAAATCTGGCTTCCATATTGTAATTCTCAACTAATAAAATTACCTATTTTATTTACATTGAGTTTATTAATTTTACTACCTATCTATTGTTATCTACCGAACACGCTCAGTTGATGTTCATTGGAGATTTTTTTACTAATTTTACTTTTCTGCACGTAAGTATCTGTACTAAGTATCTGTGTAAAAGTTTGCCACAGCTTTTCATAAATCCCAATGGAACCATGGATTGTATAGCCTATATATGTTAATCCAGGTTATCTATGTCCATTCCAAATTTCAGGTAAATCAATTTAGTACTTAGTTGCGACGTGATTGCATAACAAACATCCAAACATACAAAGTTTCTCATTTAAAATATTAATAGGATAATTTGTGTATGTTTTAAAATATATGTTATAAAGAATGTTGAATTTTAAAGACCGATTTTTATTTTATCCAAAAAGCAATCCACACTATCGCGTGTCAGTAAAAAACTCAAACCTGCCATTCAAATCAAAAATCAAGAGCTTCAATTAAAACGTCACGTCTAAAAAGCCTAGCAGATGTTAAAACCAAAAAAAAAACAGGTAGCATTCAGGTTTATAAGGAATCAGGTGTACCGTCCGAGGCTCTACGGCGCTCTGGCGGGCGGCGCGCGCGCATGCAGGTGCCGCCTTAGGAGGGGAGCACCTTACTACTTCTTACAAACATACCTGTTCACTCAAATACTCCTTAGAGTAAAGATGTATAAAGTCGACATTGGCATTGCCAGGTCTAACAGATCTTTGTAGGGCCTTACTCCTCTCCTTTTTATCGAACAAAAAATGAACTGTAAACGCGATCACGGCCGTGCCTAAGGTCAATGTTAGCGCTTCCTTCAGTGCTCGCATGGTGCTCGCTGAGAGAAGACCGCGCGCGCATCCTGCGTAAAGCACCCTTTACGGTATTGCCTTCCCGGACAATATTAGGACGGGATCAACAAACTTTATCTTTAAAAAATTCACGAGAGAATTTTCGGGCCCGATTTTTTTCTCATCCATCGATCATTCGTTTTGGATAATCGATATCGAGCTCACCTACGTTAATCGTGATGGAAGATATCAGTTATTGGACCTCTACCTTAGTTTATTTTAGTGACTTTGAACTGTGTTTATAATTTTGTTGAACTTATTATTGTGATAAGGACTGAAACTTATATGATGGAGACTCTGGTACTGATCCCTCAAGAGTTGAGCCTGGCGTTACGTCCAGGAGGCGCCAGGGGTAGAGAGGCTTCGGTTAGCGTTTGGACATCGGTGGAGATACAGAGGGGTGCCTTGCTCTACCCCTTCCAAGGGACGATAAGGATCGACAAGTTACATGTTTATTCGTATGTGCCTGATCATGATGTGAGTACCTTTTTATGTTTTATTCATTACAGGTATTGTAGCTTAGTTATCAGTAGGTACATAGGACATGGGAACAAGAAATAAACGTTAAAAATTTGAGCTTTTTATTCGTTTCTAACCAACTTCGCAAATATGCATAGTAAATACGAGTATTTGCTGCAATATTAATTATAACATTAATATTATTCGCACCTAGAAGTATGTTCTTAAGATTATGTTTAACATAACCTGGATTCATAGCTGTACTTATGTTTATATTTTGACACTTAATATTTTCTAATTTTCACCATAAAGTAGCTAAATACTTGCTAGATGATAATCTTGATTTGTTCAGGGACAAGGTCTTTACCTAATCGTAGGTACCTAGGTACCCAAGTATAGATCAATTAATGAAAAACAGACATACTTATCCGTTTATTAATATGAACAGGTATAGGTAATATACCTAATAATTAATTTGGTTGACAATTATTTTTATATTAATTCATCGAATGAATCTTGCAAGTCAAATATTAAGTGCTGAGTTGTCTTGGTGGTGTTTGTCTATAAAAACAAGGTTTAGGAAAACAACCAGGAAAAGACTTCAATGCGAACAGTAATTTCATTCATGAAATTTATTTCCTGAAAGGTAGATAATTACGCCCTGAGATATAAAATTAAGAAGCGGTATTGAGGAAACAAAATCAATACCGCTTCTTAATTTTGCAAATCTGCAGTGAATACTACACATGAAATACAAACATCACATACTTAAGTCACCATAATCTTATCAATAAATAAAAAAATTGTCATTCCTGGCAGGATTCGAACCTGCGTTCGTTAGCTATCGCGGCTGAATGCTGCTCTACCAATAGACCCACCGTAAACCATGACAGAGTTCCAAAATTCTTATAAGTATCATATTTAGTCCTTAGGCAGAACTGTGATGCTGTGATTAGGTTGATGAATGTTATACTGTGACTAAGTGTTAATCCATTGTCGTGTGACCGAAGGACCAAGTTAAAAATAAGCATTGTCGCATTAAATTTTTTTTTATAAAGAATGTTCGTCCAATTTACAATTTATGTAACAAGTCCATTTGACATCTCACTAAATTATAAAAGCAAAAGCTTGTGTGTGTGTATGTTTTTTACTCCTTCATGCCGTAACTTCTGAACCGATTTGGCTGAATTTAGGATGGAGATAGATAATACCCTGGATTAAAACATAACCTACTTTTCATCCCGTCAAAATCCATGGTTCCCAAGGGATTTGTGAAAACCCGAAATTGACACGGGTGGAGCCTTGGGCGTCCGCTAGTTTCTTATGAAGTTATGTTTCATCTAGATTAGCGAAATTGGGTAGTGAGTCATTCAAACAGCTAAAGTTGTTCTAAATTAACATTTTGTCGACCTATAATTTAATATTATTATTTATTTATTTGTGTTGCAGTTTAATGCAAATAAAACTACAATGATATTACTCATTTCCTCTGTCCTTTAATATAACGGAGATCATTAATTTATTGTTATTAGAAAACAATCGATTTCCGGTAATTTTGGATAACATTTAGTTACCTAACTCACAATAATTGCAATAAAAAAAATACCTAGTTTGTGCAAGTGCTTAAACACTTGATGATAAATGATAGTGAAATTGAGATCAATAAGGATTTTAAAATGGTGCATATTACCTATAATTGCCATGCTAGGGGCTTATAATATAAGCTTTTATATTTCATAATTGAAAGCCTTATTAGTTTCACTTTGTCATTAACTAAGTATACTTACTAGATAGGTACATATTCTGAAATGTAATATGCAAAAAAATACTGATTTGTGGATTTTGAAAGGTTCAAAAATTATATTTAATTATGTAGCTAATAACTGCCTATCAAACAAAATAATAATGTTGATTTCCCCATTATAATAATTTATTAGAACATGTTATTATTTAAATGTTATCTCTTGACTCTACAACATGATCGTTGAATGAATCATATACGCACTTCATCAAATAAATTTTAAATGCCACTTGTCTAATTTATTTCAAAGTTTGAGAATCAGCGGTATTCTAAAAAAATCGTATCAGATAATTTTTTTTGCAACAAAACATGATATTTAAAATGGTAATATTATTTTAATTATAATGAGACTTAATTAAAATTGAGTTAATACTTATATTGTTTTAATAACATTTTTTTTTATTTAATCAACATAATAATACTATATTGATCAATTTAGGTATTATTATAATATTAGGAAAATAAAAATAAAAGACAGTACAGCCAATTTTTATGAACAACATTTAAAAATTGACGTAGTTTGACACGTAAACCTGTTAAGGAAAGAATTCTCAAGGAATATTCCCTCATTTCAAAAATTACCTGTACCTACGAGTACGTCGTCTGTCAGTCAGGACAAAGCCTTTTACAGTTATTTTTATTTATTGATGAGTCATACCATTTCATTCGTTACAAACTCAAACAATTAACATTAAATAATTTTAATTATTACACAACGCTCAACATCGCGGTACGTTTAGGTATGTAGAAGTCTGTTTTAGTAAAATGATAAATGACTGGAACAAATGGCAATACTTAATTAAACAATAATTGAATTCTCGCAATTTCTATTCATGATTTATATGAATAAATGAAACAGTCTTCAAAACGAAGTGTTAGCACTATTTGTAGGTAATCGTGAATGTAGAGTACTCGTGTTTCAAAGTTGTTGCTTTAACTCAATTAATTCTGTTCGAAATATCGACTAAATACCCAATATCATAAAAATGAGAAATATCTTGCGTTGGATATATTTTGTCTTTGAATTATTTATTTAAATAAGTTTTTCAATAGTAATATACTGTGTGTGCAATTGGAAATGAAGATAGATTATACCTTACATAAGCTACTCGGTTTGACACATAGGACAGTACACGTACGATTTTGGTGTTCTGTGACTTAGGCTACTTTAAAAAAAAATTGTTTCCGCGGTGTTAGTGAAACCCCAAATTCCAATAAGGCGGAGCCACGTGCAAAAGCTAGATTAGATTATATAGATGATGTATGATGCAATTTTTTTCAAAATTACGAAAGGATTCCGTGTTGTTTATACGGCCTTATAAATCACTATGAAGAAGTCTTTTTCGCATTAAAGTTCCCTCGCATTTATTTTTCTTTATCACAAAGTAGTGACATTATGTCTTCGCCAGTAGCTGTGAAATTTCACAGGTGTGGTCTGTCCCTGTGTGTGTGAGGATTTAAATCCTGGATCTTCGATTAGACGGCAGATATTTAAATCGCTTGGCTTCCATCGCTGAGCGATCAGACGAAGTATAATAATATAGAACTATCCACGTTTATCCAGTCTCTGTTCATTTGATTGCGCCCACACCAAACAAAAATACGAATAAGTTATCATTAGACAACCGCAACCAGTCCAGTTAGCGTCCGATCACGTAGCGTCTTGGTTGCAGTCGCTGAGACGAAGATGACGGTTTTTACGTGAAATAACCACGCCAAGCGTATCATTGCTACCTATTGCAGGATTGTGTATTTCCTAACCATTGGATCCGATACTTACTCGTACTTAAAATGCACTCGAATTTCAACAACTGCAATACATTTCACGTTTCTAGCTTTATCTTCTTTTGTATCAACTCTTTTTTACTGAGGACTATTCTCAAAATACCAAGAATTTGCCAAAGATAGCCATGATATTCAAGTACTGATTTGAAGACTACATTCATATTTTAAAAGTCTCAATTATGCAGGATTGGATTTTGAAGTATTTCCAATTCCTAATGATCTTTAAAAAATCGGTTAAGGTATAGATGACGTACCGTTACGGAGGGGGGAGGGGGGGAGGGGGGGGGAGAGGGGGAGGGCGGTAACCCTCCCCCCAAGCCATATTCGTTGGAACGTAATAGTTGCCGATAAATAAATTTTTTAAATTTACAAATTTCGAAGTTATTTTTAATATGAAAGGGCTGGTCGACGGGCTTCGCGGGGCTCCTAATTTCTGGGTGGTCATAAAAGAAAATAACCACTCAGAAGGATCCTCTTCGTCACCTAAATTATCCGAGTCGGGGCGCCTTATAGTCCCGAGCTCGCTTCGCTCGCTCTTGGACCTTAAATAGTTACGAAAAATAAATTTTTTAAATTTAAAAATTTCGTAGTTATTTTTACTATAAAAGGGCTGGTCGACGGAGCCCCGCGTTGCGGGGCTCCTAATTTCTGGGTGGTCATAAAAGAAAATAACCACTCAGAAGGATGGCGGGGCCTTGCAGGCCCCGCCATCCTCTTCGTCACCTAAATTATCCAAGTCGGAGCGCCCTATAGTCCCGAGCTCGCTTCGCTCGCTCTTGGACCCTAACTCGTTTGAGACAAAAATCTTAAAAGTTTTTTTTTTCTTTGCCCACTAGAATGTAGTGATAGAAGATATAATGTACACATTTCCGCACCACCTATGAGGTAGTATACCTCGCGCTTTTTTTTTATCCAACTCTTGCGCATTACTCAAATCCAACGATGAATTTGAAGACGACATAGCAATAAAATAAAATAACTCGAAATTACTCACCAGTAGCAATGTACGTTTTGGAAAGAAAACAAATAACGCCCATAGACAACCACAGCAGAGAGACCACTTTATTTTTTTAATGTCAAACGTTTCGTTTTCGTTTCAATATTTCAAGTGAAATATATTTCACTAAATTATAATATTATTTACTTTAACATAACTCAAATATTAATACATAATAATGAAGTATACTTTTGTGGGAAAACTAACCAAATGCTAATTAAATGTATTTATTTTTAACTATTAATGTTTTTCTATCGTTTGTATTTCATAGTATAAACAAATCGTAACGTAAGACGAAACATTTTGACGAAACTAATGTGTCAAATTGCGTAATGACATATGAAACGTCATTTTTCTAGTTGTCAGATGCCATAGACTACTGTCAGATGCTATGGTCAGATGCTTGTCTTGAATTTTACTCCGATGTTGTGAATTTTCAGTTATAATTTTTTCTTAAAATTTTTGTCTAATTTATGTGATAATACGAAAGTTAGAGGCAGTATAAAAGGTTACGTGATCAAACTTTGGTGAAAATGTGAATAGATTGTCCGGAAAATAGCGGTACGTGAGCTATACCTGAGCCAAAAAATCTTATAACATTTTTGGGAACTTTAGATGGTTTAAGTGTAGAGAATTAAGCTTAAAGAATTCAAAACATCATAATTATGAATCAGTTACTTTCCAAAGGTAAATTGTTACCTCAATCCAGATGATTGCTAAAATTGCAAAAATAAAATAAGAAAACTTCTGAATCTAATAACATAGAGACTTGTTTAGTGGAAAGTCAACGATCTAAGATTGCTAGTTAATCTTACAAAGTGTACGTTACATCAAATTATGAGTACCACATCACAAAGATTATGAGAATGCATTGTGTCATCAACAATGCCCATAATCTGCAGATTAAATAATCAAAATGTTTTAGGAAATCACGCGCTTTGTTCAGAAGACAAAGTGAAGAAAACGTGTGAAAAATCAGTCTGCAGGTGCGGTGAAAAAGAATACTAACCGACTTAAAAAAATAAGGTTTTTAACGTTTTCCCGTAAGTTAGATATTATAACACTTTAAATGAACGATGATTTTTCCAAAGTTGTTAAAAATAAAGATGTGTTTAATAACAATATGAAATTTGGATTATTTTAATAAAAAAAATTCATTTAAATTTACTTGTTCTTAATGACTAGGACCGGAAGTCTTATTTTTAATACGTTAGTCCGTACCGAAAGTCTTTTTTATACGTTGCACAAAATCCATGAAAAGAAAGCATAGAGACATTAGAGAGTACAGAGTATTGACGCTCTACAGATAAATATTTAAAATTATTATGTCTTTGACAAGATGAAGATACAGATCCAGAAACACAATTAATAAAAGTCTATCTAAATAGAATAACTGCAATGCTTTAAATAGTTCTATTCAAGTAAGACAAAGACTATCGTTTCAACAGTTCTCAAGTCTTCCGTGTGTTTATACAATAAAGCAACCGCAGAATGAGTCATAACATATCAAGTGGATTGACTTGGAAGCTAAAGCCTTTGAAGGCGTTTGATAAAGGTGTAATATTATTATAAATGGCCGTTGTCAAAATATTTCAGACAATCCTAATTACGTTCTTGTACTGAACAAAGATGTGGTGGTGAAGAACGGAGGCGCGTGCTTCGAAAGCTACAAAAAGCTACTAGTAGGTACTGTAGTACAAGTTATAAGAATTAAGCTATAAAAATCTTCAACACTTACGATGTACTCTTAGGAATCATAAAATACATAAATAAACCGTATCATAAAGACTTATTATTTGGCATGACAGTGATTCGACTTTTTGAAATTACATGTGAATTTAATAATAACACAAATAGTAGGACAAATTTTGAAAAGGTACATCGATAATGCAACAAAAATCATAATTTATTTCTTAGGTAGGTAGGTACTCTTTGAGAAACTTTAGTTTTTAATTACTTATACATACACGGGCTATTTAATGTTTACATTAATGTTTTTTTAAGAGTGAGCTACTTTTTTTATTTGTTGGGAATAAGATTTTATGGTTAGGTTATTTTATTTATTTATTTATAGCCTTTATTTGACAATTACAATATGTTTTCTTATGACTAGGTTAGTAATTACACATTTATTAGAGAATACAAAATTTAAATGTTAGCTTATACCTATTTTAACTTATGTTATTATGACACCGGTAATTGTCTTGCTTTGCATAGGCCTCCCCCATTTACTTCCATTTATGGAATGGTTAGGTTAAATATAAATATTTTTTATCGCTGTCTCCTCTACCTTAGAGCAAATTTTAAATTTCGATCTCAATGAAAGTCTAACGAAGTGAAATTAATAACCAAAACAATAACACAATATAAATATACCGTTGCGTGTTTTTGGCTATTCCTGTTTTTGTTTTGTTACTCAAGATTTTAGATATTTTTTGGTATATTATTTACACATAAGTAGCAGCAAATCAAATGGGTAAAAACTAAAAAATAAAATAAACGAAGGGTATAATTCAATAACACAAAACTTGTTTTTTTTTTATTATTATTATTGTTGTACGTTAGGTACTTGGTGTCGGTATGAAACCGTCATTAGGTTAAGTAGGTACTATTTTTTTGTCTTCTTTTTTTGTAACAAACAACAAATTTAATAACGTTTTCCGATCTAGACATGATACGGATATTCACATCCTGAGCACTGAGTCATGGTTTAGATGTTTTTTAACACTGATAAAAAATAACTTATTTTGATCAGTGTTTGACTTTTATAAGATTGAATTTTGTGGTTTAAGCCTACAGCTAACTCTACAGTCCACTCGAAAATGTAATTTCTTTGAAAACCCCTAATAGTTATTCAGAAAAATTAATTCATGTTTTATATAAGTTTCCTCTTTTTACAATATGATATTCTTAATAGTCAAAAGACACATATTTAAGACACATAGTTTTGTTTTGGCGATCTTACCAAATTGATCTACAAGCATTCAAACCAGTTTAATGCGGTGAAAGTTTATATTTGTGCATACTATAACACCTGAACTAATGCTGACTATGTGCCCAGTGCCCACATATTCCGCTTCCGGTTATACTTGCCTGAGGTGTAATTTTTTTGAATAATTATTCATACCGTCGAAGAGGTATTTAGAGATATGCTTAAGTGGCTTTTAATATTTAAGTCTTGACCATAATCAAATGTAGATGTTACGCTTTTCTTTTAATGTAGGAAAGGCTATTATGATATTTATGTTTAGGTTTTACTATAGTACCTTAAGCTTAAGATATTATTAGTATAATATCACAAATGGTCATAAATATTAAAAAAACTGATATTACTAGTGCTAAAGCTTTGAATAAAAGAATACATCATCTTGATTTTGAAGTAAAGTATCAACAATTCTTCGAAATCATTCAAAAGGAAAGAAGAAAAGAAAAGAAAGAATCAATTGTTCGAAAGGATTCAAAAGGAAGAAGTATAAACCATAACTAACCGCGGCGATCTTAGTTGTTTATGAACTTTCTTATAATCTTACAGAAGATACCTATACTATTCTGACTTAATTGTAGTTAAGTACTAACTTAGCTGTGGAAATTAGACACACCATAGTAGTAGCAAGAAATTTTCAGTCAGTTCAATGAGTGTATGTAGAAGATAACAAAAAAAATAATAATTTTAGAACGAAAGTTTAAAGCTGCCGATGAATAATGGGGCTAATCAAACTTTTTATTGCAAATAAATACATGGTATCGCACGATAATGATTTTTGCCTGACTGCAAAAGTCAATAGTACATCATAAAATAACAGCTTGAGCATTGAGTGAGCATCAATAGAACTACTTTGAATAAATTCGTGATCTACTAATTAAATTCATGTCTGCAATTACTGTACCGTATGGATGTTTTGATTACATTGATTAAAAATTAATACGTATTTGGATATTGGTAAAATTCTTGCCTATTAATGTTTGATAAGAAATTCTCGTAATATCTTTCAGACTAAATTATGCTACAAAAGCGTAAGTAATATTTTATAATTTACGTTAGGTAAGGTATACCTACTATTATATTATATCGAACTGCCCTAACTCCGTATTTAACAGACAAATTCTAATTTCTTAGGAATCGCACACAATGTTTTGGGCAATAAAAATAATAAGAATTAAAGCTACAGATACAAAATCCAATAAGGTGGAAGCTCTAAAAATGTTATTACTGCAAGCAGTGGTCACAATGTTAAAACTTGTTCATCCCTTCCTATGTGATTTGCATGTAAGGCGAGCATATTAATCACAAGAAAGTGACCTCAAGCCAAGCCTCAGGAGCAAAGGTCTTACAAACAATACGAGGGGTAAAGAATATTATCACTCTAGAGAACACCATTGTTTAAACACAAAAGTGAAAGTCAATTCATTCGTTATGAGATAATTGGTTTCTCCATTGCGTCACATGAGTTTTTCCACGGTTGAACTTGTATGTAAAAATCGCTTTTTATTGCCATATTGTCTTGTGGTATGTCGGAAGTTGTATGGTGTAATAAATGGTGCGTTTACCCCATGTTTATGGGATGGCCGATGGATGGTATTATAACCTTAGGGTGGTATGGTAGCTATGAAGGATCTTAGCTTAAAATATACTATTGAAGGAAAAAAGTCAGCACTTTATTTATGTTTAGTTTCACCCACCAATATCATATGTTTTTGGAGGTTAGAATGTGAATTTTATGTATTTAGTATGGTTAGCCCACGCTCTATCGAGGTGAATTTTAATTTTCACAAATCCTATAAGAACCGTGGTTTTTTTTTTGGGATAAACTGTAGGTACACGATAGCGTTAGTAAAGGGTAAATACTGTATCTCCATTCCAAGCTTCCAAATAAATTCAATAAATGAAGTGCATTAGCACTCACGTACAAACACACAAGTATGCACACTTTTGGAATATTGACTTTGTTTTAATTAATTTATCAGGTCTTCCTTATCAGGTCATTTGAAACCCAAAATTGGCTAATTTCATTATTTACGATCTAAATAGTTAAGGGCCTAACCACACAAAATTAGCTAGTTACATTGGAAGTGCGAGAGAAAATCCCTTTCCATTTGTGCATACCATTACTCTTCGCCCAATCTAAGTAGCGGGCGTTTTCTAGCACTAAATATTAATGTAACCTAACAAAATATTCAAGCAGGGCAATAAACAACTTGTAATGAAATATTGTGGAGTGCCGCGGGCTTTATAAAGCCGTTCCACAATTATCGGATCCCCTCGTAAATTGTGTTAATGTGTGAACGTTACGAGGTGTTTGTTGAAGCGGATTTTGTTATTGAGGGCGAATGGCTAGCATGAACCGTGTAAAATGCATTCGAACATGCAATATTGAAAAAGGCACACATCTAGATAGCTTTCGGACCCTTTTTTTTACGTGGGGAAATCCGTTAAGGATATTGGCGTAATACGGCGAGGCACTGCGGTTAAGTCGGAGTCGCACCGTCTAAAAGTCTACGGTGTTCACTTCGTTGCCTGGTAGTTAGCTACGGGTCCAAAAGCACTCACGCTACCCAGCCAACGGTGTCTACCGAGGCCGCTCCGGTGTCTCCTTTTTGACCTGTCTCAATTCTCTGACAGAGGTGCATCGTGAACACAAAGATGCATCTCCTTTCTCAAGGGCCACACTGAGAAAAATTTCCTCTGCCGCACTACGTAAAATAAGGACAAAAATCGACCACAATGACGTGTGTAACCCGCTCCATTACGCGTACGTAGTCAGTCGTACGTAGTCGGCATACTGACGCTCATCATGGAGCGGGTTACGTATTTACTCGTGGTCGATTTTTGTACGTACGTACGTAACCCGACATCCGGCTACGTATACGTAGTGCGCAAGTCGCACTGAATACTCCTGAAACTACGACTGCAACACCCGTATGCTATTGTTGCGGGCACAGTAGAACCCGGTGAACCATACGTGTGTACCACGGCGCCTTACGTACGATACTGTAGCGGGCACAGTAAATAATGGTGAGAAAAGGTTCAAAGCCATGAAAACATGGTGCATCCAACCATAGGTTTTGTCACAAGAGTACCATAATAGCTCGGGTCGAGTAAACCATGGTGTGATCTATGTATGTAGATATGTTGCACAGGTACTATAAGGGCTCGGGTCTATTGACAGCATGGTGCTTCCTACGTATATAGATATGTAGCAACAGTACTACATATATACAAACGTAGGAAACACCATTTTGTACTAGATCCGAGTCATTATGGTACTTCAGCTGCATATCTACATACGTAGGAAACACCATGTTGTACTAGATCCGAGTCATTATGGTACTTGAGTTACTTATCTACATACATAGGAAGCACCATGTTGCACTAGATCTCACCCATTATGGTACTTGAGCTACACATCTACGTACGTAGGAAGCACCATGTTGTACTAGATCTCACCCATTATGGTACTTGAGCTACTTATCTACATACGTAGGAAGCACCATGCTGTACTAGATCCGAGTCATTATGGTACTTGAGCTGCATATGTACTTACGTAGGAAGCACCATGCTGTACAAGATCCCAGCCATTATAGTACTTGAGCTACTTATCTACATACGTAGGAAACACCGTGTTGTACTAGATCCGAGTCACTCGAACCACTGAGCCAATCGTACATTATGTGTAACGGTGAAAAATTTGTATCGTATGCACCATTTGTATGTGGGTTCGAATCCTGGTTGGGTTATTGATTTTTTCCTTTTTTTTAATTTATTATATTGTTTTATTTTTGTTTTTTTTCTTTGCTTCGTCAGTTAAAAACTTCTTTTATAACAAGCAATGTGTGTATTTTGTTCGGGTCAGCATCTGTAATTTTTGTAAGTTTTTTTTTCAGTGTATGCTTCCGTAATCGGAATGCGTGTGAAATGATGTGTAATTATGTGGCAACATGACTAGTTTAGTGTTCCGAAGGATGACCAATCCGATTACTTAAATTAAGTATACAGTGGCCAGGTATGTCCGGAAGGATAGTCAATAAGTACGTAAAATGACCCAGGATACGTATAGCTGATGAAGTAGGCGGAGACATTATTAATTAGCCAGTGTGCGTACGTAATGTATCGGCATATCCCCGATCCTGCTTGTACGTATGTACGTAACCGGGTACATTATTTAATGAGACGGAGTCAGTACGATGATTTGGCAAGCAAGCCTGGCTGGTTACTATTATAAATGTTAAGAATGCGCCACAGTAATTTAATGATGTGGCTGACGTCGTAAAGATGCTATGTACCGAACACAGTCTGTAAGTAAGCCGATTTCGTCTAATGTCCGAGGATACGTAAATGATTATGTAGGCGGAGACATTATTAACTATCCAGTGTCCGTAAAATGTTTCGGCATATCCCCGACCCTGTTCGTACATTATGTACGTAACCGGGTACATTCTTTAATGAGACGGAGTCAGTACGATGATTTGGCAACTATTTACTAGTACTAGTAGGCCGCGTGGGGGCGCGGGCCACATGTGGCCCGCGTGCTGTCTTCCCGTCCATAAAAAATCCCTTCAAAATTCCCCATACATTTTGTATGGCAAAAAAAAAAAATTTCGCCATTTTGAATTTTTTTTCTATCCATCCAATAGACCTTTGGGTCCTGATCACATCATGTCAAGAAACCACTCTTCCATCTTTTATACTTTCCGAGATATCGACGAATTTCGAATGGCGGCCATTTTGAATCCGCCATTTTGAAATTTTTTTTAGCTCACTGCCAATTGGATGACGTTTCAAATGACATTTGGTCGAGCACCCCCCACCTATCTGAGATACCCTTGCCTGTACTCTTCACCCGTCTTCGAAATCCTCAATCATCAGCTCTCTCCATATTTTTGTTCTTAATGATTTTTTCCCTTCTATAAGAAATGGTCATTGAAAAACAAATTTTTCATACAAAATTGTTCAGGAGAGGTGATCAATGAGTCAGTGAGTGAATCAGCACAAAGAGCTATATATTATACTAGCAGGGCGCGTGGGTGCGCGGGCCACATGTGGCCCGCGGGCTGTCTTCCCCTATTTGCCTTCCAACTTTTAGTCTCTTTGATATTCCCCATACATTTTCTATGGAAAATAAATTCCGCCATTTTGAATTTTTTTTCTATCCGTCGAATAGACCTTCGGGTCCTGATCACCTTTAGTCAAGAAACCGTTTTTCTATCTTTTATAGTCTTCGAGATATGGGCGAAATTCGTTTGGCGGCCATTTTGAATCCGCCATTTTGAAATTTTTTTCAGCTCACTGCCAATTGCATGACATTTCAAATGACATTTGGTCGAGCACCCCCCACCTATCTTCAATACCCTTGGCTGTGCTCTTCACTCGTCTTCGAATTCCTCAATCATCAGCTCTCTCCGTATTTTTCTTCCGAATGAATTTTTCCCTTATATACGAAATGGTTATTGAAAAAAAAATTTTTCATACAAAATTGTTCAGGAGAGGTGATCAATCAGTGAGTCAGTCAGTGAATCAGCACGAGTAGCTATATATATAGTAATAACTAGCTGACCCGGCCACGCGTTGCTGTGGCTAAAGTATTTGTTATATTAATAAATTAAAATTGCGACTATAATTTGAGATTTAAACTATCCTATCTCTCAAGTTGGATCGAACTGCACATGGTGTGCGAATTTTATTATAATCGGTTCAGTAGTTTAGGAGTCCATCGCGGACAAACATCGTGACACGAGATTTATATATATTAAGATTTACTGTTATAAAGAGCCTAGATACTGAAATAATGCGGCTGTATAACTTCGTACGTATAGCGCATACATATTTCATGTTACGGGTTAAATAAATTACGTAGCCTGCTCTGTTAATACATAAGCGGGATCATTAAACCGGATACGAAAATGTTACCAGTGCGGGCACAGTAATTTCTTGACGCGCTATACGTATTAAGGATCCAGCCTCATTACAAGTAACTCGTTGACATTGTCTTTACAGAGCATTATGCTGCATACTTACCTAACATGGTGTCGTTCCATTAAAAGGATGGCTCTTATAATTTACGTGTGAAAAGCACGTGATACGTATCTGGCTGCCAGATCATTACAAATTTGCCCATCGGAAGTAGCCCGTTTTTCTCAGTGCATTCACCTTCTTTCAAACCCTGGATCAACTCAGAAACTATTACCAGTCACAATATATTTTAATTAGTGTTTTACTTTGTGAAGCAAAAATGTTGACAGGGACTACTCGACTAGGTGTGTTGCGATTTCTACCATTCTACAGAGCTTTCCGTAAACGTTCTTTAGTCTTTCGGTGTCATTAATTAAAACTGGGTCAGTTAAAAATGGAATCGGAATATGGTGTGTTTTCATTTCGACGGATACAAAAAACATATGCAAAGATTTTATCTCACACAGAGTAACCATAAAATGTAAAGAAATGCCTTTCTTTATGCACTTGACGAAGCGCGTGGAGCTCACGAACGTCTCCACGTGCGTGCACGGGTCTGTTTCCGTACCTGTAGAACCCGGACTTGTTGTCGGCGTTGTCCTTGATGCTCTTCTTGGTGTCCACCTCGCTGAGCACGACGAAGAAGTGGTGGCACTTGTCGCACTTGACGAAGCGCGTGGAGCTCACGAACGTCTCCACGTGCGTGCACGGGTCTGTTTCCGTACCTGTAGAACCCGGACTTGTTGTCGGCGTTGTCCTTGATGCTCTTCTTGGTGTCCACCTCGCTGAGCACGACGAAGAAGTGGTGGCACTTGTCGCACTTGACGAAGCGCGTGGAGCTCACGAACGTCTCCACGTGCGTGCACGTGTCGCCGCACTTGGGGCACGTGAGCACGCCGCTGCCGCCCTTCGCGCCGCTCGACGACGAACCTGCCGAGAGTTGCGCGCTGCGGTTAACCTTACCGCCACACTCCTCAGCGCGGCCGGACAGGGTGAGTGATATGTTGCTGTCTCTGTCACTCGGCACATGTGCGGCGGAGGAGCTTATACCTGACAGGCGTCCTTCCCTCTAGTGTAGGTGCACAGCTGGCGCGACGTGAGCGACGGCGTGCGCCTATAGGGCAGCAGGGCTTGCACAAGATACAATAATGCTTAGAATTCACCAAAAATTTTTTTACTCTTTACAATTTAGTACTTGACTGCGATCTCACCTGATGGTAAGTGATGATGCAGCATAAGATGTTATCGCACTAACTTTAAGGGTAAGTTTTACCTCAATGGTTTCTACAAGCATCACACCGGAATGCTAAATTGCTTAGCGGTGCATCTTTGCTGTATGGTGGTAACTAGCCACAGCCGAAGCCTCCCACCAGACCAGACCTGAGCCAATTTAGTAATTATAAAATTCCAAAGTGGCCCGTGGCGGGAATCGAGCCCGCGACCTCCCGCTCGAATCCGAGCGCGCGACACTGCGCCAGGGAGGTCGCCAAATACTAGAGTGAACTGAGTGTTACTATGTGGAAGTCCATGGTCATCCATGAATCTTCACCATCAGGTGCTCCAATGTTGAGGCAAAACATACTGTATAAAGAAGTATTTTATTGAAGACGTCTTGTGTGATCCTTTGAGGTCCTTTTTTATGAACTCATAAATAGATTCATCCAATAGTGTTGTGTCTACAGCTAAGGAAGTTTGCCAGTGCCAAAGTAACATATGTTTACTATGGATATCCTGCATACCTGTCACATTGATCTCAACTTCTTTAATTTGAACTCTCTTCTGTTCTTTTTTTTGTTCGTTTTTGCTTGATATTGACAATGGCAATAGGCAGACGTTTGAAATAGTCACAGAATATTTGATTATATGTATGAATGTTCACATTAAAATAAATAAAATGAACATGAAACAAACAACAAACGTAATTTTTTGCTGTTTTTATGGATAATGGTTAGGTCACAGATTACTACAGATTAATACTTCGGAAGCATCAAGTGACGCACGGTATTTACGTATGTGTGCGTGCACACACACAGGTATCGGTCCGAACACTGTCTAACGCAAATCTTCTTTGGACTCCTGACCCCTAAACTAGGAAAGCCCGTGTCTTAGGGGCCAGTGCCTTCCCATAAGTTGAAAACATAACAAATTATTATTAATACTTAGGCTAACAACTAAAATTTTACAATTAAATCTTTTTTTTTTGTTAAGTTTAACGGTTTACAAAATGAAAAATCAAATGGTATGAAGAGTAGGTACAAAATTAACAACAATAGCATTGCATGCTCACACATCATCTTTGTATACATATTATGTACGTCGCAAATACATAGAACTCACAATTTCTAAGTACACTATTTTGTAAAAATATGAGTGTTTGCATACTCTCATACGATACATAGAGCACGAGGGGTGTCGAGTTTCGATCGGCGACAAACTGCGAATCTCATTCGACGTGGCTGATCGCTAATGGCCGAAATTAATAAACTATCCAATCCGGATTTGTCCTACTAGAGATAGAAATTTGACATACCTTGTATGGAGCTTCTGTCAAATTTCTATCCCAGATAGGGCAAACCCGGTTCGGATAGGTTATTAATCTTTATGTCGCTACCCGTTTCTTGGGCTCTCTAGTCTATTGCCTTCTACAAGTGACAAGCAGCAGCGATTTGAGCGATCGCACGAGAGCAGCCAGGGTGTCGCGTGTCAACTGGCGATGAACCTGTGACATCAACACTTATAGCGTCGTAGTGGCTTGCTATAACACCGTCTGTGGATATTCTTTCACCCTTTCAAGAGGGAGCGGGAGCGATTTGAATACGGCAATGAGTACGAGCAGGATGCGTTCTCAGTTTCCACACACTGGCTTTTCAACCATTCTATGGAACATTGCGTTGACTATATTAAAAGTGAAAAAACATCTAAAAAAACCCTGCCATGCTTTACTTTATGGAAAAATACTTTTCGTCTTAAATTCTCTCATAAAAGTGGTTGCACATAATAAAATCGCATAGAAGCATAATTGAATAATATCGTGTTAAAACTGAATCCGACCCGAACTACGAATCGGTGCGCCCCAAGGATCCAAACTACGAGAGCGTTAGCGCACAGGATCCTAATTACGAGTCGTTGAGGTGTAAGGATCCAAAGTACGAATCCGTTCGGTCGAGGGACTCCAAATACGACTCGGTGCGGTCCAAAAAGGATCCTAATTACGAAAGTGTTAAATACTTCGAGCTGTCGAATCGAGAGCCGCCTTACGAGAGAGTTAATTCCGTACCCAATGAAGATGGCCCCAGCGTGGACCGCTCGGACTCGTCAGCGGGGTATGAAAAAGTCCTTCCAACGAAGGATCCCAAAAGCAGTATTAATAATGGTGCGGATTGCACTGTGAGTGATTATTTCCAGGTTTAAGTTTTTATACAAGGACTATTTATTTAAGTTTCAGTGACGTGTGTTGACCGTAGTCCGTACCTAGGAAATCACTTTGAGATTGTGTGCTTTTTTATTTATTTACATTTTTTACAATAATGCTGTTTGTCCACCTGACTGAAACCTGACGGCCAATACGTCGGTCCGTTGCCTCATGCATTTAAATGGTCATTTAAAAGTAGTTGTGTCGGTAGTATCGCTAGAACCGCCGATATTCCGTCGGTCCGTTTTGCTTGCAATAGAATAGTCTAACCACACGTCACGCCACATAATTGGGTATTTGACTCCAATTTTTTTATCACTTTATTATAAAACTAGCAAACCCGACGAACTCCGTTTCGCCAACAGATGGCTTTCCTGCTAAAAAGATTTTCCCGCTTTTCTGTTGAAATTTTTCCTAAATTTTCTTTGCTATAAACCTCACGGTACCCGAGACCTTTCCAACGAATGCAAAACCGTGGAAATCGGTTCGTGCGTTCTGGAGTTACAGCGTCAGGAAGGAAAACCCGACTTATTTTTATATACTTAGTAGAAGACTAGGATAAAATAATGATGAACACTGAAAAAACTAATTAAATCAATAATATTAAATTGTGACGTCACACCTCACGTAGGATTTTTATCCCTTCCAATTTGAATTTCTGAAATCCCCGTCTTAGTACGAATTAATGACCTAATATCTACCTAGATACCAAATTTCAGATCTCTACGACTTTTAGTTTTTCCGGAATGCCTGGAACAACGAAAAAAATTACAATTTTGTATGGAGAAATCCCTTTAATGTAGTATTTCTACCCCTTAAACATGGAATTTCTGGAATCCCCGTCTTAGTACGAATTCATGACCTAATATCTTCCTAGGTACCAAATTTGAGATCTCTACGACTTTTAGTTTTTCGGGAATTCCTGGGACAACGAAAAAATTACAATTTTGTATGGAGAAATCCCTTAAATGTACTATTTCTACCCCTTAAACATGGAATTTCTGGAATCCCCGTCTTAGTACGAATTCATGACCTAATATCTACCTAGATACCAAATTTCAGATCTCTACGACTTTTAGTTTTTCTGGAATGCCTGGAACAACGAAAAAAATTACAATTTTGTATGGAGAAATCCCTTTAATGTACTATTTCTACCCCTTAAACATGGAATTTCTGGAATCCCCGTCTTAGTACGAATTCATGACCTAATATCTTCCTAGGTACCAAATTTGAGATCTCTACGACTTTTAGTTTTTCGGGAATTCCTGGAACAACGAAAAAATTTTACTTTTGTATGGGAAATACCCTTAAATGTATGATTTTTACCCCTTAAACATGGAATTTCTAGAATCCCCGTCTTTGTACGAATTCATGACCTAATATCTACCTATTTAAGTACCAAATTTCAGATCTCTACGACCTATAGTTTTGGCGGAATCCGTGAAACAACCAAAATACCTCATTCTTTTATATATATAGATTTCCACAGTCAAAACAAAAACGAAAGACATAATTATCACTCTTTAAGTTTTATCGTTTCACAAAACTGCCTCTTTCTTCAATCACTCTCATCAATTATCTTAATGATCAGAATACACCCTGAATTTTTATTACAATCGATTCGCCTATAAAAGCCGTGAATAATAGGTTATAGCACAGTCAAGCGCTGTATCACGGCGAGTAATAAGGAGTGGAACAAATGGGTGTGAGGGATACAATGCGCGCTCCGACACGCACTGCGAGCGCCGCGGGCGCCGGCGCCGAGGGTGCTCTCGGCTAGGATGATCAATGAAACCCATTGTTGAGACTACGTCATGGCGGTTAGATCCCATTTGTGTCCGACGTAAGACAGAGCGGAGGAGGTGGTGTATCAGGGTCGTAATAAGAAGTAAAACACCGCTTACGTAAAGTACAGAAGTCCTTTGTGGGGTTGAGTGTACGCTTCTACAATATGATCCCGAAGTCTGTTTTGGACTTACCTTTACACAGGTTTAAAGTCACTGTCAAAAAACATCTAATAAATCGGGGTTACTATACTATTGAAGAATTTTCCAATAACACGAATTCTTGGAATGATAGGGACCTGCTTTCCAAACCTGGCGGTAGAGTTTTAACTTTTCATAACAGCCTATTAATTGGGCCTATGTGAAAATAAAGATTTTTCATTTTCAATTTCAATAAATTGGCCTGAAAGCACTACTACCCCTTGATTCTGCGAAAATACTAAAAGCAGAGACGAGCTTTACATCTATGCAGCTGATTGGTGAATGCTTGCATCAATTAGGCAGCCAAGGCGCCGATTGGCTGTGGTTATCGGCGATGGTTGGACGATGTATAATTTATATTTTCGAGAATCACATCCTTAAGCACTGCGAGCGCCATCGTTGAGGATGCTAACTAAATTTAGCCTATGGATGACACCCATAGTGATACCAACGGCTCGATCAAACTTGAGCCAGGACACAAACAACGGAATGTTTAGGAGTTGTGGTGTATCAGGGCTTGTAATAAGAAGTTAATCAAATTGCCTTCAAAGTACCGCCGAGCATTGCGAGCGTCGGTGATAAGGGTGAACTATGACACCCATTGTGTCCATAACAGCTCAACAGCTAAACTTGCGTTACAACGTGTGAAAAAATTTGGCACGAATGCACCGAGGAACATCATAGGCTCACCGATGAACTGGCGACACTTTTTCGCGCCTTCCGCCCTATCTAGGGTACATGTGTATTATATGCATGCCCATTCCATGCCATTTATAGGGTTCCGTAGCCGAATGGCAAAAAACGGAACCCTTATAAATTCGTCATGTCTGTCTGTCCGTCTGTCCGTCCGTCCGTATGTCACAGCCACTTTTTTCCGAAACTATAAGAGCTATACTGTTGAAACTTGGTAAGTAGATGTATTCTGTGAACCGCATTAAGGTTTTCACACAAAATTTAAAAAAAAGTAATAAATTTTGGGGGTGCCCCATACTTAGAACTGAAACTCAAAAATTTTTTTTTCATCAAACCCATATGTGTGGGGTATCTATGGATAGGTCTTCAAAAATGATACTAAGGTTTCTAATATCATTTTTTTCTAAAATGAATAGCTTGCGCGAGAGACACTTCCAAAATGGTAAAATGTGTGTCCCCCCCCTGTAACTTCTAAAATTAGAGTATGATAAAACTAAAAAAAATACATGACGTACATTACCATGCAAACTTCCACCGAAAATTGGTTTGAACGAGATCTAATAAGTAGTTTTTTGATATTTACAATAAAACCTCTAAAAACAAAGTTAGTTTTGCGGTTCGATAAGAAAAGTGGTTTTTATGGTTTTATTCATCCGGTTCATACGAATTAATTATTATATATGAACCATATTTTAGCGGAGTTTTAATTAAGGGTGGAGTAGTAAGCGTAGGACATTACACCGTTTATTGAGTGTTACTTACTGTTTACAATTGCAGTTTATTATTTAATAATCCCCAAGCGTCCAGTGGACGCCACAAATATCATTGCGTAAAAACAGTAGTTGATCAATCACTTGTATCCGGGACGGTCACGTGATAAGTGAGACTGGTCTGCTATAGGGTGTATTTAGAAACAGTGAAGTAAGGGCAGCCATCTTAATCGTTGTAGGCTACGGCATTGTCCTTTGCAATCTAAGATGTCATTGTCACTTTGACGTTACACATATCGATTATATCGTTCGGTAACATCTAAAAAACCAATGTTTTTAAGGCTTATTTTTTGGTTAAATTAAAGTATTTTAAAAAGATTAGGTAGGTATGCATTATGTATAAATAAGTAAGTCTTATTAAAAATCACTTTTGTTTCGGTCACCTGTATCTATTTGTTAGTAATACATTCTTTGAACATTTCATAGATTATAAGATCTTATAATCTATGGAACATTTTTATACATACCTACTGTGCACGAGTTGGCAGGGTTCACAGGCATTTGAAAACACTAAGAAGAACTCTTACAAAGGCGGAATATTACTTAAAGATATTTCATTAAGTGCACTTAATATTATGTCTGAAAAATGAAAGGTGCCTGGGATTCGAGCCTGAAACTTTTGTAAGGAAGCAGAGTAGGTAGTAGTTATAGCCCAGTGGCTATAATATCTACTACGGGCTTGATCCATTAAGATAAAATGATTTGAAGATGATATTAATGATTAGCTTCAATAACACAACAATGTACTTAAACACTTGTTCTGAATTATCGTTTTATTAAAGACAATTTAATTAGAAATTGCTCATTTTTGAATCGTCTAATCCATAACCCTAGACTGTATTAATTCTATCGTGAAATGATACGTTTACATTCATAAATTGAATTTCATAAATTTATATTTAGCAATTAATGCATAATTATATATCTTGGTGCAATAATAACCAAAAATTTAATTATAATAAATATTTTATAACGATAGACAGGTTAACGCTGTAATTTATTTAGCCTAGATTTGAACTTAAAATTCTGGAAATCAATCAAATAGACGGTCCTAGGTCTCTTCGAATAACGTAGATTGTTAATAGTCCTTCGTATTATAAAACTTGATGTGCAAAGAAACTTTTTAATTTCCATACAATTTGATAAGTCACGTGATCAATTTGTTGGTCGTATTATGATGACTTATCGATGGCAACTGTCATTCTCATATTAACTATTATTCTCATATTAACTATCTAAACTCATATTCTGGATTCCGTTCCATTATAGCAATCATAGAAATTGCATAGATAAGTAACTTGGCTAAATCTGATACTCAAATTACATAATATGTAAGGAAAATCTTTAAAAATTACAGCTGACGAATGCGGATTTACCCACCACAGTTTCAAATTCAGAGACATGGTCATATTTGCGCAAACCAAATATGAACCGAATACTAGCATTTTGAAGTCTCTCAAGCTTATTTAACTGGTCCGCAGTTAGGTTAATATAGCTTGCGTCAGCGTAATCGAGGATAGGAAGCAGTAGAGACTGTGATTAGTCCCAGCTATGTGCCCCGCCCACTTCAGTTTGGCGACACGTTGAGCTATGTCGGAAAGGAAAAATCGGCTTCCAAACTCATGGCCACCATTTTTTGGGATTGCGAAGGATTTTTGCTCCTAGATTACCTTCCAAAAAAAACTACAATGAATGCAGAGTATTATTCTGGGCTTTTAAAAAAAGTTCGCGAAGCCATTGTTGAAAAAAGAAGAGGCAAAATCAGCAAAGGAATTTTGTTTTTGCAAGACAACGCGCCGGTTCACACGGCGCGCATTGCGAGGCAAGCCTTGCGAGAAACTGGCTTCGATGAAGTGAACCACCCTCCCTATAGTCCAGATCTGGCACCTAGTGATTATTTTTTATTTAAAAATTTGAAAAAAGACCTACGGGGACGAAGATTTGGGGATGATGAAGAGATGAAGGCGGCCGTAAATGAACATTTTCTAGCCAAAGACGCGGGTTACTTTTTATCAGGAATACAAGCCCCAGAGGCGGATTAAATGTAGAGAGCGCCCTAGGCAAGCACCTCATGGGCGCCCCCCTAGCAGCCATATCAAAAAGTTTACTAACTTCGAAAGCACGAGGAATCGTCTCATTGCATAGCTGGTAGCTACAAGTTGGTGTTTACTATAGTTGCAGGTGATTATACTATCTCGAACGAGTGAAGAACATCATTTGACACTTTTCTATATTAAAGAAGAGGCGGTTTCGGTCACTCCAAATAATATTAGTAGGGATAATTAGGAAGCCAGGGTTATATATAATGTAATACTTGATAAGTAAAAAAAAAAAATAAAGTTATGAATTATTTATTTCAAAATTGTTGCTAACCACATTCAATGACAAGTGTTAAAAAAAATTAAATTTCGTAGTTTTTTAACTCTTCTAAAAACTGAGCGACAAGCTCATGATCGACACGGCCGACGATGTTAGATCTACGTTGCAAGGTCAAAACACATGTTTTATGTTCTGCTGAGTTTTCGTGGCTTTCTAATCTAGCCCATGCGTTTTTCCAATCATTTAAGCCAACATCTTGTCTTCCAAAATTAGTTCCACCACCGAATAATAAACAAGGTCCACAATAAACATTTCTTGTGCTTGGAGAGTAAATAAGCCATTTCCTTGCACGTTTTTCTCTATTTAATAACTTTCGTTCAAACATTGTTTTTGTCAAAAAACGTGAGATTTTATCTAAGTTTATATACTCTTTTACTCAATCAAAAATCTGCGTTT
Organism: Coenonympha arcania; assembly: GCA_036785405.1. Taxonomy (NCBI): domain Eukaryota; kingdom Metazoa; phylum Arthropoda; class Insecta; order Lepidoptera; family Nymphalidae; genus Coenonympha; species Coenonympha arcania. Next base: position 459,781 of record JAWDAA010000033.1, read on the forward strand.
ATATTTTGATTAAAGCCATTCAGTGCAATGTATTCTTGTGTTTCGTTATTGATATCCCACTTGACTGGGTCACAATTCACGATAACCAATCTATTTTGCGACTGCTTCACAACTTCTACCAACGCTGATGCAGAAGGCGGCGTAGGCACGGACAAATCTTGTGGCTGTTTAGAGCTAGAAGGAATTTCGCATTGAATAGGGTCGGTAGTAGACGCATTTTGAATTGTGTGAGAAGATTCCGGAACATCACTTTTTAATTTTGAAAAAAATGTCTCGATATTTTTTGTATGCTTTATTACATTTTCATGTTTCTCTTCTTTTTCCTTAGCCTTCCTTTTATATGCTGCACCACTAGGCTTTTTCTTCAACTCACTCATTCTTTGAGTAATAAACTAAGAGGCAATAACTAAACTAACTATTACAAATACGGAATCACACTGCGAAAACTTAAACAATACAAGCGTCGTAACTCGAAGCGCAAGGAACATACTACTCTCTTGTCGAAGCGTCACTGTCCACTGACGACAACGGCACAACCATGACAAGTGACAACGCGAGCGAGACTCCCGCCCCCGGGCCCCGCGCTCGCCGGGGGAACACATGGGTGCGGAGCCCGCCGCCCTTGTCTGTATTTCGATTAGAATTGAAAAGATGCGTTTTGTTTTCTCATAATAGAACATAAATATACCTAGTATTCAATGCTTTTGCATAGAAACGAAGATTTCCGAGGCGCAAACTCTCACCGATCCAACTCTACATGATCGCGTGCGCGCGCGATCGTGATGTACCTAGGTACCTAAGGGCCGCGCGCCCCTTTGTAACCTCGCGCCCCTAGGCACGTGCCTAGTTTGCCTTTAGGATAATCCGCCTATGACAAGCCCTCTATAAAAGATGTCAAAGGTGCATTGAAGTCCAGGGGGACTATATCGAAAAATAAATTTTATTTAGATTTTTATCTAGACTTTTAATGGCCTAGGCTCAGAACTTTTCAGCCGCCCCTCGTAAAAGAGCAACTATGGTTTATGTACCGCCCTCTCCAGCCCAAACGAAACTGAATCTAGACGAGGAAAATTTTCCACCCTTTATGACGTCAAATGAGGTGTTTGACCAACCAGGGTCTGATCAACCTAGGGATAACGCTAAAACATACTCAGAAGCCGCAAAACTCCAGGCGGAAACGCACAAGTCCTCAGACACAAATATGCTTAGAAGTCAGAAAGTTGGAAGAAAAAATTGGTTGCCTGTAAAGTCTGTTTACTGACGATAGTTGAACGTGACAACGTCTTCTTTGTCGCTCGTTCCGCGCTCGCGAGGTAACGCCGCATGAGCGAGGTAACGCCGGTAACGTCGGATGAGTCATGTTTTTTCGTGCGTGCAACCGGCTCTTTCGATTTATAAGACGTTGTCACGTCAAAAATAACTCTCAGCAAAAGAAGAAAACTCGATCACGTGACCCTATGGATTGGGATATGTCTTCAGAGTCGGAAGTCCAGGTAGAAGAGAAGACACAGCAAGAAAGTCAGTCTGACAGACAAAGAAGCGGAATATCGGTTAAACAGTTATTGGAAAAGTTGAGAAACATTATATTTATGCGGAGACTTACTTTAAAGGATAAGATTATGCAGGCGTGGGAAATCATCAGAGACTGACTGGGCGATGGAATGGGTGAAGGAATTAATTTTTGAGTTACCGATCCTACAAAACATCTTCGTATATGGATAGATCCAGTAAAATCAGTATAATGCAGTGGAACTGTCAAAGCCTGAGGCCGAAGCTTAATGAGTTTCCTCCCGGCGGCCAGAGCTCTTGCGCTCAGCGGTACTCCGACCAGCGAGGCGGTGAACGTGGTCACAGACGCGACCACGGCAATAAAAAAAAAAAAAAAAAAACGGGACGCGCCTCCCAGGAGGGTCGGCAGCGGCCAGGCTGCCGGCAGCAGCGGCGGGACCTGCCGCTTCGGTGGCGGGTCGAGGCCTGGCGGGAGCGCGGTGAATACGCAGTGAGGAAAAAAATACATAAAGATATGTAGGAATGACACTGCTCTTACAGTTGTTGTTACAGATGCTCTTTGGTTAAAGGGTAAGAAACGCTTTTTCGCTTTGAATTCGCCAAGTTTCTTCTCCCAAAATTTCCCGTCTAAGAATTTTATTAATTTTATTGTTATAAAATCCCATTTTTAACTAATAAAAGATCCTAAAGATGTGTGTTATTATTGCAGTCGCTAACAGACAAGATATCGATGTTAATGGCGAGGCCTGGGGGCGAGAATGCCCAAAAAGACGACATCCCCTGGTGGATAATCTATTCAATTGGCATCTTGTAACTATTGTTAGTGCATACAACTGCGTCGATGCGACCGTTGTCCTTTCAAAGTTACATGTTGCAAGGTGCCACAAACTTTTCTGGTCCAGTTGCCAATACTGGAACTAAGGTTGTGATGGTACTTGGGTCGTAACCTGACACCCTCAGCGGACCAGATAAGTTTGTAGCACTATAAATGGAGCTGGCAATATCATTATGAAATGGTTTTCAGTTCAGGCGTGCTGAAGGAGCAGTACGAAGCATGTCGCGCTGAGGTGAACCGTGCGGACGAGGAGGCGCAGTTCTCCTACCAGAAGAAAAAGGGCGTGGCCGCCGAGCGCAAGGAGGCCAAATACGAGAAGAACGAGGCCGAGAAGTACACGAGGCTCAAAGAGGAACTGGTATGTACTGGTGTTGTGATTAAGTAAAGTTCATGCAGGCTGTATTTGCTGGATTTGCTGCAGGCCTTGCCAAGGTACTACTTGTATTCTCCTAACGTAAATGATGATGATTTGATTATGTCCAATGGGCCCTGGTGGTGCTGAGGGTAGAGACTATATTTTTCCAACTTGATCTCTCCTGAGCTGCAGACTTGAGAGTGCTCCAGCATCATCCTTCAATTCAGCATCTAGGGAGCACTTCTATGTGGATTTTGACTTGCCACCCTTGCGTTTTCCTTCTGTAGGACACTACGCACTAAACTAACCTAATACATTTCAGCAAAAACAAAGAATAGAATTGCAACTGTTCCACCTGTACCACAACGAGAAAGACATCCAGAACGCCGAGGAAGAGCTGATCGACGCGGACGCATTGCGAGAGAGCGAATCGTTGGAAGACCACCTGGCGTTTGTCCAACAGTGGACGTCCTTCGACTGAAACGAAAGCCGAATACACCACGTTGGAAGACCACCTGTCGTTTGTCCAACACTGGACGGCCTTCGGCTGAAACGAAAGCCGAATACACCACGTTGGAAGACCATCTGGCGTTTGTCCAACACTGGACGGCCTTCGGCTGAAACGAAAGCCGAATACACCACGTTGGAAGACCATCTGGCGTTTGTCCAACAGTGGACGTCCTTCGGCTGAAACGAAAGCCGAATACACCACGTTGGAAGACCACCTGGCGTTAGTCCAACAGTGGACGACCTTCGGCTGAAACGAAAGCCGAATACACCACGTTGGAAGACCACCTGGCGTTTGTCCAACAGTGGACGCCCTTCGGCTGAAAAGAAAGCTGAGCACACCAACTCCACGTAATTTGTGTCTCGATGTAACTAAGTAATCATACAAGGATCACATTGTTTGTCGAGACAGACAATGCGTGACCCACATCGCGGACTCAACGCGAGTTGCTCCCTGTATCGTTTTCACGCGAGTGATACGTCATTGTTCGCGTTTATATCGTATCATACCTATGCAATACGAAATATTATTGCCGCCCGCGCTCGAGGACGTGGACGCGCTCGACGCGTAGTTCGCCGCCTCGCTGCGATGGCTGCAGGTCGATCAGTGCTACATTCTCTTGCCCGTGTTTGCGAGTTTCTAGCCCTATTTTCAGCAAGTCGCTGAGAGCGCTCAGCACTTGACTGTCGTTCGTATAACTGCGATGATCTCGCATTTTGCTCTGCAAGACGAAGTGAACGATCAGTGCTACATTCTCTTGCCCGTGTTTGCGAGTTCCTAGCCCTATTTTCAGCAAGTCGCTGAGAGCGCTCAGCACTTGACTGTCGTTCGTATAACTGCGACGATCTTGCATTTTGTTCTGCAAGACGAACTGAACGTTCGACGCTAGATTCTCTGGCTCGCGATTGGGACGCGTACACTCTCATACTTTCCAGACGATCAACATTTTCAGAAGAAGACTCTCCAATACGACGAACTTTTGCTAATCTCGCTTGGGAACTATTCTTAGATAGCTGCGACCTTCTTTTTCTAGGCATATTTCTATGAAGGATATTTGTTTTAAATCAGAGAAATTAAGAATAAACTAATAACTAAGAATAAACTCATAATAATAATAATAAAAAAGAAATTATTCAAGTTCAAAGAGATAGTTCTGAAAAGAACTTTGACAAATATTATGAAAAAGTGTGATTTCTAATACTAAAACTAAGTAGCTCTGAAAAGAACTTTTTAAGTGAAGAAAAGAAATTATTCAAGTTCAAAGAGATAGTTCTGAAAAGAACTTTGACAAATATTAGGTCCTTACATATGAAATTGGCGTTTTGTCGTACTGGCCACTTTGATCTCAAATATCTCTTCTTTGGTTAGAAGTTGTTTACGCGAGAGTAGCTGGCGCGAGCGCAGAGCCTATTGTGTTGTATTGAATCGTGTTCTCTCTCTCTAACCCGCGGAAGCCCTCATCCGCGCGTCTCGCTCACGCTTTGGTTACGGCGAGTTTTTTGTATCGAATCGTGCGCTCCCGCTCCAACTCGCGGAAACGCCAATCTTCCTATCCCGCTCGCGCATCGGTCGCCGAGATTTTTTATGCCTGCAATGACGCGGCGACTTCGGTGCGCTCCAGTATTAAGCACGATACGAGTCAGCTAGCAACAGCCTTGCGTGCGGCTGGGTTTTTTGCGGCGCCCCTTTTGCCCCGGCGGTTTGTACCCCAAGAAACGTACTTCTTGGACCGCGTCAATTCTTGTAGACAGTTTTATGTGGGGGCGCGACCTTTTGTGCGTATTCGTGAACTCATCTTGTGGAGCGAGTCTGCTGTCGACCGACAAACTTAACGGTCCCCCGCGCGTGGCTGAAGTAATTTGATCACTTGTCGTCTTTGAAGCGCGTGGTCGCGAGACGTAGATTGCTGCGTTTGAGTAGCCACGTTTATATTTGCGCGGGTGTTTGGTTATCGAATGGCTGCGCAACGGGACGCCCGTTTTTGAGGCGCCTGAGTCGTTTTCGTGCCGCGGTTTGTTTTCCCCGGACCTGATTGTTTGGGGACCGCCTCGACTTGCGCTGTGATATCGCTGGGTTTTTTGGACATTGCACGCGTGTTTGTGACATTGAGTAGTGGTTGTCCCGGCCTTTTTTGGGAGTTCGCTACGCTCGCCGGAGCCACCTAGTAACACGCGTGTCCAGCCGCGAGGCTCAGATAGTGCATTGTTGCGAATTATTGAAATACTTTCTGAGCGGCGAGAAAGTTCGCGGTAGTTAAATAATTGTGGACCGCGCTGATATTAACCGTTGACCTTGTGGTGTGTCGTGAATCACGTACTTTATTTATTCGCTTGAGTGTTTGTTGGAGTTTGAAGCCAGCCTGAACGCTTGACATATCTTGACCGTCGCGTTCATTGTTGCGTGTTGTGATCCACTGTGCTGCTGCATTGAGCACTCCACTCATAGGAGGCGAACGAACGATTGGAGCTGTGTTCGTGTTTGACGTGTCTGGGAGCTGATTGGTGCAGAGGCCCTACGGTTGCAAGCCCCACACACACACCTACACACACATTTACACTTTCACGCCACACACTGTCACACATCTACTACAGAGGACTCCGTATCAAGGCCGACGCTTCGGGATCAAGGTCAGTCAATAAGTACCTACTAATTTTAAACTATTTTTATTGTTGGCCGCGTCCGGTAACGTACTGTATCAGCCGTAGTGGCCGACCTGTTGTCTAGTAAAAGTCGCTGATTACTATTTCCACTGATCGACTAGTGAGACTCGATTACTATCCGACTCGGATTGGATGCCGTCATCTGACCCGAGACTGATCGTACACTAGTGATCCCGTGTAGTCTCACTAGTCGGTCCCCCCTCGACCTGTCCGGGCTCGTTCCTCTATGGGCCCGGGAACTGAGCCCTCATCTGGACAGGCAAGGGGCCGTAACATGTGGTAGCAGAGCGTGGTTTCGCGCCTTTTGGTTAAGCGGCTTTTACACGTTCGGCGCGTCGATATCGATATTTGTTGCGCCTATTTAATTCGTCGCGTATCTCTGTCGGTCACACGTTTGTAGGCGCGGTACGCCACGTGTCGGACCGATACGCCGCGTTAACGGCCACAGATTATTGTACCGCTACACCACGCGTTTTTGTAGCAACGCCGCGTTTATTTACCGCGTGCCGCGCGTTTGTTAACCGCGACCTTGATTAGCGTTCTGCACGTGTTGGTGTTTGCATCTGTGCTTGTTCTACTCCCTTGTTGTTTTATTTTTTGGTTTCGTGCTTCCTTGTAATTATTCTCGCGCAGTCTCGCCATGCCTTCGCATAAGCCTCCGGTGCGCCGTATGCAGGATGAGCTGCGGTGGGCAGCTAGCGCGCATGCGCTTATTACTCGTCCAGACAGGACGGCTAGCTTGCTCCACCGCCTTGAGCAGCTCCCAGCCAGACGAGCCCATTTTGAAGAGGCCTATTCGGAATTCCTTGCTACAGTGGAGGACGACGAGGCGCGAGAATCGGCCCAGAAGGACTACGAACAGTTCTTCGAGTTCACAGACGATGTGCTCGAGGCTGGGGCCAAAATGAATCGTGAGGCTCGAAAGAGCATTCTGTGCGAGTCGCCTCGCCCGCAGCAGCAGCCCGCCCTATTGGGTCGGCTGCCTACTTTGGACCTTCCACACTTTGGTGGGCGGCTTCAAGACTGGATGGGGTTCATCTCCATCTTCGACAGTCTAGTCCATACCCGCCGCGACCTATCCCCGGGCCAAAAAATGGCCTATTTGCGGACCTCCCTTCAAGGGGAGGCACTGGGGGTAGTCTGCCATTTGAAGTTGTCTGACGCCAGCTACTCCACGGCCAGAGAACTCCTCGAGAGGCGCTACGCCAATGTGCGCCGCCTTGCTGACGCGCACATGATGGAGTTAATATCCCTCCCGGTTTTGAAAGACCTAGCACGTCTCCGGGAGGTGATCATTGACCCAGTCGTGGTTGCTTGCAACGCCCTTCGACAACTTGACTTACCGGTGGATCAGTGGTCCTTCTGGCTTCTTCACCTGGTTCTGTCCCGCCTGCCTCTCGATCTGCGGATCCGATTTGAAGAGAGGTACGGCGGGGACGGGGCTAACTATATACCCCCGTTCAGTGACCTCTTAAAGTTCCTTGAGGAACAGAGCCGCCAGGTGGAGAATGCCGTGGCCTCGGGAACACCGGCAAAGGAGCCGGCTCGACCGACGCCACCTTCTAAACCCACGACTTCCACCAGGGGTTCCAAGCAGCCAGAATTAGCGCAGGAGACTGGACGCCGCCCAATTCTAAACTTTAGTGGTCTTGCTGCGACCGAGGTGACCCCCTGTCACTATTGCCGTGCTTCTACGCACACGACGACCGACTGCCCTAAATTCTTGGAGAGACCGCCCAAGTCACGTAGGGCCATCGCAAGGGAGCGCCGTTGGTGCTACTCTTGCTTAGGTGGGCACTTGCAACGCAACTGCCAGCACCAACGGCCTTGCCCACATTGTCAGGGCAACCACCTTCCTATTCTTTGCCTCGACCGCAATGGCGTCGGTAGGCAGGAGGTGGTTGAGCAGACACCCGGCAGGAGTGGAGTCTCCTCACCGGTCACAGGCCCAGCCGATAGACGGCGTGGTGACACTTTCAGTTCGGCCCCTGGTTTTGATAGGGCTTCACCCCCCCCTCGGGCGGGGGTGCAGCCCTCCAGGGGCGGGGGCGTTCCGCCCTCTGTCAACCCTGAGGGAGGTTTTGCCGTCGCTCAGCCTGATCCAAGGAGGTCCTCCCCTCCTCTGGCTGAATACCCCAGGCTGGAGCGACACCTCCCTCGATGGTCTGGACACCCCCCTCCGCACTACGTCGTCCCGCGGCTGTCGTACCAGGCCAGACCCCCTCAGACCGGGAGGGACGCTTGGGTGTGCCCTGGGGGCACCACACCTCTTGATGTGATAGAAGTTCCCCAAGAAGGCCCTTACGAGCGCCCAAGGCTAGAGGAGTTGCCCGAAAGGGGCAACTCCCGTTGACTTACTGCTGCCTTGGCTCCCACCACCGCCACCTCACCTGACAATTTGAACGACCATAAGCCGGTCTGCCAGACTGTACTTTTACCAACGGCTTTGGTCAGGGTGTTTAACCCGAAGGGTGAGTGGCTAATGGTACGCGCGCTGCTAGATCTCGGATCACAGCGCTGGATTGCGTCGTCGTGGTGGGTGAGCGCTTCAGGGCAAGTCTCATTGCACCTTGTCCTAGCTAAGTGCAAGGTTGCATCTATCAGGTCTCGTCTAACAATCTCTGAGTTGAACTTGTGGAGCCAACTATTGACCCGGTTACTAAACCACGTCCACGCTTCTTGGAAGTTTCTGGTAAACATGGTGGACGTTTTTGCGTGGTCGGACAGTGAGATTGTCCTGTGTTGGCTCCGGACTTCGGTCCATAATCTTGGCATTTTTAAATACTCATGCGGGTTGCAATACCCTCTCAGCCATTTGCAGCGTGAGTTTGGATTTGGCAGGCCGACGAACCATTCGAAGCGTGATCTTCAACTGTATTGCTTGCTATCGTTTGGAGGCATCCATTGCATAGCTTGTGCTGAGTGACCTGCCTGCGGACCGCGTAAAGGCTGCTCGACCTTTCGCTGGTGTTGGAACCAATTTGCCGGTCCTTTCTTAGTGAAGAGCTCTAACCTTAAGAATGCTCGGTCTTTTGAGGCCTACTTGTGCGTCCTTGGTTGCCTTGCAACCAAGGCAGTCCACTTGGGACTTGTCAGTGCCCTCAGCACGGAGGCGTTCGTGGCCACTCTGGGCCGCCTCGTGAGCCGTCGCGGCCTACCCGATTTGGTTCGGACAGACTGCTGGACTAATTATAAGGGAACCAATCGTTATTTGAAGGAGGTCGTCGACTTACTTGTTGAGAGCAAGCACTGTGTAGGCACCGCCATGTCTAGAATGGGAGATCTTGTTATGCTTAAAGAATCTAATCTACTCCCACTATTTTGCGTCGTGGACGCATTGTTAAACTGTTATTTGGATCGGATGGCGTTCCGCGGGTGGCCGAGGTATTTGTAGGGGACTCAGTATTGCAACGTGCCGTGGTCACGTTGTCCCAACGGCCTATTGATTAGCGAATCTACATTCTTAGATTCGGAGCGGGGGATTGTTTACGCGAGAGTAGCTGGCGCGAGCGCAGAGCCTATTGTGTTGTATTGAATCGTGTTCTCTCTCTCTAACCCGCGGAAGCCCTCATCCGCGCGTCTCGCTCACGCTTTGGTTACGGCGAGTTTTTTGTATCGAATCGTGCGCTCCCGCTCCAACTCGCGGAAACGCCAATCTTCCTATCCCGCTCGCGCATCGGTCGCCGAGATTTTTTATGCCTGCAATGACGCGGCGACTTCGGTGCGCTCCAGTATTAAGCACGATACGAGTCAGCTAGCAACAGCCTTGCGTGCGGCTGGGTTTTTTGCGGCGCCCCTTTTGCCCCGGCGGTTTGTACCCCAAGAAACGTACTTCTTGGACCGCGTCAATTCTTGTAGACAGTTTTATGTGGGGGCGCGACCTTTTGTGCGTATTCGTGAACTCATCTTGTGGAGCGAGTCTGCTGTCGACCGACAAACTTAACGGTCCCCCGCGCGTGGCTGAAGTAATTTGATCACTTGTCGTCTTTGAAGCGCGTGGTCGCGAGACGTAGATTGCTGCGTTTGAGTAGCCACGTTTATATTTGCGCGGGTGTTTGGTTATCGAATGGCTGCGCAACGGGACGCCCGTTTTTGAGGCGCCTGAGTCGTTTTCGTGCCGCGGTTTGTTTTCCCCGGACCTGATTGTTTGGGGACCGCCTCGACTTGCGCTGTGATATCGCTGGGTTTTTTGGACATTGCACGCGTGTTTGTGACATTGAGTAGTGGTTGTCCCGGCCTTTTTTGGGAGTTCGCTACGCTCGCCGGAGCCACCTAGTAACACGCGTGTCCAGCCGCGAGGCTCAGATAGTGCATTGTTGCGAATTATTGAAATACTTTCTGAGCGGCGAGAAAGTTCGCGGTAGTTAAATAATTGTGGACCGCGCTGATATTAACCGTTGACCTTGTGGTGTGTCGTGAATCACGTACTTTATTTATTCGCTTGAGTGTTTGTTGGAGTTTGAAGCCAGCCTGAACGCTTGACATATCTTGACCGTCGCGTTCATTGTTGCGTGTTGTGATCCACTGTGCTGCTGCATTGAGCACTCCACTCATAGGAGGCGAACGAACGATTGGAGCTGTGTTCGTGTTTGACGTGTCTGGGAGCTGATTGGTGCAGAGGCCCTACGGTTGCAAGCCCCACACACACACCTACACACACATTTACACTTTCACGCCACACACTGTCACACATCTACTACAGAGGACTCCGTATCAAGGCCGACGCTTCGGGATCAAGGTCAGTCAATAAGTACCTACTAATTTTAAACTATTTTTATTGTTGGCCGCGTCCGGTGGCGTACTGTATCAGCCGTAGTGGCCGACCTGTTGTCTAGTAAAAGTCGCTGATTACTATTTCCACTGATCGACTAGTGAGACTCGATTACTATCCGACTCGGATTGGATGCCGTCATCTGACCCGAGACTGATCGTACACTAGTGATCCCGTGTAGTCTCACTAGTCGGTCCCCCCTCGACCTGTCCGGGCTCGTTCCTCTATGGGCCCGGGAACTGAGCCCTCATCTGGACAGGCAAGGGGCCGTAACAGAAGTTCCAATTTCAAATTTATACAGCTATTTACTCATGCTTTTGTGTTTTGAAAATCGTAATTCATTTGTTTTTTCTCATTTGGTTTTTTTTTTTGCGCCACTCTGTTTACAAAATGGAAAACTTGAAATATCGCGTTATTTACGAGTACGAGTTCCATCGTGGCACCAGTGCTGCAGAAACGGCTCGAAGGATTAATGATGTGTACGGCGAGGGTGTCGCAAAAGAAAACACAGTGCGTTTTTGGTTCCAACGTTTTCGTTCTGGAAATTTCGACCTGCAGAACAAGCCCCGTGGACGGCCGGAGACCAAAGTTGACAATGAAGAATTGAAGGTTATTGTGGAAGCGGATCCATCGCAAACCACGTCCGAGCTAGTTGCAGGCTGCGGTGTTAGTGATAAAACTGTTTTAGTTCACTTGAAGCAAATTGGGAAGGTGAAAAAGCTTGAAAGGTGGGTACCTCATGAATTGAGTGCAGCAAACCGACAAACGCGCGTAGACTGCTGTGTTACATTACTCAACCGGCACAGTAATGAAGGGATTTTAAATCGAATCATTACCTGTGATGAAAAATGGATCCTGTATGATAATCGGAAACGCTCATCGCAATGGTTGAACCCTGACAAACCAGCCAAATCCTGCCCCAAACGAAAATTGACTCAAAAAAAATTACTTGTGAGCGTTTGGTGCACTAGCGCCGGCGTCGTTCACTACAGCTTTCTTAAATCGGGCCAGACGATTACGGCGGATATCTATTGTCAGCAACTGCAATCCATGATGGAAAAGCTAGCTGCTAAACAACCGAGGCTGGTCAATCGTTCTAACTTTTAAAAATTCGAAAAAGTGGGTTTTTCGTGACCAATTGTGAAGTGCAATACATCAAAAGTTGCGCATTTGCGCGCTCTACGTTGTGGTGGTGATCGTTTCTCTTAAATATTTTGAAAAGTAATTTTAAAAGTGCAAAAAGTGTGAAAAAGTGACTTTGAAAAATCTTTAAACGAGAACGCTGCTCAAAAGCGATCGACGACATATCAATCATTTTACTTTGCCGGATGGAACTTTCTAAGCCCTCTCTTCTGACACCTCGTCTGGATTTTTGTGGTGAAAATTCAGTGAGATATTGAGGGAAAACCGATGACCACGTGGCCACGTGCTCCAACAACCAGCAATCTCAGGACAGCGCAAGATACCTCAAACGACGGAGGACATCAAGTACAGCTTAACGACGTATAGCACAAAAATTTCGGATAAGTAATTGCGAAGTTATTAAAAATTAAAATTTTTGCTAAATTTCAAAATTTTTTCTCTTAAAAAGTAAATCGACGACCCCCACTTATTTTTTATTTTTTTTATAGAGCTCATTAAGTTCTACATACATTCCAAATTTTATAATTTTCGGCCTTATAGTTTTTATTTTACAATTTTTTGAAATTTAAGGGTTGACACGTGGGGGTGTAAATAATTGTTTTTTAACCTCGCAATTTATCTTTAAAATTAGTTCTTGTTGTATGTATATATATTCCTAACTTTTTTGGTAAAATTTTTAGTTTATTCTGTTACATTTAGCCATATTTTGTTGAATTTTATGTGTTTTTTGCACCCCTTAAATCGGGGGTTGCATATTTTTTCTAGATTTGTGCATAGTTAAGTAGCTAATAAAGAGACGAATCCAACGAGCCCAAACTCGGTGGGATTCGTTAAAGTTTAGACGATTTGGTGAAATTCTTTGTTAGAGGTGGCCATATTGGCCGCCATTTTGAAAAGTTTAAAAGTCTCATAACTTCTGTTTGAGACGTCCCAAAAAGTTGGGGTTTTCTGTATATATATAGTTGTGGCGGGCTCTACACTTTGCACAGACTTGCGACTCTAGATAGAGTCGACATCTAGACTAGAAAAATTTGAATTGTTCTGGATAGAGGGCAATACGCCCATCACGGAGAGCCGTCGCTCATGTTTCTGCGACTAGTGGTTCACGAGATAAAAAATTTCTAAATTTAGGAAAAATTTCTGGTCCGCCATCTTGGAAAAATTAAAACGGGGTTAGCTTGGTAACCACTGGTCGTAGAACGACGCGGTTTTTTCCGTTAACCAGCCCCAGATAAGGGCTATAAATCGGTGCTAGAGTAGCGACTCTATCTAGAGTCATTGTAGAGTCGACCTGTTAATACACTGCAGAAGTATTTTTTATTAGTTTTTAAGTAGCTCTTAGGTTGTTTGAAGTGCTGTAGCACCTTCTAGACGGGAACAGTCTCTGTTTTTCCTTTTACAAACCGCTATTGCGGGATTTAATAATATTGACAATTTATTCGCGCCACGCCAACCTAAAGCAAGGTGCGCATTGTAATGCTCGGTTCTCCTCCTTCACTGATGTATGCCCGTTTTGTATCATTACAAGGTGCGCATTGTAATGCTCGGTTCTCCTCCTTCACTGATGTAATGCTCAAATCTGTAACGTTACATAACACGCGAATGCTCCCGGTGAGGGAGCACCCTAAGTGCAGCCGAAGAAGTTATCGTAGTAACTTTGAAGGGATATCTTACGGTTGCTACACATTACATCGGAGCGCTAAACCGCTTGAGGGTACATTTTTGCCGGTAACCAACCGCGGCCGAAGCCTAAGCCATCAGAAACTCAACCTAAACTGAATCTGAGCCGATCTAGAAATTATAAAATCCCAAAATAGCTCATGCAAATCCCACTCAAAAAGGCTCACCTTACAACACCGACGCAATGTTGCCTGTTTAGCGGTTTTTACAGGATATACTTTGGTGAGTGTGCTCAGGAACTGTGCCTTCTTCACCTTTAAATTTTGTAGTAGTTGTTGTCGAGTCGACTCCCTCGAATTTCTTTCATAAATCTATAGTCTATTCCAAAACCACACGGAAAAAGGACATTGACACAAAGTATTATGTTAGCATTCGAAATAAAACGGTAGGTATAAGATCCATACAATTCGCTGTCGATTACGTATCGTTACGCTCTAAACGTGTATTTGGAATTTATAATTTCTAAATTGGCTCAGGTCTGGTCTGGTGGGAGGCTTTGGCCGTGGCTAGTTACCACCCTACAAGCAAAGATGCACCGCCAAGCGATTTAGCGTTCCGGTGCGATGCTTGTAGAAACCGTTGGGGTAAATTTACTTATCCTTCCAAGTTAGTACGATAACATCTTAGGCTGCATCATCACTTACCATCAGGTGAGATCGCAGTCAAGTACTAACTTGTATAAAGTAAAAAAAAAAAATCCTTTCTCGTTTACAGTGATACAAAACATCGTAATCCTAGTGGAGATGCTGTTGCTGTCGCTCCTGGCGTGGAGGCTGGTACATAAGTGTGTACGTTGTGTGGTGTGTGGCATACTACGAAATAAATACTTTCTTTCTTTCTTTCAGGGAGCGTGAATCCTCGAGAATTTAGTTACAAAGTTGTATCGGTCGAATATCCAATTCGTAGAACCTGAGCACCGACTTGGCTGGGAATATAAATTAGCTAATCCAGGTTGGATTAACACGTAGGCTACTTTTTATACCGGAAAAATCCATGGTTCCCACGGAAGTTGTGAGAGAATAATTTTTAAACGCGAAGTGAAATTTTACAGTTCCGTAGTCGTTGAACGGAACTGTAAAAAAACTAATATATAGTAAACATACTTACACCACCAACGTCCACGCGTATACGCTAGCACCATACTGACACGTCATATTTCTGCCAACCGAATGGCGCCAATTTTCAAATAAGCATTTTATAGTGTGGTTCTTAATAAAAAGTCCGTGCTAGGTTCAAATCAATCATGTAATGAAATAAACAAAATACATAAACGCAAAGTAGGTACAAATACTATTTCACCGTTAACAAAAACGCGCGCGCCGCGTCGCTCCCTGTGCGTGCAACCTAACCGGGACTGTGGAGTGAACTACTTTCGGATTGCGGGCGCGCAGGCCTCGCTAGGTTATTCTTGGAAACGAGGCGGGACGCGACGTTGGCGTGAGGTGCGGGGAGGGGACTTTACACTACGCGCTATATCCTCCCCCTCCAAGCCTGCGGAAGGCGCTGCAGTGGGCTTGGTACCAGGGTTTTTGCGAGGTCTACCCCTTTTGCGGTTGTGAACAATAACCTCGTTTTCTCCCACATATGGGGTCAGGAGGCTGGCGTGGTATTTTCCCCGAGGGACATTCTCTTTATCGACCACCTCGTAGGTAGTGGGCGAAATCACCTTACTTACTCGGTAGGGGCCCTCCCGGCGAGGGGCGAATTTCGAGGTGAATCCCTTCGCTGCCTGGCTCAGGCGATGGCTTTGCACCAGAACATGATCACCCTCTTGATAGGTTGGCCCCGGGCGACGATTCTTGTCGGCAGCCTCCTTACGTAGATCCTGTTGATTCTCCACTCGCCATTTTACCTCCTGCAGATGCTCGGCAAAATCTTTGAGGTAGGAAGTGATCTGTGGTACGTAGTTTTCTTGTTCTACGATCGTCCGCAGATCGCAGGTTATGTCAAGCGGAGACCGGAACTCACGCGCGAAGGTCAAATAAGCAGCGGAGTGTCCGGTGCCTTGATTATATGCTGTATTCAGCGCAAATCGTACTGACGGTAGCACTTCTGGCCAACGACGATGCTCAGGATCGATCAGTATAGCCATCATCTGCTTCATTTCTCGGTTTTTACGCTCAGCCGGGTTAGCCTCGGGGTGATATACGGGGGTTAGGTTTTGTGTAACCGCAAGGACGTGTAGGGCCTTTTGCATCACCGCCGACACGAACTGAACCCCCTGGTCCGATAAAATGCGGCGGGGAAACCCGTAGCGCAGGAATACCTCTTCAATTAGTGCCTTCGCGCAACTCTCAGCCGTGGCATCGGTCAAAGGGAACAACTCAACCCATCGGCTTGCGGTATCCTCTACAAGAAAAATGTATTTCTCGCCTTTGCTGCCCTCGGGCAGGGGCCCAAAGAGGTCCATAGCAAGAACTTCAAACCTCTGTGCTGGGACAGGTGTTTGCAGAAGACCAGCCGGCTTCAGGTTCGTCGACTTAAACCTCTGACACAAATCGCATGTCTTCAGATATTTGGCCACGTACTGACGCATGTTCGGGAAGTAGTATCTCTCCTTGGCCTTCTTTAAGGTGCGCTCTAATCCCAAATGTCCTGCAGTGGGTGCATCATGAATCGCTTTCATGAGTTCTTCGCGCATTGCCTCAGGCACAACTAGCTGTGGCTCTTCAGATTCACTAGCCGGATCGAAGCGGAAAAGAACTCCCTGGTTAAGGTAATAACCTCGATCGGTCCATCGAATTGCCGCGTCATTATCTTCATAATCATCCAATATCTTCTTTATTTCGGGGTCGGCTAACTGAGCCAACCGCATATCCTCAGAGCTCCGGTGTGGTAGATCTACAGAAACTGGGCATATATCACAGGTGGAAACTGCATCTACTGATGGTTGGCACACTGGGCGACTCAATGTGTCCGCTACCACATTGGCTTTACCTGGCGTATACTCCACATCCAGGTTAAAGGCTTGGATCTTCAAGGCCCACCGGGCCAAACGTCCACTTGGAGTCTTGAGCGAGAGCAACCATTTTAAAGGTTGATGGTCCGTTGCAACTCGTACCTGGGCTCCTTCTAGGTACCCACGGAATTTATCCAGGGCCCATACTACCGCCAGAGCCTCCCGTTCCGTGGTGCTGTAGTTACGCTCAGCTGGCGTCAATAATCTACTGGCGTATTCTATCGGAAGCTCCTCCTTCGGCTCGGCCCCCTGCAAAAGGACTGCGCCCAAAGCGTATGCACTGGCGTCCGTGCGGAGCACGAACTCTTGGTCAAAGGACGGTTGACGCAAGATGGGAGCGGTAGACAGTCTGCTCTTCAATTCTTCAAAGGACTGAGCTTGCTCCTCCCCCCATTTCCAAGGTTTATCCTTTTTAGTGAGGTCAGTCAACGGGCGGGCTATTTCTGAGAAGTGAGGAATAAACTTCCTGAACCAGGAACAGGTTTGCAGAAAGCTCTTTAGTTCTTTCAAGTTATTAGGAGGAAGCCTGTTCATAATCACTTGTACTTTCGACGGATCAGGTTCCAATCCTTGAGCGCTAATAACATGCCCTAAGTAAGTCACTCTTTCCCTGGCAAAAACACACTTCTCTCGATTTGCTCGGAGTTTAAACTGTCGTAATCGTTCAAACACCTGTTTCAGATCCTGCAGGTGTGTCTCCAGATTGTCAGAAATCACTAGAATATCATCTAAATATGCCACAACTGTCATATCTTTAAGGCCCGCACGAAATCGATCCATTAAGCGTTGAAACGTCGATGGCGAGTTCTTCAAGCCAAAAGGCATGCGCCGAAATTGAAACGTACCAAACGGCGAAACGAATGCAGTCTTATGTCGGTCCTCAGGGGCCACTTCAACTTGCCAGTAGCCCGATTTAAGATCAATCGTGGACATCACGCAATTACTTTTAGCAGAAGCTAGGATATCGTCGATTAAGGGCCACAAGCTAGGAGATGCTCTCATACATTTTTCACTTGAATTAATCTTGAAAAATATACATTTGTTGTTAAATTTATTGATATTTACGATTTACTTAGGACTTTTTATACCCGCAGTTTAAATATCAGGCGAATATTTACTTTAGTTAAAGAATAATACGGCATTTAAAAAACGCCAAATTTACACATGTGTGCGTATCTAAGTACATACCTTCACCTTGTGTTACTAGCGACATCTATTATAACTACCTAAAACAACTACGTGTCTGACATATTATTTTTGAAGTTGGACAACGCCATCATGATAGATGGCGTTGTATAGATACATGATAAAAATACTTCGCTGGCGCGGCTGTTTACATCCGAATTACATGGTAGGTACCTACTCGAATTTGTTGAGTTCATAAAAATTCTATTTTTCGCAATTATTTAACTAATCCAACGAAGTAGGCTTATGGAATTCACTTTGCGAAAATAAGAGTAGGTAGGTACCTACTAAAATCTTCACAGTTTAATATTTTATGTAAAACTAGATGACCCGGCAAACGTTGTTTTGCCATATAATTCTTGACGTGACAACGTCTTATAAATCGATAGAGCCGGCTGCACGCACAAAAAAACATGACTCATCCGGCGTTACTGGCGTTACCTCGCTCGCGTTACCTCGCTCTGAGGCGTTCCATGTAAGGCTTGAAGTGCAAGCGAGAGTTGTCACGTTCAACTATCGTCAGTAAACCGACTTTACAGACAACCATTTTTTTTTTCTCACTTATAACAATCGGTCCAGCCGTTTCGGAGGAGTTTGGTAATAAAGAAAAGCGAGAAAATTTTATATATTAGAAGAAAAAGATGTTTAAGTACTTATGTATAAACCTGTGGAGATGATATTGTTTTTTGACGTGACAACGTCTTATAAATCGAAAGAGCCGGTTGCACGCACGAAAAAACATGACTCATCCGGCGTTACCGGCGTTACCTCGCTCATGCGGCGTTACCTCGCGAGCGCGGAACGAGCGACAAAGAAGACGTTGTCACGTTCAACTATCGTCAGTAAACCGACTTTACAGGCAACCAATTTTTTCGCAAAATGGATGCCATGAGCCTAATTCATTGTACCTACTAGTTAAATATTTGCGAAAACAAAATAAAATTTGAATTTCGCGGGCCGACCTCCGTTTTTTTTACACACTACAAGTAAGTACGTGACTGTGATCTCATCTTATGGTAAGTGACGATGCAGCTGCAGATGTTATCGTACTACCTTGGAAGAGGTAAGCAACCCCTAGCGGTTTCTACACAGCACACACCGGAACGGTAAATCGCTTGGCGGTGCGTCTTTGCTGGTAGGGTGGTGACTAGCCACGGCCGAAGCCTCCCACCAGACCAGACCTGAGCCAAATAAGAAATTATAAAATTGAAAATTCCAAAGTGGCCCGTGGTGGGAATCGAACCCGCGACCTCCCATTCAATCCAGGCGCGCGTCACTGCGCTATAGTAGTGTTATTATCTCGCTGCAGACTCAGTCATAAATCATTCGAGTGTTTCGCTTTTGTTGTTCTTTGTTGAGTTGTGCATTACTGCAGAACAGCAAAAGCGAAACACTCGAATGATTTATGACCGAGTCTGCAGCGAGATAATAACATTACTATAGGAGGTCGTTGTGGCTATGAGTGTCGTTTCGGAGAGTGTAGGAGTTCGGGACCAGCAATAGGCTAATAGATAATTGCGAGACTTGCGAGACTCTTGCTGCAAGACCAAGACCAAGACCAAGACTCGGAGTGCAAGACCAAGACCAAGACCAAGACCACATATACTAGCGCAAGACCAAGACCAAGACTGGCTGAGTCTCGTCTTGTTCTTGCATTTGGGCAACACTTATATTTACCGCGGCAGTCTCCGAGTGCCACAGGTCTTTCTTTTTACTGATATTTTTATACCTAATCATTTTTCATTTTGTGCTAATAAAACAGTCGGGAAGGAGTTTGGCGAGCATATAAAAAGATGGAGTCGAGCATTATATCATTATATAATATTGACACCTCGGGGTAGAAAGGTCGTATAAACCATTTTACCGAAAATGAGTTATGAATGCAGTTTTATTCAAAATTTCCCGCTCTATCGATTTGTCTTTGTGACGCTTTCAAATTCGCAAAATAACGGGTTATACGACCCAGATGACTTCAAAGTTTGAACACAGTTTTTGTGGAATTTATGATGTAAGAACCAAAAAAACTATTATTGCTATAACTATTTGGAGTAATACCATATTAATTTAGAAGTTCAGGGTGTAAAAGACAGTAGATTTGAGCCAAGTATGGTGTAATACCTAAGTAACAAAATGCGCTTGGTTGTAAAAACCAATGATAATTACAATTTAGTTTTTACACCCTGAACTCAAATTGATCAACTGACGATAAAGTATCTACACCCATTCGGAATACATTCGTGAAGTGCAAATTGGCTTTTGCATCCCTAAACAAATAACTTGAAACGAAATTACGTTCGAAAAAATACATTTTAAGAAGATGTAGGTACATCGTCGGCGACTCGTCATACTAATTTTTTACGTTATTATAAAATAATATACTTTTTTTTACAATAATAACGGGCCTCCCATTCCATTTTTTATCAACGTCATAGATTAGAGTAATGCAGATAATAGTTAAAGAATTTAGTTTTAATTTTTGTTTTCTCAAGAGGTCAAGTGGTGTGGTTCAATGAGAACAGATAGTGAATTGACGCCGGTGACAATAGATGTTAAGAAGACGCGCCCCATTCATTCAAAATCGCTTATGTTTTATTCGATTCGCATGGAGTTTGACAGAGTGGGGCGCGTCATTGTAGATTGAAATATCTATACATGGTTTATACACCTTTTGCTTTCAATTGATTTTTTGTTTTGATGATATTAAGGGCTTATACGACGTAGTTTACTATTTCTCAAGGCTTCTACTTCCAAATCACTTTCTTCCTTTTTTATAATATTCAGATGAATAAATTCAAATAATTTAGTTGGAATCTACGGGGACCGTCACTAGAATCCTTCCAATCTCTTTCCCAGCACACTGACTCCTATTAGTAAAGGTTATTTTACATTAACCAACATAATAAAAAGGCAACCAACGTTGACCAACATTAACAACGTAATATAATCGTAAGAAAAAACAATTAATACAAAAATGTTTCGGAAACAACTTGAAGATAAAGGTGAAAGGTACAAAAACAGAGAAGAAGACTCAGAACTATAAAGAACTATGGGACAAAATCCTTGTGAGCCGAACAAAGGGGTCTTACAAAATTTAATAACAATCTATTTACAATTTCTACTGGATAAATACTGCCTTGTAAATTGTACTCAGAAATTTTTACTGTACAGTTAGTCGCATTTTAAAGAATGCAAGGCCAAAAATGACTCAAGGATAGGCAATATCCCTGCCAAATATTCTTCCGATGATAAAGAATACGTAAAGATGTTGATTGAAAAGCTACCTGCGCATTTCCTCAGGAACTCAAAAACGTTATATTTGTGTAGAATTTAAGAAACTTAAGAACCAGAAACAGTGTGAGAGTAATGAAAAATGACTCAAGGATAGGCAATGTCCCTGCCAAATATTCTTCCGATGATAAAGAATACGTAAAGATGTTGATTGAAAAGCTACCTGCGCACTTCCTCGGGAACTCAAAAACGTTATCATTTGTGTAGAATTTAAGAAACTTAAGAACCAGAAACAGTGTAAGAGTAATGGTAATGATGATCAGATGTAACGTGTTCGAGAATCGGTTTTTACATGATATTATTCAACAATGAATAGAATATCAGTTTTCCTAAGCCAAGGAAAGATATATTTCTTTTGTGTACAATGAGAATATGAATGAAATGAAACAGAAAACTAACATACTTATTTAGTTTCTAGTAACAATTCATCAGCTGATAACATATTGTTATCAGCTGATGAATTGTTACTAGAAACATCCCATCGACTCTCCAACAAACAAGACAGACAAACTCCCATCGACGTAGAGTTTTGTATTTGACAACAAGAAACAATTTACGAGAAAGGATTTCCCGAATTTTCTTCGTCTCGGGATTTTCGTCCCCAGCGATGTACCGTCCGAAAACACACTTTCATTTCAGAAAAATCCAACATATCAGGATTGTAAAGTTTTTAAAAACAAGTACAAATTAAGTATTCTGTATGTGAAGAGGTACTAGAAGAAACAATCAATCTTTATGAAGAATCTATAAAAAGGAAAAAGGGAAAAGGATGAGTACGAATTCACGATAACTGATAAATTCACAAAAATGGAAATAGCGAGCATTTGGTAAATTATTACTAAAGTTGAATGACCATCAGTTCCCTATTTCAACTGCAAAATACAATGATTTGATACGTTTATGTGATGAATAAATCATACTTAAACCATATCAAGATGAATTTTTGAATTTACCCTAATAAACGACGACGATGAAGATGACCGAGGTGAAAATTAATATAGAAATAAAGTGCTGTCAAAGTTTTATATTTTTGTTAATTTCCAACATAAGAAGATGATGCTCTGATCAGCGTTAATGATAATAATTACTGATTAACGTTGTGTTTTACGTCTTCTTAAGTATTTTGTACTTTTTTTACTTTGGGCAAACGAAGAGATCCATAGCTACCCGTGTGCTAAATATAAAAACGGTTAGGAATAATGAACCTCAGAAGTCATCGATCGCGGAGAATCTTCTGCAACCAGGTACTACACTGGATTGAGCCCCATGGTTTTATCCACAGACCGTCACTTTATACCTAGGCTGGTTCTAGCTTCTAGAAATTCAAAAACACTGGAATTTCAATCGTGAAGACGGGTTTAAATTAGCCAATACGTGGAATACGATTGTAGAACTGTACAAACCGAAGCAAAGTCGCAATAAAGCAAGGGTGAAAAATGACGTTGTTAGTGTGTGTTTGCGTGACAACTCGCGAAATGAAGTCAAAAAGATCTAGGAGGAGGGTAGACCGATACGGTCTATGCAATTAGAACGAAATATTGGCAAAATATTATGTATTTACAAATAATCGTGGTATGTACTCGTAAAAATCGTTAAATTATGTCTTCAAACCACGAGGAAAGCCTTAAATCACTTTGTACTTTGCTTTAAGTAAATTGATAATGTAAAAAAATACTTAAATAGTAATTTTGATTTATTAACTGGTTAAAAATTGTAATAAGTTCATATGTAGGTACCTGTAGGTACTTAGGTTAAATGGATTTTATCACTCAAGTTTATATTAAGTTATGTAAATTAAAGTAAAGTTATCATAGTTACGACTCTCAACGTCCAGAAGGTACCTATTGATTTTACGACTCTCTCTATTTTATGTTAATGGTTTTTTAGCACAATAACAACGACTTATATCTAGTTACAACTCATTACAATGTCACAACTGAAATAATTAGGGGGTGTATGAACCAAGTTTCAAAAAATTATTGGTCGTAAATCCAAGCTAACTTCTAAACTAAGAGATTGAGAATAAAATAAGGTTATCCATTGCAAAAAACATATAGAATTAATAAAATATCGCTTAATAGGGTCAATATACCTATAAAAACAAAAAAGTTATTTGCCAAAAAGTTTTAAAAATTTTCTTTTTTGCTCGTCCTGAAAAGTAGGGTTTTGGTTTTTACGACCTTTCTACCCCGAGGTAGCAATATTATATACTAGCAGATACCCGCGGCTTCGCCCGCGTAAATTTTAGTTTTCCCTATTCTCACGGGAACCATCGATTTTCCGGAATAAAAAGTAACCTTTGTGTTAATTTATAGCGAAATCTATCTCCATTTTAACTTTCAGTCAAAAATTTCAATAGTTGCAGCGTGAATGAGTATTTCTCCCGCTGGAATAGTGAAAAACAAATATTCACGCGGGAGAAATAACCATTGATTTTAATCCAGAATATAATCTATCTCTATTCCAAATCAGTTCAGTAATACTACGGCATGAAGGCATATTATCTATCACTATTGGATATATGGAAACCAAGAAATTTTCCGGGATGAAAATTTAGCCTATGTATTAATCCAGGATAAAATCTATCTCCTTTCCGAATTTCAGTCATATCAGTTCAGTAAGTGCAGCGTCAAGTAGTATTTTTCGCGCGTGAATATCAATTTTTCAGTTTTCCCGCGAAAACCATGGATTTTTCCGGGTAAGTAGAAAGTAGCCTTTTTATTAACCCAGGATATCATCTATCTCCATTCCAAATTTCAGCCAAATCGGTCTTGTACTTGCAGCGTGAAGATTTTTTTCCGCGTGAATTTCAGTTTTTAACTAATCCCACGGGAACCATGGATTTTCCCGGGATGAAAAGTAGCTTATGTGCTAATCCAAGATGCAATTTATCTCAATTCCAAATTTGAGCCAAATCGGTTCAGTAGTTTTGGCGTGAAGGAGTAGGTATTGAAGCATGGTAAAATACGAACTTTGGAGCCCCGTTTCACCCCTTTAGGGGGGAATTTTGAAAAATCCTTTCTTAGTGCACCCCTAGACCTCATAAGGAACCTGTGTGCCAAATTTGAAGTCTCTAGACCCAGCGGTTTGGGCTGTGCGTTGATATGTCAGTGAATGAGTGAATGAGTCAGTCAGTATCTTCTTTTATATATTTAGATTATGAGCCGAGTAAAGAAAGTAGCAAAATATGTGAGGTACAATATCAAGTATCTACCTAAAGAGGACCTAGTTAGATTATGGCACAGATAATATAATACTATACTAGATTATGGTAATATTTATGTGCTAAAATTGAACTACCGCACCACGTTATACGCGCACACGCGCGTTTTCTATTTTCAACTCTATTGCGTACGGGTAATGTTGTGTATTAGACTAAATATTTTTTGTACATATTGTAATACAGATTTTCGACTTTCGAGTGACGGTTAAAATTTATTGCCTATCCCGAGTCTGATGATAAACGTCGTAACTGTTATGTGTTTAGCAATCAAAATTAAGCCTTACCTACTTCACTTTAAGGTTTATAATAACCCGAAGTTTTTGCTAGTATAAACCTTTTTCTAAAAGAAATCCGTGTTGTGGGTAAATGCAACCATTTTTACGTTGATTTTTAGGGTTCCGTAGCCGAATGGCAAAAAACGGAACCCTTATAAATTCGTCATGTCTGTCTGTCCGTCTGTCCGTCTGTCCGTCCGTATGTCACAGCCACTTTTTTCCGAAACTATAAGAGCTATACTATTGAAACTTGGTAAGTAGATGTATTCTGTGAACCGCATTAAGGTTTTCACACAAATTTTTAAAAAAGTAATAAATTTTGGGGGTACTGTAATACTGTAATAATACTTAGAACTGAAACTCAAAAAATTTTTTTTCATCAAACCCATATGTGTGGGGTATCTATGGATAGGTCTTCAAAAATGATACTAAGGTTTCTTATATCATTTTTTTCTAAAATGAATAGCTTGCGCGAGGGACACTTCCAAAGTGGTAAAATGTGTGTCCCCCCCCCCCTGTAACTTCTAAAATAAGAGTACAGTACGCGCGGCGAGAGTTTGGCTTTGACCTTCGGGTGGAGGGGATAACTGCGCATGGGTACCCATATTCTGATTGGTTGATACCCAATTTCTGATTTCTCTGATTGGTTGATACCCAATTTCTGATTTCTGCGCAATAACGGTCAAAGCCAAACTTTCGCCGCGCGTACTGTATGATAAAACTAAAAAAAATATATGATGTACATTACCATGCAAACTTCCACCGAAAATTGGTTTGAACGAGATCTAATAAGTAGTTTTTTGATATTTACAATAAAACCTCTAAAAACAAAGTTAGTTTTGCGGTTCGATAAGAAAAGTGGTTTTTATGGTTTTATTCCTCCGGTTGAAGTACGGAACCCTCAGTGCGCGAGTCCGACTCGCACTTGACAGGTTTTTTTTTCTTCAGCGGGTGTCAGATTGCTTGCGGGATAAATATATATATATGTATATATAAGTATACAATACTATATATACTTAATATACATAAACTAGCTGACCCGGCAAACGTTGAATTGCCATTAGGAATATAAAAAAAACATAACATCCTGCTCTCAGACCTACCGATCATACACTGCAAACTTCATAACAACCGGTCGAGCCGTTTCGGAGGAGTTTGGTAACAAAATTGGCGAGAGAATTTTAAATATTAGAGAATATAATATTATACATATAATACCTATACTGAAAAACACCCAGACACCGGAAAATATTCCTCCTTATCACACAAACCTTTACCAATAGTGGGAATCGAGCCCACGACCGACTTACGTCGCAACGGCAGGTTCGCTACCGCTACGCGATTCGGTCGTCAAAATAATAGATATCAATATTATAGTATAAGTAGATAGGTATAAACATTTCAATCCACGACGACGCGCCCCACTCCGACAAACTTCATAGGAATCGAATGAAACATTAGCTATTTTCACAAAATGGGGCGCGTCTTCGTGGAGTAAAATGTCTATAGGTAGGTAATTACTTGTTAGATACTTAGTAACAAGGTAGTAGGTGCATAGAGTTACAGTAGTACTGTAATGATTTACCTACTCTATGAGCTCCTTGGTTCGATCCCTGGGTCGGGCAATAACTAGTTTTTTTTTGTTTTTTATCAAGAAAATTTTAGTACCAGCTCGGAGTTGATTGATCTCTCTCCGAAAATCTGATATTGTGGACTATAAATGATATCTCTGAGTATTGATATACGCCATCTATGTCCTTTTTTACGCTAACAATTGGTAGAAAACGTAAGAACCACAGATCCTGGATTGAAACCATAGCGTCTATGTGTGGGTGCTCGTCGTGTCCCTACGCTGATAGAGATGACAGATTTTTATATTTGAACTAGATAACGAAATGGTTACGTTTTAGTTTAAAATAATGATGTGATAAAATAAAAGGCAACGTTGTACTTCCGCAAAACACATATTATTAAAAATAGTTCATTACGATTGGAGTAAATGATTAAAAACTGTAACTATCTTAAATAGCGCCATCTAGCGGCAATCCTTCCTCGGATAAACCGTTGCATTCACGTTAACGGCAGCGGGTACTTGTCCGTACGCGTCACGGCGTTTAATTTCCTATAATCGACGCAAAATCTGGTTTCTCCATTCTTCTTAGGAACCAGAACAACCGGCGAGGTCCATTCAGACTCTGCTTCTTCTATCACATCAAGTTCTAACATTTTGTCAATTTCTGCCCTTATTATCTCCTTCTTTGCGGGTGTTACCCGATAGGGCGGAGTAGAGATAGGCGCGGCGTCACCCGTATCGATTCTGTGTACGGCAAAGGGCGTTGGCTCTCCCCCTGCACTAAAAATATCTTCATTAGATTGTATCAGTGCGCCCAACTTCTCTTTCTCGTCTGGTGACAAGCGAACCCCCTCGCCCTCGCGGAGGCAAACGGCAGCACTAGCTGCGACGCGGTTGTCATCATTTTCGTATTGCAACTCGTTAAAGCCCGTTGAATGTAAAGAGAAACGATCGTTATCAAAGTCGAGTACCATGCCAGCATCCGCAATAAAATTCATCCCCAATAAAGAATCTTTTGCGCCAGGCAAGACAATAAAGAGGGTAGTAAAGTTTCTTCCCTGCACCTTTACATTAACTAAGGCAGTTTCCACTACCTGAACTCGTTGACTACCATCCGCGAAACGCAACTCAGTTTCTACACTATTAAACACTTGGCCATTTGCCCTTAAATGCCTCGTTAAGCTATCACTAGCCACTGATTGTCTCGCACCAGTATCGAGCAATGCTGTACCGACAGCACCGAACACTTCCACTTTGAAAATGGGACGCACACGCGGGTTAAGCACTGTTTTACCTACAGACACCGACTGGAACGCCGTTGTTGCCGTTGACGGAAGCGTGGTGTGTTTTTCCTTGCACACCTTGCAATTTGCCCTTATCACCCCGGGCGCACCACATCCGAAACAAGTGAGGGATGGGCGCAGCTCCGGCTGTGCTGCGGCAGGTTCACCTTTTGTTGATTCCGTAGTAGGCTTGTTCTTAAGCTTGCGGCAGTCCTCCTTGACATGGCCGAATAACTTACAAAATGTACATCGTGGTCTCGGCTTTCCTTGCGAGCTCTTCTCTGGTTTCACTACCGGAGGTGACGATGATGTCGAAGCATGAGCGGAAGTCGGCGACGGGTAGGCAGGTATACTTTTATATTCACCAGTGGGTGATGTAGCTTTTCCTTCCTCCAGTACATCTTCTACCACCCGTGCTTGTTGTAGCAGCTCAGCGAACGAATTAAAAGCAGTCCGTACTACCTTTTCACGGATCCTCTTATGGAGCAGGCCATACACCATATCAAGCTGTACGGGATTTTCTGACAATGTATTTGGAGGTAGCTGAGCGATGAGGGCCCTGACCCTACACACGAAGACATCAGTGCGTTCTTTGCCTTGCTCTTTACTAAATATTTCTCGATAGATTCTGTGCGGTGGGAGGCGTGGACCGAAAGTTTGCCGAAGTAAGTCAATCGCTTCCTGCCAACTCGTTACTGAATGCTTTACACCCTGCCACCACGTAGCCGCAAAGTCAGTGAACAACATCGGCAGGCCTCTCAAAGCAATATCGTCGTTAACGCCGACACAGTCTTTATAAATCTGCACAGAGTCTATAAAGGCCAGAACATCGCCTGCACCATTGTATCTCGACGTACATTTAGATAGGTTCGTACTTACAGTAGCCGATGGCGGCGACGCGCCTTGTATAGGCATCTGCGACCGCAAAGATTGCAATAACAATACCAGCTGTTGGTCCGTCATCATGATCGGTGCAGCTGTAGACTGGGACTGGTGCGCGGTGACGGGCGGAGCCTGCCCCTCTGGTGCCGTCTCCGCGGAGGGAAGCGGCTCACGCCCGAGATGTGGCGGCGAAGTGGTGGAGGCGCCAGCGGACGGTGGTCCTGCCAGCGGCGGCGTCGACGCGCGCACGTCAACGAACAGTTCATCACCACTCGACGGCATCACACTACCAGGCTGCTGCATATTCCGCGAAGCACTATTAGCACGCGACCGCGTCAGCACCATATCCATAAAAGTCTATGTAACGTAGCAAATACAATTCCAAACAACTGTTCTTAAACACTGCGTAAGCACTACTTGTAAGTCGTAAGAAGTTTATACATAACTAAAACAAGTCAATAGGTACACACTCTCGTGAATCTAACACACTATTCGCGGTAATTGCGTAACTAAATCCGTCGTAAAAACAGGCCCCGGGCGCTGGAATCCCTGAGTCCAGCCCTGGATTTCCGCGCAATGTCCGTAAACGCGCAAAATCACCTGAACCTGAATGCGGCCCTGAGGTCGACTAGGACATTCGACATGGGGTCCGTGCGGCGGATTCGTGCCAGCGCGATATATCCTTTATGTCTGTTGGCGTAAAGCCCACAATCGCACTAAGTGTTCCTATTCCACAGTAACGGTTCTATTTATAGATTGTTTTAACGTTCGTCACAGTTCTATTTATAGATTGTTTTAACGTTCGACGCGAGTTAGACAATTTAAGTATCCTAACTTTACACACACTTTTGGTTCTAAAACAGTTATTATAACGTCCGACTAAAGTCCCAGATAACCTAGGTATATCCTATCCGAATTACCTAAACACTAGACTCGTACGGAGCATTGTCAAAGCTGTTTCTCCACTGGATTACTTCTAGCACTCACTAGGTATACTAACTAACTAACGTTCGACGCAAGTTTTAGATATTCAACTACAATACCTACACTCGCACGAAGCGCTTTTTTTATAGCACTAGCGTTCACTGGTTCACGTTGTAACCCCACACTATCCTAGGAAACCTGAGCTAGGCATTAAGCACTAGAATGAATAATGTGAGTACTTAATCAGCCGTAACCGTGAAGCACTAGGTACAAAGTTTCGAAGACGTTAATTATAAGTTCCACGGTTCAACACACACAACACGGGTTAGCAGTCAAATAAACCTATACACCGGGCTGTCCTAGGAATAACACAAGCACTAGAATGCCTAATTTTGTATGGTCACCGACTGACTTTTGAGTACCTAACTTCCGTTTAGTCACTGTTTCTTCACACCACTAAGTCTGAACACTAAACACGGCCCCACGTTGGGCGCCAGATATAGTGTGGTTCTTAATAAAAAGTCCGTGCTAGGTTCAAATCAATCATGTAATGAAATAAACAAAATACATAAACGCAAAGTAGGTACAAATACTATTTCACCGTTAACAAAAACGCGCGCGCCGCGTCGCTCCCTGTGCGTGCAACCTAACCGGGACTGTGGAGTGAACTACTTTCGGATTGCGGGCGCGCAGGCCTCGCTAGGTTATTCTTGGAAACGAGGCGGGACGCGACGTTGGCGTGAGGTGCGGGGAGGGGACTTTACACTACGCGCTATAATTTTTTATTTCATTTTATATGTATACTGAAACATTCGCACATTTCATTAATTTTGCTTAGCCATAAAACTACATAATTTATACTACATAATTTAAATTAAGTGCAAGAATAATATGTTCAATGTGCTGAGGTATACAAGTAAAAAATTAATGCTTTGTATTCAACTATGCTTTAATGATATGGAAGTATATATAAATAACAATACAATGATATACAGAAATAATAATTACACTGAAAGAAAAAGAAATATTAAAGTTTTTTACTCTTGTGTTAACATGATTACTTAGTATGATTACAAGAACGCTAAATCGCTTGGCGGTGCGTCTTTGCTGGTAGGGTGATAACTAGCCATGAGCGAAGCCTCCCAGCAGACCGTAGGCTTATTCTCTATCACTCACTTTGTTAACCCAACTCTCATTAAAACGGAGGAGACAATCTTGTTTTTGCATCATACCATGCTAGTTGCTAACTTGTGGGAAAAATAATACAAAAAAAAAGATTCCGACGAATTGTGAACCTCCTCCTTTTTTTGAAGTCGGTTATAAATAGGATTTTTGCCTCCGTTTTCTTAGATAATAATCCAGTGCGAGTTGCTAACTAACGAACTGAACGATCAGCCCATAGACTTGAGTCGATTTAGAAATCATAAAATTCTAAAGAAGCCCGGAATAGAACCCGCGACCTACCACTCGAATACGAGCGCGCACCACTGCGCCAGGGAGGTCGTTGAGTGTTAAAATAAATGTCCGTCCTTCTGAAAGTAGCCTATGCGTGGATCGTGTCTCCGCTCGATCTATTTTCAATAATAAATTTCTCCTGCAAATGCACAAGTGTCACAATGTTTCCGGAGCCTTAACACGCGCCCGAGAAAATCCCTTTCATTAGTGACGCGGTCAAGCGCGAGCCCTTCACAAAACTAATATGGGTTCGGTAGACGCGCGCGGTGTAACGGTATGTACGGTTAGCAAATTTTTTCGAATGATAGTAGTATAATCATGCCTTAATTGGCCACGTAGAAGCTATTTATCCTAATTAGGAATATGATTGGTTTTTATCAAGAAAGGGTTTATTAAACCTTTTGCTGACCATACATATACAGTACAACTGTATTAGTTTGAAGTCGGTTTATGTTTCTGTGAAATCACACCGTAAACTACCTAATCTACACAACTACGTGACACGCGCACGACCGCCATACACAATATTGTACGCTACATACGTCCGTTCATTACGTAGGTAACATTAGTAACCATAATATCATGGGCTCCCATGATATGGTTACTGGCAGAAAGTTTCTGGTAGGGCACAACAAATCCACCCAAATTTACTCTGAGACCTCGCTTGAACGCTTCTCAAGCTCTCTAGGTTAGTAAATTTAAATATGTAATTTAAATAAAAATCACAAATTAGTAGGTATGTAAATATCAAAATTCGAATTAACAGTATTTGGAGGTTAATAACCTCTTGACATTGAGGTCACTAACCTTATATAATTCCGCACTCTCGACTACACCGCTGGATTTCCTGCTACACGTTCGATATATTTGTCTTTTAGTAATCAACAGACAACAATTATATCCATATTGACGCGCCCTACTCTATCAACCTATGAACTACTTAGTAATGAAATCTGATATCACCTTAATGTTTTGGTTATTAAGGCTTTAATTTTGCACTGTAACTGCAAAGGTTATTTATTCTGACTGTTGTTGATTTTTGTTTGTACTAACACCGCATTTTATTAACTTGCAGCTAAATGGAATTAATTCCATTTGTTCTATTGAAACGTCATAACGTATCTCATTTTAGTCTGTGAACGGATACTTCCGATTTGTTCCATGGAACATAAAGTTTTGTTCCATGGAACATAAAGTTTTGTTCCATGGAACATAAAGTTATGTTCCATGAAACAAATGGGAAGTATCCGTTAAATCAAAAGGGAGACATTTTTGCGTTTATAATACCTAGTTGTAATAAATAATAATTGTGTAGTGTTTGTAAAACGCACAAACGTCTCCAAGCTGATTTGATTCTTAGACGCAAGGTGCAGGAATTTACACCGAGACAAGACCGTTGTATTTAGTGCATCTGTCCCAGAGATAAATTTATTGTTGTATTTTCATTTATTTGCAGATGTTACGTTGCCAATCTGTGGTAACAAAAATCTTTGTAAATAAGCAAAATGACCCTTTTTCGGCGCCATTTCAGACATGACGCTTTATCACATACTAATCAGTTATAAGTAAACTCAGTTTTTAGACTTCCTGTATAATATGTACTTAGCTCACATAGAACAATAATAAACAGTTTTAGTTGGTACCTTTATTTGTATCAAAACCATTTCTTTCGGTCCAAAGGCGCCACGGAACCAATGGCTACATTGGATACACAGATATTATTTACTAATACACCGCCTACACTATGCAGGAACTATCGGAATGTCGAGCAATTTAACCACATTCCTGAATACAAATGTTAAATATTCAAACTAACAAGGACATCCAACGCAGAGTAAACTTTATTTGTCTTATAACCGCTCATTCGATAGGACTGGTCTTGATTGTAATGATCGAAAAACTTGAATGTCATTCCACGAAAGAAATCACGCGGAAATTAGTGGAACCCATTGCAGTGTACTGATCAGCAAACGATAAAGTTTGCAAGGGCACTCGTCTGGTATAGATCTATAATTTAAATCTCGAATTGCAAAGTCCTTTTGACACTGCTCTCAAATATTTTCCGTTCTAAAACTAATGACTTTAAACAGCGCGTTCTCTATAGAACTAGCATCGTGAATTACACTACAGCTTTGAGGAGATCGTGCTGGAATGCTCGGCTCCGTGCGAGTCGTGAGACGGCATTTCACGGCATATCTCGAAAACCCTATCTTTGATGTAGCCCCAGAGAAAAAGTCGAGAGGAGTCAGGTCCGGAGAGCGGGGCGGCCAAGCTTGAGGACCAAATCTCCCAATCCAGCAGTCGCCGAAAGTATCATTTAAATGCCGTCGCACGGGGAGCGTGACGTGTGGAGGGGCGCCGTCGTGGTGTGTGCGTCTGAAAGCCGCCGCTGCATTCATGACTACGGTATAAGAATTACGTTTACAGAAGAAAAATGCAGTGTTACAATATTTGAAAATCAAATCTACTTACATCAACTTTCATATATTTTCATAAAAATTGAATAAAGATAAGCATATATCTACCTAGTAATGAAACTAAAGCCTACTCACCTTATTAATTAATTTAAATATCGATATAAATTATAATAATAATTATTTATATAAATTATAATAATAATTATAATAATAGGTATATAGTATGTATATAGTATAGTATGTATGAATAATATGTATATAGTATGTATTAATATTGTTTATGTATGTTTATATATATAATACATATATATATATATATATATATATATATATATATATATATATATATATATATATATATATATATATATATATATATATATATATATATATATATATATATATATTCTACAAATTTGTTATTACTATAGTGTGTATGTATTAGTTTGTAAGTCTATGTATGCTATTTTATTTTTATTGCGATTCCCCGTCGTTTTTCAGATCAAAGGTTCGTAATTGTGGGTTACCTGGTAGAGATCACTTTAGTGATAAGGTCGCCCTTTGTGTTTCTCGGTTTTCTATTCGTTGTTATTTTATGTACTAATTTTTAAGCAATAAAGATATTTAAATAAAATAAATAAATAAATAGGACTAGAAATTAGAAAAGCCCGAGGGATAATCTAAAATCCACGTTGATAAAGTTAGGTAGGTATCTATCATAATATTCAACTGTCTTGAGGAAATGCTATAAGACGAAACTTGCCAACACCACTAACTATATAAACAACACCAGTTGTTACCATGTTCCATCATGTTGCATGTCTGAGAGATATATGAAACCTGCCATTCCACTATTGACACTCCTATCGACAAAAGGCCCTCTCTCTCTGTAATGTGCCGTATAAATAGGGGCTAAGACTTCAGACGACCAGGTCTATACTTAAGTACCTACCTAGGTTACAGGCTACGGCATTGGGTTTTCTCTCAGAGGTCTAGGTAGGTATCTACGTTTTGTCCGTAGGTCTAGGTTACCATAACGCTGACGAATTTCGAGTTGGCTGGTGTTAAGTTTACACCTTTGAGAACAATAATAACTTTCAGTTACACAGGTTTTCGCACGATAATAGGTACCTATGTATTAAGTACGTACTTATGTTTGTTCACCACAAAAGTGATATCACAAGTCACTGTAAACAAAAATAGAGTAGACAGCAACTTGAACAAATCAACTGCGAAGTTAGTTCCAGTTTTGGCCACAAGTTTTGTGGAACTATATTTACTTACCATAAACACAATAGGTATGATGTGGGCCTTGGATTAGAACCCAGTTCCCACTACTTTCTATTAGGAGGCAGGCGTCTGAAACTCTGAACCATTAAGTATGCAGGGCAGTTACTTACTTAGCCGACACAAGTACCTACCTAGTTACAAAAAGATTGAAAATGAAAACGAAGTAGGTAATAAGTATCGGTAGCCGCGCCTAGTAGTGACTTTTTGGGTAGATATTTCTATGTCAGTAAATTAATATCTACCATCCACTTGCGTGATGGCTTTCCTATCCTAAGCCATCAAACAGCGAGACAAAGCCATAAACTGTGTCAAATTTAAAAACCCTTTGAACTCGCCGAGAACATCGTGATCGTATACCAAAATAAAAAGATCGTTACGAATTCGAGACATGTGTCCACATGTTACTGAGATACTAACCGTGTATAATGTGATAAACTATAGCCCCGTAGCGTCCCGACAGCTTTTAATTACTGCCTTTTAAGATGTTCTTACTTTTATATTTATTTATACACCGAATAGTGGCTTGGGTGTTGACTGTTGACTCTAGAGTAGGGTGCTTCAAGCTTCAAATGCTGCGGTCGTGATTGTTTTTCAAATACGGTCTGTTCTTTTATCTCTTGAATTAAAAACAACTCTTGTAAAGAAATACAATAATGAGCTCTTGATACTGAAATGTATTAGTATGGTAGCCGCATTAGCAGTAGAAGTTACCAGAAGACAGGATAGGAGGAGGAACGTCATGGAAAATAAATACCCAATTCTTATTTTATTAACAGTTTTTATCTGTTTCTTATATAAAATTAATGGTTTCGATAGTCAAGATGTTAATCAAATATTAGCCAAACATTGAGTTTGGATTAAATGACCGATAAAAAATAACAAGTAAAATTAAAATCAGTCAAGTGCGAGTCGGCCTCGCGTTCTTAGCATTTCCAGTCACCAAAAGCTATCTTTCTTCCTTGCCTTTTCCCACTTTATGTGGGGTCGGCACAACATGTCTTCTCCTTCCATTTGCTCCTATCAGCCGTCAACTCGCAATCCACTCCTTTCACACGCATATCTTCTTTCACGCAATCCATCCATCTCTTCTTCGGTCTCCCTCTACTTTTTCGTCCCTGCACATGCATACTCATCGTTCTTTTAGTGACATGACTTTCATCCCTCCGCATAACATGTCCATACCACGCTAACCTTTTACTCCTCATCTTTTCTGTTATTGGCGCAACTTTCAAACTTCCCCTTATGTACTCGTTCCTTATCCTATCCATTCTCGTCACACCACACATCCATCTCAACATTCTCATTTCGGTCGCATGCACTCTTCTTTCATCTGTTCCTTTTACCGCCCAACACTCTGATCCATACAACACGACAGGTCTGACGACCGTCTTATAAATTTTCCCCTTAACTTTAAGAGGCATTCCTGGATCGCATATGACACCTGAGACCTGTCGCCATTTCATCCATCCCGCATTCATTCTATTGTTTACATCTCGGTTGATATTGCCATCGCTTTGGAAGAGCGAACCGAGGTACCGAAAATCGGAACAGACAGGTAGGGTTTCACCATCTAATGAAATTTTGGAGTAGCTGGAGGTACCGCCAAAATCACAAAATAGATGTTCGGTCTTAGTTCGGCTGATCCTTAAGCCAACGTTCTCTAATTTCTCCCGCCATAACTCTAGCCTGCTCTGGACCTCGGACGCTTCTTCACCGACAAGCACAATGTCATCGGCAAAAAGCATACACCAGGGTGCCTGCTCCTGAATGTCGGCTGTCAATGCATCCATTACCACCAAAAATAAATAGGGGCTTAAAGCTGACCCCTGGTGTAAGCCTACCTTGACATTGAAATTGTCCGTTACGCCAGCTTCTGACCGGACACTCGTGCTCGCTTCTTCATACATAGCTTTCACGAGATTCACATACTTTTCAGGCACTCTCTTCACTCGCATAGCCCACCACAAAACCTCTCGGGGAACTCTGTCGTATGCCTTCTCTAAGTCAATAAAGACTAAGTGCAGGTTTTTATGTGCACTCCTGTATTTCTCGCACAATTGTCGAAGTGCGAATATTGCGTCCGTTGTTCCACGACCTGGCATAAACCCAAACTGGTTTTGTGATACCTCACTCTCCTCTCTCATTCTTCTTTCTATTATTCTCTCCCAAATTTTCATACTATGTGACATGAGCTTTATTCCTCGATAGTTGTTACAGTCCTGTACATCTCCTTTGTTTTTATAGATGGGCACCAGAAAACTTTTGCACCATTCTTCAGGTATTCTCTCCTCTCGTAACAACTTATTGAAGAATAAAGTCAGCCATCTCCATCCATCTGCTTTAAGAGCCTTCCATACTTCAGCTGGTATTCTATCCGGACCTGTTGCTTTTCCATTTTTCATACTCTGTACTGCCTTTTTCACTTCATCCATACTCACCTCTTTCACTTCATTTGTGTTATTTTGCACATTTCTTAACTTTCCATTCCAAGCATTCTCTTCATTCATTAATTTTTTAAAATATTCTTTCCATCGGCCTTTTATTTCTTCGTCATTTGTTAAAACATTTCCTTGAGCATCTTTCACACATTTAATATGGACAACATCCCTTGCATTCTTTTCTCTTGATTTCGCTAGTCGATATAAATCTTTTTGCCCTTGCGGGCTTTCAAGAGATTTATATAATTTTTCTTGCATTCTTCCTCTTGCTATAGCTACCACTCTCTTGGCTTTCTTTTTACTCTCTGTATATATTGTCCTTTTAGCTTCTTTCAAAGTGGTGTCATTATCACTTACATTCTTCAAATCTTTGAAAGCGTCCTTCTTTTCTTTTAGAATCTTTTGGACATCCTCACTCCACCACCAAGTGTCTTTCTCTATTCTTCTTTTGTTCTTCGTCTCTCCAAAAGTATCTTTCGCTACACTCCTTATACACGAAGCCATTTCATTCCAGCACTCGTTCACTGATTTTGATTTTAAATCATTCATACCAATCATTTTATCCACCACTCGTCTTTGAAACACTTTCATGCACTCTTCTTTTTCTATCATGTACCACTTTATTTGGGAGAGGGCCTTTGGCTTTGACTTAGTACTTTGAACCTTTATTTTAATTTCCATCAGTATTAATCGGTGTTGGGATACTAATGGCTCACCAGGTATTACTTTACAGTCTTTGATTGCGCTTACCTTGTCTCTTCTGGTGAGAAAGTAGTCAATTTGTGTGTTATTATTGCCACTTTTGTATGTTATAAGGTGCTTGTCCTGTTTTTCAAAGAATGTATTCACTATAGCCATATCAAAAGCAACCGCCGTTTCTAATAATGAAATTCCTTCTCTATTGCGATTCCCAAAGCCCCACCCCCCATGCACTCTCTCAAAATTCACATTTTCCCTTCCTACATGACCGTTGAAATCTCCTCCTACATATATATCTTCACTGTCTGGGATGCTCATCATTACCGTATCAAAATCCTCCCAAAATTTCTCTTTCATGCTGTCATCACATCCTACTTGAGGCGCATATACACTCATAATGTTGACTACTAAGTTGTCTATAATGAGCTTAACAACTATAATTCGGTCATTCACTCTTTTTACATCCGTCACACATTTTTTCAGCTCTTCATCCAATACAACTCCTACTCCATTCCTTTTGCCGTCACTACCAGTATAGAAAAACTTATATCCCATCCCAATTTCCCTCGCTTTCGTACCTTTCCACCTCGTTTCTTGCAGACAAGCAGCATTTACTCTTCTCCTTTCTAAGACATCCGCTAGCTCTCTTCCTCTTCCAGTCATGGTTCCTACATTCCAGCTTACCATCCTCATTCTTACTTCCCGGACTCGCTTCTTACGTTGCACCCGTCCCTGATGCAACAACCCTAGTCCATTTCTCACAGGCGCCGGGTGCTGCCCCTGCGCGTCGCCTCGGGGGTACGCCCTAGCCCTATCAGAACATCCTTTTATTTTGTCAGACATGTTGTTGAGTTTTGGCAGTATTTTATGACCGGCCGCCTGCCTGACGTCAACCCTCCTTGGGAATGCTATTGTTTAGTGGGCATTTCTATGACTTCTATAGATAGTGATATAATGCGCGATGATCCCTTAGTCGCCTTTTACGACACCCACGGGCAGAGATGGGGTGGCAATATTCTAATCTGCCGTTGCCACACGGCCACCAAAAGCTATATATATTTTTTTACTTTCGTAACGTCGTAACCAAAGAAAATAATTACTCTATGTCGTAACTCTCCGTTCGTTCGATTCAGTCGACGGACGTCCACTGCTGAGTGCTGGACAAAGGCATTTTGCAATAAATGGCAGTCCGCACGGTCCTGGGTCACTTGTATACAGCGGTCGGAGGTCTGCCAACACTGTGCTTTCCCGTGCGGGGTCGCCCTACCAGGGCTTTGGGTCCTCAACGTCCATCGTTCCTACGAGCTATATGTCCCCGTATATTGCCACTTCAGCTTCGCCTTATGCTATGTCGCTTGAGCTATGTCGATGACTCTGGTTCGTCTACGGATCTCCTCATTTCTTTCAGATATTAGTAGTTAGTATTAATGGTAATCTCACAAAGCAATTGATCATATTAAGCTCTACATAATATAACATCCTAAAACCATGGATAGATCTCAGACTACATTGGATAGATATAAGTTGTTTTCAATTAAAGTGCAATCATACTACTATAATGTAACTTTTATATTATAGTGACATTTTCATTAAATCCCTAGTTTATTTATTTGTTAGCTTTGTACATACCTCAACCACGGCTCGACCTCTTGACGAAATTTGGTTCACAGGCAATCAAACAGGCGCTTGCGTATTAGAATCGTACTCGTATTAATTAAATATTTAAAATATTATGATGGATTAATTTGCCCTTGAAATGAGCATCTTTATCAAGATTAATATGACGGACAATTGCAAATTCTCTTAGCTCCTACTCGTAATACAAAAGCCTGCGTTAGAGCGTGCTACCTGCGTGGCTTTTTCTCGGAATTTATTGAACGACAAAAAGTTCTCTTCCCTTTAGTGGTTCCCACAATGCCGCAGGAGAGGGGTGAACATCTCAAGTGTAGTTTTTGTCCCCTCTTTTATTTGTAGTGGGCAATAACAAAATCCAGAAATAAACTTGCGTTCCTTAAAATAATTATGGAGTACTTACACATGAACTACATGTTGTTATTGGCAACAGAAATTATTATCTCCATTAGAGCTTCCCTGAATTTACTTGGATCAGGGTGAATTTGTTGTTGTCCCTCTTATATCTGTTAGAGCCTTAATAACCCTTGAAGTAATGAAAATTATTACTCTAAAGTCAACAATATTACGTAGAATTTAAAAGCCATTTCATATAAAAGTATTAAATAAATATGTATTCTTAGAGGGAGCTCATAGAACTTTTGGGTTAAAGTTTAGTATTCAGCTTACATACGCTTGTGACTTATGAGGTAAGAACAACATAACTATAATCTAATAGGAGTTCTTATTTCGGGGCGATCCAATAAGTTGTATCGCAGAACAACATAATATGGTAACGTTACCTACGTTACGAATTACCAAGAGAATCTAATATAAAACGCATTATTGGAGTGCATCTAAGATTTTGTTACGTTAAAATATTCCCGCTATGTGTATTGTAAAGCCTTTCTAATGGTATTATTTTCGCAACTGAGCCGCGTGTAAACACATTAGGTAAGCACAAAGTAGATACTTGGATTTAAGCTGGGGTTCCGATTACAAGACGAAGACTTGCTTAATACGTAGCGACTGCAGATATTCAATAGCTTGCAAAACTATACCGCTACGCTACAAGGAAAGTCTCCGTTGGGGACGAAAGCTGACACCGTTGACTGTGGCATTAGGTGATCGGTGACTTGGTTTCAATTGCAATACTTCCACAGTATATTCTAATACATATTACTGTAAAAAAGTTGATTGTAAGTAGCCTGATGTAAGGGTCTACTGATTTAGAAAGGAGTTCACCAAGCAATTAACACCCGTTAAAATTGAAGTAAACATTCTAATGCTGTTCATTATGGGAAGATGATTTATATGCGATTTTTTAAAAAGAGAGATAATTATGAAGAATGGGATAAGAAACAGCTAAGACCTTGGTTAGACAGTTAAGAGATAAGAAACAGTTAAAACAGCTCGTCATTTTTGTATGTTTGTGTTTTTGTATGTAACGAATAAACTCAAAAAGTACTGGACCGATTTTAATAATTCTTTTTTCATTAGAAAGCTACATTATCACTGAGTAACATAGGCTATACTACTAGATTACTATAGAAATCTTTAGAAATTCTTATTAAAACCAACCGAAGGTGTAAAAAAATTACCCATAAAATGTCTTTCATCGCATACGCTGCAAAGAGTATTAATGATAGGACAAAAAAATGTTCGACAATATTATAGAATATATCAATATCTACAAAAAACTTCGCGAGACCATGTGTCTAACTGATACGTCCGAATAAAACGCAGCTTCGTACATAACTGATTTAATTCAATATCCAAACGCATACAACAGCGGGGTAGTAACTCACACATCTATGATTGCTCATATACATCACAGCTCCTCCCCATCTAGTTTTGAAACCTGTACACAATATTATTCTTTGTATTATTAATTCACAATTTAAAAGGTTTTTGCCTCGGTCTCAATCTCATACGACGGGGCGGGGAAGGTGGGTCACCTGGCTCGGCTGCCGCTGTGCTGGGAGCTACCGTTATATTATTATCACTGTTCGGTATTGACGTTGCTTCTTGTGACCCATCTCCCCCATCCTCGTTCGTTTTCCCCGTAACCTCCCCGGCCGTCTCGCTGGCCACTTCGGAGCGTTCCGTATATAAACTCATTATTGTTGTTAACGGAAAAGAATATCCGTCTGAGTTTCTTGAATGCTTCTAAGTCGTGAAATAGTTATCCCTTTTATAGAGATATTGAAAAATTACTCGTCAGTATATAATTTTATTACATAAAAAAATTAATTAAGTATGTTTTATAAATACTAGATCTGATTGCCTTAATATATGAATTATGCTAATAATTTAAGTTTCTCAGTAAATGATGTAATTCTTCATGTTGATGTTTTTTGCCTGCCTGTGACAGGATGAATGCTAATTTAGGCTAAATTGCATTTTTACCGAATTACTTAAAACTTCTCAGTATATTTAATTAGTCGTATTAAGTGATTGCTTGAAGTCGAAATTGTATAGATATAAAAATATATTTAGCTTTACATAAGATTGTGGGGTATCATAAAAAGTAATTTTTGAGTAGTTATAGGTCAAAACAATCTTTTATTAAACTTTAACTAGCTGTTGCCCACGGCTCCGCCCACCTGAATTTTGGTTTACCACAAATCCCGCAAGAAACGGGAATTTTTCCGGCCTTACACAGTAAGCTGTAAGTCATATCCTGTAGTTTGAACCACTTCAGTCAGGATATGACTTAAGCTCTGATTCTCGAACTCCTAGGAGATGAAATAATATGAAAAACATGTGAAAAATATCTTAACATAATACAGCGATGATAAATTAATCAAAATGAAAGACGAAAGTAATATTAGTGAACCTCAAAAAGAAGTCACTCCCTCATTATTGGACGCTTTCGATTTCCTGAAGTCACCGAAAGATGATTTAAAAGTTACTGGAGGATTGAAAATAATATCTCGCCTTCAGGAAGCTGAGGTAATGGAAGCAATTTATTATAAAAGACTGTCCATTGTTCTTTTTAATCTGAGTTTTAATATTAACATGTTCCCGGCATAGTTAAACTGATTCTTTGCTAGACCATACCATAGAATTGTGTCCTACGAAAGCATTGTGCCCTCTTGTGCCAGATGATACCTATTGATCAGGCCTATTTTAGCTTGATAAATATTTGTACTAGATTCTTCTAGAATTAATATTATAATTTAAATATTTATTCTATTTTCAGAATGAAAAGAATTTACAACATACAAACACACATACACTTCGCCCTTATAATTTTAGTGTGATGTGATAGTGTGATTTCGTAATAATATATCATGATTGTGATTTCGTTTCAGGATCGTGCCGTGGGCGTGCATATCTGAACTGATACGCGGTTTAGTGCCAGACGCGGCGCCTGATCTTGTCATTCACCAGCCGCTCGTGACCAATTTTGTCACTCGTCAACCGCTCGTGCCCGAGCTTGTCAGCCAGTAACCGATCGTGACCGATCTTGTCGGTCGATATCCGATCGTGACCGATCTTGTCGGTCGGTATCCGATCGTGGCCAATCTTCTCGGTCGATATCCGATCGTGGATAATCTTGTCAGTCGATAACCGGTCGTGACCGATTTTATCAGTCGATAACCGATCGTGGCCGATCTTGTCGCTCAACCGGTCGTGCGTAAGCTTCTCCACAGACAGTCGGTCGTGCGAAATTTTGTCGCTCGACATCCGTTCGTGTGACAGTTTATCACCCAACGAGCGATCGTGCGACAGCTTTTCGCTCGACAACCGATCGTGGGACAGTTTATCGCTCGTCAACCGATCGTGCGATAATTTCTCGCCCGACAGCCGATCGAGTTTCTCGCTCGGTATCCGCTCGATCGAAAGCTTGTCGTTCTGAATGCGCTCCA
Organism: Coenonympha arcania; assembly: GCA_036785405.1. NCBI lineage: Eukaryota > Metazoa > Arthropoda > Insecta > Lepidoptera > Nymphalidae > Coenonympha > Coenonympha arcania. The sequence goes on from JAWDAA010000033.1 coordinate 502,619, forward strand.
GTAGCATCTTGTCTCCCGATAAGCGGTCGCTCGATTTCCGTTCCGAAGACGAGAGCGACGATCGGTCCGAATATCTGTCCGACGAGAGGCGGTCGTTGGAGAGTCTGTCTTGTAGCCGATCGGAGGAGAGTCTGTCGGGCGGGAGTCTGTCGCTGGACTGTCTCTCCGGGAATCGGTCCGTCCGGTCGGGTATCCGATCGTTGGGGGTTCTTTCCGTGGGTCTGTCGGGTATCCTCCGGTCGGGCCTCTCAATCGAGACCCTCTCCTGTATCCTCTCGTTGGCCATTCGTTCCGCCTCTCGCTTCCTCGTGAGGGTTTCCGGTTCGTGCGGAGGCGAGACGCGCGCGATGGCCTCCTCGTTTCTCCTCTCGATGGAGCGGTCTCGCACCCGCCGGTCGTCGTCGTCGACGCCCGACTCCGGCGCCGTCGCCTCTATGATGGTCACCTGGCCTTTGCCCTTGCCCCCTTTGCCCTTTCCGCCTTTGCCGCCCTTCCCGCCGCATTCGCCGTCCTTGTGTCTTTGAGTGTAGAAAACCTGGAGACAGAACACAGCCTGATTACTACATTTTCTGTGTCAAATAAATGTTAACTCTTAGAGACAAGACTTTAGGGCACATAACGGATTTAAAAATCAAAAATATTTCCCGCCCGCATTTTGGGCATTAAAAATCTCCTTTCCGAGCGGGTGAGATGAATAGTAAATTCCTCTTCTACTCCGCCCTTTTCTCATGTGTGAGGTCGGCACAGTACTTTTTCTTCCCCTTCCATTCATTCTTGCCAGCTATGCTAAGGACCTTGTCCTTTATCTTGTTCTTTATCCTTGTCCACCAATTTTGCATATAATATATCCTCTGTCACGCAATGCATCCCATCTCTTCTTTGATCTTCCTCTACTTATTCGCCCCTCCACATGCATTAGGTAATCACTAAGAAAAATAATTAATGGGTAAAAAAACAATAATTAAAGATTGAATGGAACAGTGATTCATGAAATCAATATTTAATTAAATGAGAGTGAATGATAAGTTGTGACATAACATTAATTAAAGAAAACGTTTCTGCTATTTTGTAAATAATTCAATTGAATTCTTCTCCTATGGTTCGGGGATAGCCTGATTCAATGAATGGTTAAAAACTAAAATCAATAGCTTCTTTTCTGATAAACCACCGAAAATCTAAGTATAAATTCGAGTAAGATGTTCTAATGTTAGATAGGTATATTTAGGTGATGCAAATAACCGTAAATTACTCAAATGTCCAGATGTCAGACAATGCAAATTATTCAAGTTACAGATTTTTTTTTTTTTTTTTATCGACAGGAAATGCCTAACGCATACCCCTCCGTCAGGGGAAACGGAGGGGTTATGTGGGGCTTGCACCCACTAAAACCTGTCCCTTGCCACGACGGACCTCGTTGGCGGGAGTACGGGATTCACTTGCGTATTCACCGCGCTCCCGCCAGGCCCTAATGAACACGAAAAAGTATGTGAAATAGCGCGAAATCGAAAGAAGTTTTTAAAATAATATAAGTACGTGTTCCAAATTCAAAATAATTAAAAAGCTGGAAAAAAGAAAAGTTTTTATGTAACAGTATTTATGGCCAGACTAGGTATAGATAAGCAACGTGAGTTTAGTTATTTTCTTTATCAAAAGCTATTTATAAAAAAAAGATTTAATTACCTGGAATGAGCAATTAATTGTTGTGTAGGTATGTATGATTTCTGGTACAAAAGTTGATTTTTTCATAAGATCTAGACATATGGCATAGACAAGATGGCAGATAAACATAGTCTGAACTATGATGTAAGGGAGCTGAAGTTAGGAGCCAGTTTCACCAACAACAAGGCTTCACAGTATCATACTATCAAATGTAAGTAAATGCAGAAAATTATGATGTCTTTGAACAGATAGGACTTAATTTGACGGTTGTTTCCAACACCTAGGCAGGCTCTACTATCAGTACATTTTTACATACTTGAATGGGCATTATCCTTTTGCTAACATGCAAATAACCACTTAACTGTTTCTACCAGTATGACACTGGAATGCTAAATCGCTTGACCATTTCTTTTCTGAAAGGATGGTAACTAGCCACGGCTGAAGGCAGACTCTTTACTAGAGATGCCACGAATATTCGGCTACTATTCGGCCGAATAGTACTTACTATTCGGCCGAATACCGAATACCAAATCGTGGACAAAAAAGACACATCATATTACTCAAGATTTGTATTTATTACCAAATTACAATATTTTAATAAGTAAAATTAATCAGCGGTAAGTTGTGATGGATAAAAACAAGCTTTTCCGCATTTGATGGTAGCAAACGATTACGCTTTTCATCGTAAATAATACCAGCTTCAGAAAATAACCTCTCACTATACACGCTACTCCCGGGAGAAGAAAGATAAACTTTAGCAAATTTTGAAAGGTTTGGGTATTTCCTATCTAGGCGAGTAGTTTTCAAATAAAAATCTATTTCACTTGCTACAGTATTCTTCTCCATGATCTCCTCATCATTACTATTTCGCATAATATTATCAGTAGCGACTTACTCAAAGCAGTTCCAGAAACTGTCGTTATTTCAAATGTCTTACCATTTTCATTTAAGTTTCTTTTCTTACGAAGTGGTAAAGAATCTTCATTAGTACTACTAGATTCATCATCATCGACAAGCATGTACTTAGTGCCGAATGTTCGGCAGCCGAATATTCGGCGCTTCGGCCGATAACGTTGCCGAACATTCGGTATTCGGTATTCGGCTAAATCACTATTCGTGGCAACTCTACTCTATACCAAACCATTTCACTTATCCATATCTGTGATTTATCTACAATCTTTATAGAAATCTGTTGAGTGCACTTGCCATTATTGAAACAAAATTAAAAAATGTATGTGAATGACATATCTGATCAATAATTGATCACACAACATGGAAGACTACTTTCATTCTCAAACAGTTTTTTTTAGTTCCATATATTTATGGAATGAGCAATTAACAGGTCTAGCTATGACAATCATAGATAAGCCATCATCAACTTCTTAAATACAGAAGATATAGATAAGCCATATGGCAGGCTATGCTAGAGGATTCTTTCGTGACAACCTGCTAGGCAGTTGCGTAAGAAAAACCATTTCATAGCTGTCTTAAGCGTAAACAAATCCTGCCACTTGATTGGCTGGAAAAAATGTAAACTACAGGTTCTACCCATCAGTGGGCTGAATTTGTGTTTACAATAACAACGAATATATTCCTCTTATGTTTATTTAATAACATTGAACTCATTTTCAGATGATTTCAAGCCAGCTTCTGTGGACGTGAACAAAATGGCCACTGTGGACGTTGGAACTAATAACCAAGTGACAGTAACTGTGCCGCATTTAGGTAAACCACATCGTTAAATATTCATTAACACATACAGTGGAGCTACTAAATATGAGAAGAACCCCTCGCCATGTAAAATCAGTAACTATAACAACATCTGTTACATGGTAAATGTATGAGAATATTGCCTGGCGGTTTGAAGTGAAACTTCTTTACGCGTCATTGGGCATTTTATGAGTTGAACCCGCAAAACTTACTGTAAATGACACACCACAGTTGTTTACAGTAATCACAGTACATGTAGAATCTGACGCTGTGGCGCTGCCTAAGCGGAAGGACTGCAAAAGAGTCCTGTGGCCTGAGGCTAGAAGTGTAAAAATCTTTAGGCATCATTGGGCATTTTATGAGTTGGGAAAAAACCATTGAACCCGTAAAACTTACTGTAAATAAACAACACGCTACAGTTGTTTACAGTAATCTCAGTACATGTAAATTCTGACGCTGCGCAGGTATCTACCCGGAAAGACTGCAAAAGATTTCTTTGGTCTGAAGTGTAAACATCTTAAGGTGTCATTGGGATTTTTTTGACTTGAGAAAATCTATTGGACCTGCAAAACTTACTGTTAACGTCACGCCACAGTCGTTTACAGTAGCAATGGATTTTTCCGAACTCAAAAAATGCCCATTGACACCTATAGAAGTTTACACTTAAAAAATCCAGGACACAGGAATCTTTTGTAGTCTGTCCGGGTAGGTACCTGCGCAGCGTCAGATATTACCGTGAAAAAGTAATATCTAGCCAATGTGATTACTGGATGATGAGCACAGTACGGCATGTCATGTCTTAAGCATGTTCCAAGCATGTCATCAGTATTAAATTCAATAAATGCTAAATTGCAGATGGTGCGGGCGTTCCACAGACAGTATTCAAGGGAAGTCAGAGGCCTTATACCAAGGAGTGCGTACTTATCATAGATAGAGTTACCGGAGAGATTACTTTAGAGAAACTGTCAAGCAATATACAAGTTAAGAAGACAAGGTACGACAAGTCGAATTATTAATAATTGGTCCAATGCGAGTCGGGCTTGCGCACACACACAAAACACCTCTTACTCTGCCCACCAAATTCCAAGGGTCAATTAAAGGGTCTCCCATACACCAAAATGTTTGTTGTATGGGAGACCCTTTAAATATTTTCCGTTATTTTGCGGAAATCCATAATTAGCAGGACAGATTAATTTGTTTTGCCATAATCCGCTACTTGAAAAGAAAAGATTCTGTATGGTACAATATGCAGGAACACTGCCCACATGAAACAATACACACAATTTTCCAACACTTTCTTCGACGCACGTTTCGTCCCGACACCGGGACATCTTCAGGAGATGTTGATATTGTACCATACAGAATCTTTTCAAGTAGCGGATTATAGCAAAACAAATTAATTGTAACTGTCCTGCTTTCTTTAATTTAACTATTTATTTTTAAAGTGTAAATATTTTAACACGTTCGCCGCGGAAACTGATTTCTAGGATTTGTCGTGGGTGCGTTACAGTACGATTAGGACTTGTACTAGACTTTTTTACGGTGCTATACAAGACAGTATTGACTCGTGCGATATCTCCAAAAAAAAATACGTATAGTTTTATCAGTTTAAATCCAATTCGTATTAGTCTATAAAATTATTATTTTTTATTAAATTACCTATTATTTGTTAAGGCAGGCACAGAATATAACAAGTATATAAAGATCTATAGCTTATTTTAATTACTGATCAATACTGACTTGTAACGCACTGAAAATAAGGAAAAATGACTTCTCTTGTATACTAGTCAAAAATTATCCTTCCCGACGTGTTTAAAGTTTTGATAAATTAAGACTGAACAAAACATCATATTTGAACATGTTCGACCTCGGTTACTTCTTTTAGAATAGTTAGAGAAAGCAACAATATAAGTGAATAATAATTATGATTGTAATATTAACAACAGTCAAGCCAAAGATTTTGAATCGGATCACAGTTTTCTGCTCCAAAGAACAGCTACAGTAAACAATATTTTAGTATCATCTCCACTGAAAAGAAATTCACAGTTGCCTGGCTTTGCAAAATATTAATAGATTATACTCCAGTACTGTAGTGTCTCTCCAGAGTAACAATAGTGAAATATTATTCCCACTCGTTCCCATAAAAATAATATTGTTCTGGAACTATGGTACTTGACCTTTTAACAATTGCAGTCGTGCGTAGTTTTAGGTATTTTATTGCGAGTCAGATCACGAGCTTGTTTTATCAAACTTTGTTCATCTCGAAAAGCGTGTTTCCAACATTTTGATATCAAGCCTTGAAGCCTAACAACTCTCATTATATTTGTAAGGGCTATTTTAATTTGAAAATGCTGTTGTTTCTCAAAATATTAAAACAAACAATTATAATTTTAAACCAAACTAGGTATACATAGAAACCTAGCGGATGACACAAGCAGTTGCAAAATGTACTTGCACGGTGCAAGACACATTACATAATAGGTCAGAAAAATAGCGATGGAAAAGCATTCTTTTCGATGTTCGTGACTGAAAAAGGATCGTGACTAATTAATACCTCCCAATTTATTTTAAAATGCTCTTCATGCAGTCTCTACCTAAATATGATGTAAAATAGTTCATAAATAATACCATTATCCTTTCGAGCCGGCATTTAAGCAACGAGGGTTCTTGATAGTTTTTTTACACACTACAAGTTAGTTCTTGGCTACAATCTGACCTGTTGGTAAGTGACAATGCAGCCGAAGATGTTATCGTACTAACGTGGAAAGAGACAGACTCACTGTTCTGTTCGCCCCTGTTCCTGATACAGGGGTTAGTACAGGTTTTAACTGGAGAAATTAGATTCGTTTGTTCGATGCGAGTCGATTCGAAATTCGTACAAAAACCTGTACTTACCCCTAGACCCAAGCCAAATTATAAATTTTAAAATTCTAATGTGGCTTGTGACGGGAATCGATTCCGCGATTTCCCACTCGAATCCACGTGTGCCACTGCACCAGGGTGGTCGTCAAGTAGTTTATGAACTATAAACCTCTACTGGCGAGTGGCGAGTGCTTCTGCGGACTGGCGGAGGAGAACCCCCACCATGTCTTGTGGGAGTGCTCCTTATACGTGGACCTCCGGTGCTTGCTGCTGGACGGTATCGTTCGCAAAGTTTCTGGCCCAGTTTATTATCAGGATCTCGTGGGTTCGGCGGCCAACTTCGGAAAGCTACGGGAGTTCGCGCACGCGTGGCATAAGTGCCGAAGCGGCTTGGAGTGACACAGAGAATTTATGCTGTGGACAGCGACGGCGCGGCGAGTCCGTCTTTTTGTATCGTCCTGCCCCAGAATGGGGAGAGTGAGCCCATAGGGACAAGGAACGAGAGGAAACAACTTGTATGGAGTCAAGAAGGCGCCCCGGGAACACGCCAAGAGCAAGTACCGAACGGGCGCCCTCCCGCGTTTCGGCCCCCATAACCGCGAGGTTGATTGGGCCATGGGTGGTGGAGGGTTGTCCCTATAAACTACTACTAAATTCTGTGGTAAAATGGCCTCTTACCTGGCCTGGCCAAAGTTTCCTCCAGCAGCAGCCGGCTGGCCTGGCACGCGGCGGCGTTGCGGCGCTGCGCGGCGATGGCGCCTGGTGAAGAGGGGGGTCTGTGGCTCAGGGACCCTGCTGTCGGCGTACGAGTGCCGCGTCCCTGCCGTAGCTCCTACTGACACAGGCCGGCGATTGTCGGCGGGGCGTGACACCTTGAAAGAAGAAAGAGGTTTTTAAGGCACCCGGTAATGTGAGGTAACTATTCGAATCATCAATAGATCAAGAAGCGGGCTGAAAAGCCGCAGGATCAGGCCCTACACGATGGGGTATGCTTCTAAAATAACGATAGTTGTATACCTACATACTTTTAACTTGAAGAGAAATTGTACATACTTTTAACTTGAAGAGAAACGGGAAAATATTAGGTATGGAACCCTAAAAATGGCCACAATTAGGTTGAGCTTTTATGTGACGACCGATTTTTTCAAAATCAATATATAACTATAACCAGCAAGCGGAAATATTTAGTGATCAAAATTAAATTAAATGGCATAACAATGGTTAATACAAGAATTTTGGAAACGCCTGAGGGAGTAAAGCAGAAGTTCAACGTGAGCGAAGCCGCGGGCGTTTGCTAGTTAATTCATAAAATGAACACTAAAAGGTTAGCCTAGTAATTTTAGTATCGAATTCTGTCGCGTGGCGTATAAAATAATATTACGTAACGCAATGTATGGGTTCGTAATGCTATGGTATAGTCCTTAATGCCATGGTATTGGGTTACGCATAACGACTTCTGCGTCTTTGGAAGTGTGCTAAGGTTAACACTATAAAGATCTGCGAGGTTTAGATTTTTTATAGGATCCGACCGAAAACGGGATTATCTGCCATAACCGAAACCACAGTATACCATGATCCGAAACTTATATTATTTTTTAGTTTTTGCTGTTTTTAATTGAATACTAACAACATTTTTTAGCAAATTACGTGTCTTGATGTATTAAGATTTAAGAGCGTTCATGCGAAACGGCGTTTCTCGCGTTTCGTACCATACTAATAAGGTATTCGTTGGCGCTGACGCAATTTTGCGCCGATATTGGTATTACAAAAAAATTATAGTAAAATAAATATACAACTTATTAAAATAGTAAATAACCAGTGACATTGAATATTAATTGAATTAAATTAGGTACTGTAATTCAGAAATAACAAAATATCTTGGATTTTATCCTAAAACAATACGTTTACTTTATCGAAAAATGCTAAAAATGACACTATACGGTTTATGGTTTTGAATGAAAATCTAGGAAAATCGTGTTTTTTTTGAGACACTTTTTAGTAAATGTTATTAATTTTCTAAATAATATGTCATTGTTATAAGTTTGTGTTATGAAACATGGCAAATATCTTGCATCAAAATAGAGCTTCCACCGCTAAGTGAGTAGCCTTTATCTTAAACTCTCTAATGAGAAAGTTATACACATATTTACAAATATTTTTGAGACAAAAACTAGATTATGAAATGCCAAATAATATGATGGCAATTATCTTATCAATAATAATTGAACACATGATACTCTTATGTTAGTTCGAAAATTGTCAATTTTGACTGAAGCATAATTCCAACGCATGAACGCTCTTATGTAGTTATAGTCCAAGATCCCAGGGCCGCCAGACGTTACGTATTTTCTGACGAACAAAATGTGCACGATTGAGTAGTGTTAGTATGTACTAAGAGCGCATGCATACTTACTAGCCTGCTTAGTGGGCCAATTTTCATGTATCAGGTAATCAAGGAGCGCGAGGGCATTATCCACGCTCCTACCCACAGAGATATTAAAATTGAGTTTAGGGGATGATTGGCCCCTTGGATCGGTCTGTCTTCTTGTAAAAGGTTTTAAAATAGTTGTCTGGTAGACATATATAAAAATGGAGCATCAGAATTTACGTGAAGTTAAGTAATTATTTTGTGAGCTTTAAAGCGTCTGCAAAGCAATACGGCCGACGGAAAGTGTCTGGGAGTATTGGCGACTTATTTTTGAGGGTATTGCCTAAAATATACGTGAAAATCAGCTTGGAGAATTTACGTGAGGTAAGTAATGTTTTTATGTACCTTGATTACCTGATACCTGAAAATTGGCCCACTAAGCAGGCTAGTAAGTATGCATGCGCTCTTAGTACATACTAACACTACTCAATCGTGCACATTTTGTTCGTCAGAAAATACGTAACGTCTGGCGGCCCTGGGATCTTACTCTATTTTTGGAAAACGGTAAAAGTAAAATTTCAAGTGTCTATCACGGTTCAAGAGATAGAGCCTAGACAGACGGACGGACGGTCGGGCGACGAACTCTTAGTAATAGGGTCCCGTTTAGGGTTCCCGTGCGATGCTTGTAGTACTTAACCGTTGAGGTAAATTTACTTACCCTTCCAAGTTAGTACGATAACATCTTAGGCTGCATCATCAATACCACTATACAACTAGACGTATAACATAGTACGCATAGTATCTGTATACTATAACTAGACGTATGTATTTTACGCCGGGTATGTATAGTATGATATCGATATGTCCGAGTGATGCATCACGGTCGTAGTACGAGTGGCGAAAATATATGTACTACTAATGAAACAAGTGAATTGAGGCCAACGAAAGATTACAAGTTTAAATATAATCCCTGACTCCCAAACTAGGAAAACCCGTCTCTTGGGAGTCAGTGTATTCGAATACATACACGGCCAAACCAAACTACTACCTACTATCAATGACTTCTAATAGAAGTCATTGCCTACTATAATCACTGAGCATTTGTTTAATAATCTGTGTCTATGATCTTCATCTCTTTTTTAAACGACGCGGAAAACATCGCCTCCGTTGTAGGAAAAATTGCGGAAACTAACCATAAAAGCGGAAAACTGCGTAAAAACAACAGATGTAATTTAAACGCCATATAGCGCAGCTATTATTAGGATCGATGGTTTATAACTTTATAATAGGTATGTGACGTGGTGTGATCGATCAATGTCACATTACAACGCTTCCTCCTTTTTCCACGCTGTGGAATTTATTTGCTCTTAGCGTTATGATTATGAATCATAAGCTTATGAGTTCTATTTTTTTAATGTCAGCATTCACTATGCTGTTTTGAAGACTGAGGGTGCAGATTTTGGCAGGATGTCCACGACATTCTTATCTCAGATATAAAAGCTATAATTCAATTAAGTGTTTAAAACTCCATTCTTTACTCTCTTTGATGCATTAATCATAGTCCTTGCTTGTATAAGAATCCGCGATACAAGCTAAAGACCTATCCAAATCAAAACACTTATTCTATCACATAGGTCCTATGTTACAGGCACCTATGAAATGTTAGACACTACAGCATTTTTGCACCGAGAATAACTGGTAAGACAAGCAATTTACTAGATGCTCTCTAAATCTGCTAAAGTTCCTCAACTGCTGAGCACATTGTACACAAAGTGTACAATGTGCTCAGCAGTTCAGGTGTGTGTTCAGGTTCCCTCCGTCCCACAACTGAAACAAATGCTCTGTTAAAATTGTGTACAGCGAGGCTGGTTAAACTCACTTCTATCTAATGTTTGTGAAGCTAAACTTTTACTATTGACAACACACTGTTAATAACTTACAGGATGTCCAGATAACTTCTCATATGCCTCCTCCAAGTTGTATTGACTGATTGGAGACATCTTGCTCTCAGTGTCGAGGCATGTCATGCAGACCTGCAAATGTAGTTGTCTGATTAAGAAGGCTGATTGTATGAGTTTTTATTTAGCTTGCTTAAAGTCGCCTCAAGAAAGATTTACTAAAATTGATAAGGACATATGCTCGCGACATAGTTACCAGCACAGTCGAGGGAACAGCGCCAGTGCGGAGTTGCCATGAGCCACTTTCTGTTTCACAAATGTCATCTTGCAGGAAGTGCTGCGAGCAGACCACAGCAGAGTCCGGCAGTTGAGAGTCTTGTACACCGAGGGCTCTGAGCCAGGCAGCGCGGAGATCTGGTTCACTGGGGAAGCTGAAAGGTCCCATTTACATTGTAAACAATCAAGCTTAAAAAAGAGACTGCATACACAATTACACAAACTACTCAACAAGTCAGGGCGACTGGTATCGCACTGTCACTGCCTGCCAGACGCCAGTCCCAATCAAGCTTAAAATAGAGACTTTCATATTTATCAGCATGTAGGTACTCCTATTTATGTTACTGCAATCAGAACCTTCTCCATAAGTTGCAACACTACACTCGACACTAAACAATACACCAGTATGAGATGTGTTAGTGTACCAGTAACCTGCTGAGTGACCCACGTTAAAAAGAAACTCGGCTCCATCTAGCCATGCTGAGTATGATTGGTTGGTGCTTACTACACTACCAAGTAATAGCGAGCTCACTTGACGTGATACTCAGTTTGCTGCATACACAAACTGCTCAACAAGTCAGGGCGACTGGTCTGACTCTGTCACTGCCTGCCAGACAGACTCATTTCTGATGAAATCCCCCCTACCTATTTGCCCCAAGCTTAGGTACTTGAATTCAGGTCTTGAGTTGAGCCGAGCTACGAAATCCGAATATACCCTGTAATGTTGGAAAGGGGATGTTGGTATGGTGTGGAATAAAAGTTGGGTTATGGTTGACCGGACACTGAGTCAATTTAGAGCGTATGAACCTTTGAGTCAAGGACCGTTCGGCGATATCACTCAGAGTCCCTCACGCTTCGTGATCGTCAAGGATAGGCATTAAATTAGACAACAAGCAGCAAAGTACAAAGTACATAATTATATTTAAGATCATTGAAATTGGTTAGTTTTTACATTAGGTTTACTTAATTAGCTACGAGTTTAAGTACTAGGTCAAGCGCAATCGAATCTTTTCCGAAAGTTCATGTTGGCTTCAAAGGGACAAGGGTATTGCCTGAGGGGCGTAAAAAGGGGAAATCACTTCCCTGTGCTCTCCGCAGGTCGAGTCCGCTTGCGCCGTGTTGTAGGGCTCGAGGAGGCGGCGCGCCGGCGGGCCAGCTACGCTGAGATGGCGCCACGTGCTGGGTCCCACCGGCGTGATGTCAGCTGCCAGCAACACGCCTGCCGAAGGTGCGGGCGTTCTGCGGCGCGCCCAAGGTGTAGTAGCTCGGCTCTTGGCGTGGCCAAAGGTGGTGATGCTTTGTAGTCGGATTGGAGACTCGTTTTTAGAAGAGGGTCCACTTTAGCACTTTATTCGCGCACATGACACTTCCGAGCACTGACTCGATATAATGTTAGACTCTTTACTTAGGCTAGAGTATCGGATCGCGTTGCGTGACCGTCACAAGACGATTTTTCGCCGGCGCATGGCGGCGTTAGTCGCGCCACGCTGGCGTATTTCCAACCGAATATATTAAGTATTTCCCCAGGGAGTCGGTTCCTGGGGCGTTAAAACGCGGTCGCGAAGCGAACCTCGTGAGGAAAGGGACCTTCCGGCTTCAGCCGGAGGGGCTGAAGGCCGTTCACGTCATCGTGAACAAAAAAATTAAAAGAAAAACTCAGGAGCGCATGAGTGCGTCTCGAGAGGCTTCACCCGACTGCTCGAGTGTTGCTACCCTCGCTTTCTTGTGCGGGCTCGCCATAGACAAGATTTGGCGAAGATGTAGTGTGCAACACTACAATACCCCCTTTTTCGGCAAAAGAGATAGCCGGGCTATCTCACAGGCCTCCCACTTCAAAGGAAGAGTCGTTGCTCTACAAAGAGGAAATGGGTTAGGGGTAGGGTGTATGTAAGAGTCCAAGTGTGCATGTGGGCGTCTATAGGCCAAGTGTGAGTTAGATTAAATTTGTTAGTATTAATTTTAGCTTTAGTTTTAAATATCCTATGTAATTATCTTAACTATATTCAACTGTTCCTTTTGTGCTGATCCACTCATATTTTCATAATTGATAGTTTAGTTTGCCTAAAGTGACCCGGGTTTGAATTTAGAATAAAAACCTTTTGTACTTCTCTTTCTTACATCATACCTAACATACTTGATAAGTTGTAAATAGTTGAGGTACCTCATAAGACTTATAGAATTCTAGTTCTGAGATTAGTGTTTGTGGTTAGTGAACTGAGGAGAAAAAAAAACTTATTTTCTATTTTAATTTGATAACTATCTTGTTTATTGTAAATGTTGTATTTTATTATCGTTTAGGGTAGTATGTATTTACTATATATGTATTTTGTTTTAAATATAATCATAATTTTTATTTTGTGTTACTTGAGTATTATTAATTAGTATATGTAATTTTAAGTGCTGAAAAGGTGATGTTCTATTTATGTTCATCCTTCTCATAGAGTGTGCTTTAAAAGTGTTAGTGTGTTTATATACCTAACCATTTACATATGTACATTATTTATATATGTGTTTTTTTTTTTTTTTTGTTAAAGGAAGAAATTCCTAATAAATTGTTAATGGCAAAAACTTGGTTTTAATTTTTTCCAGGAGAGTATCTATAATTTTGTGGTAGGTAAGGTTTTGTCTATATACTAGCTTAGGTGTAGTAATATAGTTTGTTAAAAAAATTGTGAAATTTAGTGTTAAGAAAGAATGTATTTCAATGGTACATTCTGGGTTTGATATAATGAAAATTAAGAACTAAATCAAATGTTTTGATGTAGTTTTATGTTTGTAGGTTTGATATATTGTGTTTAAGAAAATTTAATTATGTCCTTTATGTGGTATTTTCCTTTATTTTTTGCTAAAGTGGACCCTCTTCTAAAAACGAGTCTCCAATCCGACTACAAAGCATCACCACCTTTGGCCACGCCAAGAGCCGAGCTACTACACCTTGGGCGCGCCGCAGAACGCCCGCACCTTCGGCAGGCGTGTTGCTGGCAGCTGACATCACGCCGGTGGGACCCAGCACGTGGCGCCATCTCAGCGTAGCTGGCCCGCCGGCGCGCCGCCTCCTCGAGCCCTACAACACGGCGCAAGCGGACTCGACCTGCGGAGAGCACAGGGAAGTGATTTCCCCTTTTTACGCCCCTCAGGCAATACCCTTGTCCCTTTGAAGCCAACATGAACTTTCGGAAAAGATTCGATTGCGCTTGACCTAGTACTTAAACTCGTAGCTAATTAAGTAAACCTAATGTAAAAACTAACCAATTTCAATGATCTTAAATATAATTATGTACTTTGTACTTTGCTGCTTGTTGTCTAATTTAATGCCTATCCTTGACGATCACGAAGCGTGAGGGACTCTGAGTGATATCGCCGAACGGTCCTTGACTCAAAGGTTCATACGCTCTAAATTGACTCAGTGTCCGGTCAACCATAACCCAACTTTTATTCCACACCATACCAACATCCCCTTTCCAACATTACAATATGACTGAGTCAATTTAGAGCGTATGAACCTTTGAGTCAAGGACCGTTCGGCGATATCACTCAGAGTCCCTCACGCTTCGTGATCGTCAAGGATAGGCATTAAATTAGACAACAAGCAGCAAAGTACAAAGTACATAATTATATTTAAGATCATTGAAATTGGTTAGTTTTTACATTAGGTTTACTTAATTAGCTACGAGTTTAAGTACTAGGTCAAGCGCAATCGAATCTTTTCCGAAAGTTCATGTTGGCTTCAAAGGGACAAGGGTATTGCCTGAGGGGCGTAAAAAGGGGGAAATCACTTCCCTGTGCTCTCCGCAGGTCGAGTCCGCTTGCGCCGTGTTGTAGGGCTCGAGGAGGCGGCGCGCCGGCGGGCCAGCTACGCTGAGATGGCGCCACGTGCTGGGTCCCACCGGCGTGATGTCAGCTGCCAGCAACACGCCTGCCGAAGGTGCGGGCGTTCTGCGGCGCGCCCAAGGTGTAGTAGCTCGGCTCTTGGCGTGGCCAAAGGTGGTGATGCTTTGTAGTCGGATTGGAGACTCGTTTTTAGAAGAGGGTCCACTTTAGCACTTTATTCGCGCACATGACACTTCCGAGCACTGACTCGATATAATGTTAGACTCTTTACTTAGGCTAGAGTATCGGATCGCGTTGCGTGACCGTCACAAGACGATTTTTCGCCGGCGCATGGCGGCGTTAGTCGCGCCACGCTGGCGTATTTCCAACCGAATATATTAAGTATTTCCCCAGGGAGTCGGTTCCTGGGGCGTTAAAACGCGGTCGCGAAGCGAACCTCGTGAGGAAAGGGACCTTCCGGCTTCAGCCGGAGGGGCTGAAGGCCGTTCACGTCATCGTGAACAAAAAAATTAAAAGAAAAACTCAGGAGCGCATGAGTGCGTCTCGAGAGGCTTCACCCGACTGCTCGAGTGTTGCTACCCTCGCTTTCTTGTGCGGGCTCGCCATAGACAAGATTTGGCGAAGATGTAGTGTGCAACACTACAACCCCAAAAAGTTAAAAACTTGTTTAATCAGTCATCACAACTCATTCTCAGTCTCAGTACTCACCCGTGGAAAGTAATTCTGCCACATGTGGAGAAGTTCTCCGACGTATTTTCTCATAGGCCCATACAACACTGCATTTTCACTAAGATCACCAGTTTCCAACGGCAAATAACCACCTGAATTAGATCATTCAGCCACGGTCTGAATAAATTATCTCGATTAGTTCCACCATCACCAAACCAGAACAAACAACAAACTTATGAAGGAACGCCTGCATTCTCAATGCCCATCACGGGACGTCCCACCGGCTACACCGTTTACCGGCTAACCTATTTATACGCGTTGAAAACAGGACTAGATAAATTAATGTAAATTTGTATATATATAAAAGGAAAACTGACCTATATCAAATTACGGCTAAGATATCTGATGTGTTCTACACCAATCCATGTAATGGAAGTAGAAAGTTGTATTCCTCCACTTATACTAAGAAGACTACAAATTGCTGAACGGTTTTGTGTTAAATTAATCAGTTCAAATAATAATTTAGTTTTAAAGAAAATACTTCCCTATGACGTACCTGACTTTGATATTAGCTCATATATAGATGTAAATATGCTTTTATCTGGTCGATTACCAGACATACTAAGAATTGTTTTATACTCACAGACCCAAACGAAAAATATGTATAAAAGCAAACCATGGCCCTTATATAAAATAGAATATGATGCTTTAATGAATGTTAAGGTTTCTATATGTCAAGAAAAAGTGAATTCTCAAGTAGAAATGTTAAGATATTTAGCTGATAATCATTTCTATACAATTTATACGGATGGATCAAAATCTGAAGAGCATACCACTTCAGCATTTTATGATTCCCAAAAGAAAATATCTAAAACTTTTAAAATTGACAATTTATGGTACAGCAAGGCCAGGTGACTGTCAAGCGGAGGAAAAAATCGGCCAACGCACCCAACCATAAAAAAATGTTTGAAGAAGCACAAATGGTTAGAAGAGTCAAAGCATATTTAAATAGAATGCATGTGGAAACAGATGAAGAACGCCTTCATGCCTTGTCACTAGAATGTGAGGGGTCGGGCCCGGCACCGACGATCCCTCGTCGACGACATCCGTCACCTTCTCTATCGACCACCAGCAGCGCGTCTTCAGCCAGCGAGGGTAAAAAGAGCTTCGCTGGAAATAAATTCGGTGCCGCTTCGCCCCAAGCCGTGCGAAAGTTGCTCGCGCTGTCCGAGCCCGCCAAGACTAGGCCTCATCAGCCGCGACCACCGCCATCGGGCCCGTCCCCCTGCACGCATCGCCGGGACGGGCCCGCGGCGGGCATCTGCTGCTCGCGCGCGGCGCACGAGCGATCTCACTCCGACACTCCCACGCCGCTGCCGGTGGACCTGTCGGCCGAGAGCAGCAGCGTGACGTCACTGGTGAACTTGCCATTGAGGAAGACCGGCTCGGCCACGTCGAGCGACAGGAATCGTAGGAGGCGTAATTGTCATATTGTTATGCGTAGCGTACGCGATACGCTTGCGCTTAATAAATATAAAACGTTAAAATACTCAGTATTTCTTATTCATTACTCAAATCCTTCTATCTTGAGCGCTGTGAGATAAATCTCATCAACAAAGTCAATGTTCGATTGCGAACATAACATTATTTATAATCTATTTGCATTTTTATTGAAGTGGCAGTGGGCGGGCCATATCTGTCGCAGAACCGACGGCCGTTGGGGCAGACGTGTTCTGGAGTGGAGACCGCGGGAAGCGGATCCATCGCAAACCACGTCCGAGCTAGCTGCCAGCTGCGGTGTTAGTGATAAAACTGATTTAGTTCACTTGAAGCAAATTGGGAAGGTGAAAAAGCTTGAAAGGTGGGTACCTCATGAATTGAGTGCAGCAAACCGACAAACGCGCGTAGACTGCTGTGTTACATTACTCAACCGGCACAGTAATGAGGGGATTTTAAATCGAATCATTACTTGTGATGAAAAATGGATCCTGTATGATAATCGGAAACGCTCATCGCAATGGTTGAACCCTGGCGAACCAGCCAAATCCTGCCCCAAACGAAAAATTGACTCAAAAAAAATTACTTGTGAGCGTTTGGTCGCACGCGGCGCGCGGGCGCGTGCGTCGCCCGCAGCGGCCGCAGCACGCCGTCACCGTCGTGGACTGCTGCGACAGGCTGACACGCATTATACGCAAGTCACTTCACTCCAGTCCAAGCCGTCAATGGCCAATCAAGTTCACTTTGAACATAACGACGACTTTAAGGACGCGTATAAACCGAGCGTTTTATCCTTACGTCTGTAAAAAACAATAAAAGTTAGATAAATCTGACGGTAGGTCCTCGCGCGCGCGCCCGACGCGCTGCAGCTGGCCACGCGCCTCGACCTGCCCGAGCTCTCCATACAGGTATAGTACATGCGCGAGTCGGCGCAGCGCTCGCAGCTGGCGGCGCTGTGGGGCGCGCGCGCGCTGCGCCGCCTGCAGCCCGCGCGCGCGCCCGACGCGCTGCAGCTGGCCACGCGCCTCGACCTGCCCGAGCTCTCCATACAGGTATAGTACATGCGCGAGTCGGCGCAGCGCTCGCAGCTGGCGGCGCTGTGGGGCGCGCCGCCTGCAGCCCGCGCGCGCGCCCGACGCGCTGCAGCTGGCCACGCGCCTCGACCTGCCCGAGCTCTCCATACAGGTATAGTACATGCGCGAGTCGGCGCAGCGCTCGCAGCTGGCGGCGCTGTGGGGCGCGCGCGCGCTGCGCCGCCTGCAGCCCGCGCGCGCGCCCGACGCGCTGCAGCTGGCCACGCGCCTCGACCTGCCCGAGCTCTCCATACAGGTATAGTACATGCGCGAGTCGGCGCAGCGCTCGCAGCTGGCGGCGCTGTGGGGCGCGCCGCCTGCAGCCCGCGCGCGCGCCCGACGCGCTGCAGCTGGCCACGCGCCTCGACCTTCCCGAGCTCTCCATACAGGTATAGTACATGCGCGAGTCGGCGCAGCGCTCGCAGCTGGCGGCGCTGTGGGGCGCGCCGCCTGCAGCCCGCGCGCGCGCCCGACGCGCTGCAGCTGGCCACGCGCCTCGACCTGCCCGAGCTCTCCATACAGGTATAGTACATGCGCGAGTCGGCGCAGCGCTCGCAGCTGGCGGCGCTGTGGGGCGCGCGCGCGCTGCGCCGCCTGCAGCCCGCGCGCGCGCCCGACGCGCTGCAGCTGGCCACGCGCCTCGACCTGCCCGAGCTCTCCATACAGGTATAGTACATGCGCGAGTCGGCGCAGCGCTCGCAGCTGGCGGCGCTGTGGGGCGCGCCGCCTGCAGCCCGCGCGCGCGCCCGACGCGCTGCAGCTGGCCACGCGCCTCGACCTGCCCGAGCTCTCCATACAGGTATAGTACATGCGCGAGTCGGCGCAGCGCTCGCAGCTGGCGGCGCTGTGGGGCGCGCCGCCTGCAGCCCGCGCGCGCGCCCGACGCGCTGCAGCTGGCCACGCGCCTCGACCTGCCCGAGCTCTCCATACAGGTATAGTACATGCGCGAGTCGGCGCAGCGCTCGCAGCTGGCGGCGCTGTGGGGCGCGCGCGCGCTGCGCCGCCTGCAGCCCGCGCGCGCGCCCGACGCGCTGCAGCTGGCCACGCGCCTCGACCTGCCCGAGCTCTCCATACAGGTATAGTACATGCGCGAGTCGGCGCAGCGCTCGCAGCTGGCGGCGCTGTGGGGCGCGCGCGCGCTGCGCCGCCTGCAGCCCGCGCGCGCGCCCGACGCGCTGCAGCTGGCAACGCGCCTCGACCTGCCCGAGCTCTCCATACAGGTATAGTACATGCGCGAGTCGGCGCAGCGCTCGCAGCTGGCGGCGCTGTGGGGCGCGCCGCCTGCAGCCCGCGCGCGCGCCCGACGCGCTGCAGCTGGCCACGCGCCTCGACCTGCCCGAGCTCTCCATACAGGTATAGTACATGCGCGAGTCGGCGCAGCGCTCGCAGCTGGCGGCGCTGTGGGGCGCGCCGCCTGCAGCCCGCGCGCGCGCCCGACGCGCTGCAGCTGGCCACGCGCCTCGACCTGCCCGAGCTCTCCATACAGGTATAGTACATGCGCGAGTCGGCGCAGCGCTCGCAGCTGGCGGCGCTGTGGGGCGCGCCGCCTGCAGCCCGCGCGCGCGCCCGACGCGCTGCAGCTGGCCACGCGCCTCGACCTGCCCGAGCTCTCCATACAGGTATAGTACGTGCGCGAGTCGGCGCAGCGCTCGCAGCTGGCGGCGCTGTGGGGCGCGCGCGCGCTGCGCCGCCTGCAGCCCGCGCGCGCGCCCGACGCGCTGCAGCTGGCCACGCGCCTCGACCTGCCCGAGCTCTCCATACAGGTATAGTACATGCGCGAGTCGGCGCAGCGCTCGCAGCTGGCGGCGCTGTGGGGCGCGCGCGCGCTGCGCCGCCTGCAGCCCGCGCGCGCGCCCGACGCGCTGCAGCTGGCCACGCGCCTCGACCTGCCCGAGCTCTCCATACAGGTATAGTACATGCGCGAGTCGGCGCAGCGCTCGCAGCTGGCGGCGCTGTGGGGCGCGCGCGCGCTGCGCCGCCTGCAGCCCGCGCGCGCGCCCGACGCGCTGCAGCTGGCCACGCGCCTCGACCTGCCCGAGCTCTCCATACAGGTATAGTACATGCGCGAGTCGGCGCAGCGCTCGCAGCTGGCGGCGCTGTGGGGCGCGCCGCCTGCAGCCCGCGCGCGCGCCCGACGCGCTGCAGCTGGCCACGCGCCTCGACCTGCCCGAGCTCTCCATACAGGTATAGTACATGCGCGAGTCGGCGCAGCGCTCGCAGCTGGCGGCGCTGTGGGGCGCGCGCGCGCTGCGCCGCCTGCAGCCCGCGCGCGCGCCCGACGCGCTGCAGCTGGCCACGCGCCTCGACCTGCCCGAGCTCTCCATACAGGTATAGTACATGCGCGAGTCGGCGCAGCGCTCGCAGCTGGCGGCGCTGTGGGGCGCGCCGCCTGCAGCCCGCGCGCGCGCCCGACGCGCTGCAGCTGGCCACGCGCCTCGACCTGCCCGAGCTCTCCATACAGGTATAGTACATGCGCGAGTCGGCGCAGCGCTCGCAGCTGGCGGCGCTGTGGGGCGCGCGCGCGCTGCGCCGCCTGCAGCCCGCGCGCGCGCCCGACGCGCTGCAGCTGGCCACGCGCCTCGACCTGCCCGAGCTCTCCATACAGGTATAGTACATGCGCGAGTCGGCGCAGCGCTCGCAGCTGGCGGCGCTGTGGGGCGCGCGCGCGCTGCGCCGCCTGCAGCCCGCGCGCGCGCCCGACGCGCTGCAGCTGGCCACGCGCCTCGACCTGCCCGAGCTCTCCATACAGGTATAGTACATGCGCGAGTCGGCGCAGCGCTCGCAGCTGGCGGCGCTGTGGGGCGCGCCGCCTGCAGCCCGCGCGCGCGCCCGACGCGCTGCAGCTGGCCACGCGCCTCGACCTGCCCGAGCTCTCCATACAGGTATAGTACATGCGCGAGTCGGCGCAGCGCTCGCAGCTGGCGGCGCTGTGGGGCGCGCGCGCGCTGCGCCGCCTGCAGCCCGCGCGCGCGCCCGACGCGCTGCAGCTGGCCACGCGCCTCGACCTGCCCGAGCTCTCCATACAGGTATAGTACATGCGCGAGTCGGCGCAGCGCTCGCAGCTGGCGGCGCTGTGGGGCGCGCCGCCTGCAGCCCGCGCGCGCGCCCGACGCGCTGCAGCTGGCCACGCGCCTCGACCTGCCCGAGCTCTCCATACAGGTATAGTACATGCGCGAGTCGGCGCAGCGCTCGCAGCTGGCGGCGCTGTGGGGCGCGCCGCCTGCAGCCCGCGCGCGCGCCCGACGCGCTGCAGCTGGCCACGCGCCTCGACCTGCCCGAGCTCTCCATACAGGTATAGTACATGCGCGAGTCGGCGCAGCGCTCGCAGCTGGCGGCGCTGTGGGGCGCGCCGCCTGCAGCCCGCGCGCGCGCCCGACGCGCTGCAGCTGGCCACGCGCCTCGACCTGCCCGAGCTCTCCATACAGGTATAGTACATGCGCGAGTCGGCGCAGCGCTCGCAGCTGGCGGCGCTGTGGGGCGCGCCGCCTGCAGCCCGCGCGCGCGCCCGACGCGCTGCAGCTGGCCACGCGCCTCGACCTGCCCGAGCTCTCCATACAGGTATAGTACATGCGCGAGTCGGCGCAGCGCTCGCAGCTGGCGGCGCTGTGGGGCGCGCCGCCTGCAGCCCGCGCGCGCGCCCGACGCGCTGCAGCTGGCCACGCGCCTCGACCTGCCCGAGCTCTCCATACAGGTATAGTACATGCGCGAGTCGGCGCAGCGCTCGCAGCTGGCGGCGCTGTGGGGCGCGCGCGCGCTGCGCCGCCTGCAGCCCGCGCGCGCGCCCGACGCGCTGCAGCTGGCCACGCGCCTCGACCTGCCCGAGCTCTCCATACAGGTATAGTACATGCGCGAGTCGGCGCAGCGCTCGCAGCTGGCGGCGCTGTGGGGCGCGCGCGCGCTGCGCCGCCTGCAGCCCGCGCGCGCGCCCGACGCGCTGCAGCTGGCCACGCGCCTCGACCTGCCCGAGCTCTCCATACAGGTATAGTACATGCGCGAGTCGGCGCAGCGCTCGCAGCTGGCGGCGCTGTGGGGCGCGCGCGCGCTGCGCCGCCTGCAGCCCGCGCGCGCGCCCGACGCGCTGCAGCTGGCCACGCGCCTCGACCTGCCCGAGCTCTCCATACAGGTTGTAGTGTTATACACTACCATCTCACTCAATCAACCCCTCCGGTAACCCCAACCTAGAAGTTGGCAACCAGTTGCCTCGTCTGTGGCTTACGCCCACCTTCAAACCCAAGGCACGTCACTAGATAGTAAAACGGAAAAAGGTACATCACTAGCCGGACGTAGATTCGGTCAGCTAGTCGCACACGGACAACCGACGCTTTCGGACGCGTCTAGTCCCTTCAACTTAAAAACGGCTCACTAGCTCGATATGTGAAGCCGCATCAGGGCTCCAGATTCCCCCTGGAGTGAGCACAAGTTCATCGGTCGCTTCGCGACCACCTCAAAACGGGTGTCTAAACCCCACTCGCTCGCACTTCGCGACAGGAGCGAGCGACTTATCCCAACATGGCGGACCACGCCGCGTAATGGCCGTACTTTTTCGTAATCGGCGCTTTGGTGGACGTTTGTTTAGCTCTTGAGATCCTACCGCCAATGTAAAGTAACTATAAGTAACACAGTGCAGTGAAGTGAAGTGATCGTCGAAAATAAGTGATGCCTCCAGGCGAACGAACGCGCTGCACCCAGACGGACACGTGGTCGGGAGCCAGACCATCAGCCCTGCTCCCCATGGTACAGCAGTGAGACGCCAGCGCGTACCCCAGTACGCTCCCTGCTGGTTGGCCGGCCGCCGCCGCCAACCCTCCACGACGCGCGCCTCGGGATCCTGGACAATCCGTATCGTAAACTCTTCCTTTCTCTGTGGACTTTCATCTACCCCATTTCCGCGAGCGCTTCCCGCTAGCGTAATTCGCCACACAATTACCGTCGAAAACGGGAATAATTCGGCCTTGATTTCTAGACTAGTCGCCTAGTACTTTAGCCATTAAGCCAAGCGCATGTATTACTAACCTAATTTAAATTCCGAATACAATTGTAAATGATTTTCTGATCAATCTCTTAGTTTAATTTAATTCCCGACAACCCTGGAGTTGCAGCCATCGACGAGTGACGGATTCCAGAACGGCCCTTGATCCATAAAGGTTCAAGCCAAAAGCCGGCACGAGCTACCTCTTTTCTTTCTATTCTACAAACAGTGCAGCGTGGGTAAGTGGCGGTGAACGATCACCTTCGCCGACCTAGGTCGCATACCCCGGTTAGTGCACCGCACGCTACACAGATGGCGCCCGAACGATAAGTATCATCTGTCACTCGCTTGTCTGGCAACTTCAGAGGTTAGTCGAACTTCATACAACTAAAATCTGCGAAAATATTAATCTGTGTAACCTAATGTCATTCTGTGTCTATGCCATGTCTATGCTTAAGTCACACAGACGTTTCAGCTCCATTCACTCTAATGACAAGCAAACGTCAATTGAATTTGACATCGTTATTATTTCTGACAATACGTCAATCAAGTTTTCAATTGTTTATTCTATTAAATTAAAACTTAAATCTTATCGATTTCTTCGATGTTCAATTAATAAACAAACACTTAAGTCTTTGCTAATTCCAATTACTTAATATAGCAACGGAGTGAAACGCCTGAGTGACAATTTAATATTAATACTAGACAATAATAGACTAAATTAGTGATAACAGTGGATCCCAACCCATACTTGTGATAGCAACGAACGACCACCAGGCCCACCGCGTCTCTTCGAAAAACAAATACATTTAAGGTAACCCCTATTCTATTATTTACAAAATTTTATTCAAATCTTTGAACTTAAAGACCGAAAAATGAGTCAAAACAATGATTCCACCGGTAACCCGGAGACCAAAACAACTACCTCAACCACTTGTTCAACAACGAGAACCATAACCATCCCAACCTCTCAGCGGCTCAACTATAGCAACGCTACCCAAGGTATTTTCCGGACAATCTTTCACATTTTCACCAAAGTTTTATCACGTAACCTTATATACTGTCTCTAACTTTCGTATTATCACATAAATTAGACGAAAATTTTAAGAAAAAATTATTACTGAAAATTCACAACATCGGAGTAAAATTCAAGACAATTAACTGACTATAGCATCTGACAACTAAAAAAATGACGTTTCATATGTCATTACGCAATTTGACATTTGTTTCGTCAAAACGTTTCGTTTTACGTTACGATTTGTTTATACTATGAAATACAAACGATAGAAAAACATTAATAGTTAAAAATAAATACATTTAATTAGCATTTGGTTAGTTTTCCTACAAAAGTATACTTCATTAGCATTAATATTTGAGTTATGTTAAAGTAAATTATAATTTAGTGAAATATATTTCACTTGAAATATTGAAATGAAAACGAAACGTTTGACATTAAAAAAAAAAGTGGTCTCTCTGCTGTGGTTGTCTATGGTCATTACTTGTTTTCGTACCTACGTAATTTCGTACGATTTTTGTCTCAAACGAGTTAGGGTCCAAGAGCGAGCGAAGCGAGCTCGGGACTATAGGGCGCCCCGACTCGGATAATTTAGGTGACGAAGAGGATGGCGGGGCCTGCAAGGCCCCGCCATCCTCTGAGTGGTTATTTTCTTTTATGACCACCCAGAAATTAGGAGCCCCGCGAAGCGGGGCTCCGTCGACCTGCCCTTGGAGGTGGTAAGTGGGAGAAGGTGATGGCTAAGGGTGTTTCTTCCCTTCCTCCCTCCCCCCTCTCATCTCCCTCCACCACGGCACTTCATAATTTTCATAATGCACTTCGTAATTTTCATAATTCATAGTAAAAATAACCTCAAAATTTTTAAATTTAAAAAATTTATTTCTCGGCAACTATTACGTTCCTACAAATATGGCTTGGGGGGAGGGTTACCCCCCTCCCCCCTCCCCTCCCACCCCCCTCCCACCCCCCGCCGTAACGGTAGCGTTGCTATAGTTGAACCCTCTCAGCTCCCACCCCAATCATATGTTAACACTCGACAACGACACAAATGGAAAGACATTATCAAATTTTCTTAAACAAAACATAACTTATGTAATACACCCAACTTCAACTTAACTTTTACCAAAACCAAAAAATATTCTGGTTAATTTTGGAGCAATCCGAGAGATCCACTCCTCTTTTGCAGTCATTCGTGACCGCTTCCTTTTAATAAAAACTGACCACTTAGCAAAAAGTCACTTTTGTTTTTGCAGTCAAAAGCCACTGCCTATCCTTTAATAAATAGTAACTACACATTGTAGAGTTTACACGCAGTAAAACTCATAACAAAAACATGAATACTTTTCGGGTAAAAATTAAAACCAAGTTTTTACAATTTACAAACATTTATTCAAGGGAACTTCCCTATCCACTGTGGATACATCCCCTCTGTCCACAGTAATCATAACCTCCCACTACAAATATACTTTCCCTGGCTACTGTAAATATACATTCCCTATCTATAATGTAAATATAACATTAATTTAAGCATATGCAACACACAACACTTAATTATAGTTCAACGAGAAGCGTCGACATAGTTAACTAAATAACGACCTTTTCTTCAAACTACAATGCATGCTGTAGGTAATAACAATAATAAAAAAAAAATATCTTAGTCTACTTAATCCTATTCAGTAAAATAAGCAAGAAAGAGAGGTGATCGACTCTACACACATCCCTTTCCCACAAGTTATGAAGTACATGATTTTGGAGAACTCAGAATTTCCAAAAACAAATTACACATTCAGTAACTACATATAACACTGAATCATAATATATCAATATAATATTAATATATAATATACTATTCAAATTAAAATTAAAATTAAGTTTTTTTTTCCCCTAATTCAAACACTAACACCAAATATTAAAACTAATTTTGTTCCAATCCTATGAGGTACCTCAACCATTTAGAACTTAACAAGTATGCTAGATAGAATGAATGATAAAATAGAGTGATAGAGTCTTATTCAAAATTAAAAGGCGCCACAATCAAATTTAAATAAATTACAAGAATGCATGAGTAGATTAGCACGAAAGGAACAGTTCCATTTAGTTTAGATAATCACATAGGAAACCTAACAATATCTAAAAACAAAAACTAATAAATAAAACAAATTACAGTTAAATCACACACTACTCACATAACACACCCAACTACAGACTCTACTATAGAGTCATCCTCTTTTTACAACTGACCGGCCTGTCCGATAGCCTTGCTATCTTTCTCCAAAAAACGGGGTATTGTAGTGTTATACACTACCATCTCACTCAATCAACCCCTCCGGTAACCCCAACCTAGAAGTTGGCAACCAGTTGCCTCGTCTGTGGCTTACGCCCACCTTCAAACCCAAGGCACGTCACTAGATAGTAAAACGGAAAAAGGTACATCACTAGCCGGACGTAGATTCGGTCAGCTAGTCGCACACGGACAACCGACGCTTTCGGACGCGTCTAGTCCCTTCAACTTAAAAACGGCTCACTAGCTCGATATGTGAAGCCGCATCAGGGCTCCAGATTCCCCCTGGAGTGAGCACAAGTTCATCGGTCGCTTCGCGACCACCTCAAAACGGGTGTCTAAACCCCACTCGCTCGCACTTCGCGACAGGAGCGAGCGACTTATCCCAACATGGCGGACCACGCCGCGTAATGGCCGTACTTTTTCGTAATCGGCGCTTTGGTGGACGTTTGTTTAGCTCTTGAGATCCTACCGCCAATGTAAAGTAACTATAAGTAACACAGTGCAGTGAAGTGAAGTGATCGTCGAAAATAAGTGATGCCTCCAGGCGAACGAACGCGCTGCACCCAGACGGACACGTGGTCGGGAGCCAGACCATCAGCCCTGCTCCCCATGGTACAGCAGTGAGACGCCAGCGCGTACCCCAGTACGCTCCCTGCTGGTTGGCCGGCCGCCGCCGCCAACCCTCCACGACGCGCGCCTCGGGATCCTGGACAATCCGTATCGTAAACTCTTCCTTTCTCTGTGGACTTTCATCTACCCCATTTCCGCGAGCGCTTCCCGCTAGCGTAATTCGCCACACAATTACCGTCGAAAACGGGAATAATTCGGCCTTGATTTCTAGACTAGTCGCCTAGTACTTTAGCCATTAAGCCAAGCGCATGTATTACTAACCTAATTTAAATTCCGAATACAATTGTAAATGATTTTCTGATCAATCTCTTAGTTTAATTTAATTCCCGACAACCCTGGAGTTGCAGCCATCGACGAGTGACGGATTCCAGAACGGCCCTTGATCCATAAAGGTTCAAGCCAAAAGCCGGCACGAGCTACCTCTTTTCTTTCTATTCTACAAACAGTGCAGCGTGGGTAAGTGGCGGTGAACGATCACCTTCGCCGACCTAGGTCGCATACCCCGGTTAGTGCACCGCACGCTACAAGGTATAGTACATGCGCGAGTCGGCGCAGCGCTCGCAGCTGGCGGCGCTGTGGGGCGCGCGCGCGCTGCGCCGCCTGCAGCCCGCGCGCGCGCCCGACGCGCTGCAGCTGGCCACGCGCCTCGACCTGCCCGAGCTCTCCATACAGGTATAGTACATGCGCGAGTCGGCGCAGCGCTCGCAGCTGGCGGCGCTGTGGGGCGCGCGCGCGCTGCGCCGCCTGCAGCCCGCGCGCGCGCCCGACGCGCTGCAGCTGGCCACGCGCCTCGACCTGCCCGAGCTCTCCATACAGGTATAGTACATGCGCGAGTCGGCGCAGCGCTCGCAGCTGGCGGCGCTGTGGGGCGCGCGCGCGCTGCGCCGCCTGCAGCCCGCGCGCGCGCCCGACGCGCTGCAGCTGGCCACGCGCCTCGACCTGCCCGAGCTCTCCATACAGGTATAGTACATGCGCGAGTCGGCGCAGCGCTCGCAGCTGGCGGCGCTGTGGGGCGCGCCGCCTGCAGCCCGCGCGCGCGCCCGACGCGCTGCAGCTGGCCACGCGCCTCGACCTGCCCGAGCTCTCCATACAGGTATAGTACATGCGCGAGTCGGCGCAGCGCTCGCAGCTGGCGGCGCTGTGGGGCGCGCGCGCGCTGCGCCGCCTGCAGCCCGCGCGCGCGCCCGACGCGCTGCAGCTGGCCACGCGCCTCGACCTGCCCGAGCTCTCCATACAGGTATAGTACATGCGCGAGTCGGCGCAGCGCTCGCAGCTGGCGGCGCTGTGGGGCGCGCGCGCGCTGCGCCGCCTGCAGCCCGCGCGCGCGCCCGACGCGCTGCAGCTGGCCACGCGCCTCGACCTGCCCGAGCTCTCCATACAGGTATAGTACATGCGCGAGTCGGCGCAGCGCTCGCAGCTGGCGGCGCTGTGGGGCGCGCGCGCGCTGCGCCGCCTGCAGCCCGCGCGCGCGCCCGACGCGCTGCAGCTGGCCACGCGCCTCGACCTGCCCGAGCTCTCCATACAGGTATAGTACATGCGCGAGTCGGCGCAGCGCTCGCAGCTGGCGGCGCTGTGGGGCGCGCCGCCTGCAGCCCGCGCGCGCGCCCGACGCGCTGCAGCTGGCCACGCGCCTCGACCTGCCCGAGCTCTCCATACAGGTATAGTACATGCGCGAGTCGGCGCAGCGCTCGCAGCTGGCGGCGCTGTGGGGCGCGCGCGCGCTGCGCCGCCTGCAGCCCGCGCGCGCGCCCGACGCGCTGCAGCTGGCCACGCGCCTCGACCTGCCCGAGCTCTCCATACAGGTATAGTACATGCGCGAGTCGGCGCAGCGCTCGCAGCTGGCGGCGCTGTGGGGCGCGCGCGCGCTGCGCCGCCTGCAGCCCGCGCGCGCGCCCGACGCGCTGCAGCTGGCCACGCGCCTCGACCTGCCCGAGCTCTCCATACAGGTATAGTACATGCGCGAGTCGGCGCAGCGCTCGCAGCTGGCGGCGCTGTGGGGCGCGCGCGCGCTGCGCCGCCTGCAGCCCGCGCGCGCGCCCGACGCGCTGCAGCTGGCCACGCGCCTCGACCTGCCCGAGCTCTCCATACAGGTATAGTACATGCGCGAGTCGGCGCAGCGCTCGCAGCTGGCGGCGCTGTGGGGCGCGCGCGCGCTGCGCCGCCTGCAGCCCGCGCGCGCGCCCGACGCGCTGCAGCTGGCCACGCGCCTCGACCTGCCCGAGCTCTCCATACAGGTATAGTACATGCGCGAGTCGGCGCAGCGCTCGCAGCTGGCGGCGCTGTGGGGCGCGCGCGCGCTGCGCCGCCTGCAGCCCGCGCGCGCGCCCGACGCGCTGCAGCTGGCCACGCGCCTCGACCTGCCCGAGCTCTCCATACAGGTATAGTACATGCGCGAGTCGGCGCAGCGCTCGCAGCTGGCGGCGCTGTGGGGCGCGCCGCCTGCAGCCCGCGCGCGCGCCCGACGCGCTGCAGCTGGCCACGCGCCTCGACCTGCCCGAGCTCTCCATACAGGTATAGTACATGCGCGAGTCGGCGCAGCGCTCGCAGCTGGCGGCGCTGTGGGGCGCGCGCGCGCTGCGCCGCCTGCAGCCCGCGCGCGCGCCCGACGCGCTGCAGCTGGCCACGCGCCTCGACCTGCCCGAGCTCTCCATACAGGTATAGTACATGCGCGAGTCGGCGCAGCGCTCGCAGCTGGCGGCGCTGTGGGGCGCGCCGCCTGCAGCCCGCGCGCGCGCCCGACGCGCTGCAGCTGGCCACGCGCCTCGACCTGCCCGAGCTCTCCATACAGGTATAGTACATGCGCGAGTCGGCGCAGCGCTCGCAGCTGGCGGCGCTGTGGGGCGCGCGCGCGCTGCGCCGCCTGCAGCCCGCGCGCGCGCCCGACGCGCTGCAGCTGGCCACGCGCCTCGACCTGCCCGAGCTCTCCATACAGGTATAGTACATGCGCGAGTCGGCGCAGCGCTCGCAGCTGGCGGCGCTGTGGGGCGCGCGCGCGCTGCGCCGCCTGCAGCCCGCGCGCGCGCCCGACGCGCTGCAGCTGGCCACGCGCCTCGACCTGCCCGAGCTCTCCATACAGGTATAGTACATGCGCGAGTCGGCGCAGCGCTCGCAGCTGGCGGCGCTGTGGGGCGCGCGCGCGCTGCGCCGCCTGCAGCCCGCGCGCGCGCCCGACGCGCTGCAGCTGGCCACGCGCCGCGACCTGCCCGAGCTCTCCATACAGGTATAGTACATGCGCGAGTCGGCGCAGCGCTCGCAGCTGGCGGCGCTGTGGGGCGCGCGCGCGCTGCGCCGCCTGCAGCCCGCGCGCGCGCCCGACGCGCTGCAGCTGGCCACGCGCCTCGACCTGCCCGAGCTCTCCATACAGGTATAGTACATGCGCGAGTCGGCGCAGCGCTCGCAGCTGGCGGCGCTGTGGGGCGCGCGCGCGCTGCGCCGCCTGCAGCCCGCGCGCGCGCCCGACGCGCTGCAGCTGGCCACGCGCCTCGACCTGCCCGAGCTCTCCATACAGGTATAGTACATGCGCGAGTCGGCGCAGCGCTCGCAGCTGGCGGCGCTGTGGGGCGCGCGCGCGCTGCGCCGCCTGCAGCCCGCGCGCGCGCCCGACGCGCTGCAGCTGGCCACGCGCCTCGACCTGCCCGAGCTCTCCATACAGGTATAGTACATGCGCGAGTCGGCGCAGCGCTCGCAGCTGGCGGCGCTGTGGGGCGCGCGCGCGCTGCGCCGCCTGCAGCCCGCGCGCGCGCCCGACGCGCTGCAGCTGGCCACGCGCCTCGACCTGCCCGAGCTCTCCATACAGGTATAGTACATGCGCGAGTCGGCGCAGCGCTCGCAGCTGGCGGCGCTGTGGGGCGCGCGCGCGCTGCGCCGCCTGCAGCCCGCGCGCGCGCCCGACGCGCTGCAGCTGGCCACGCGCCTCGACCTGCCCGAGCTCTCCATACAGGTATAGTACATGCGCGAGTCGGCGCAGCGCTCGCAGCTGGCGGCGCTGTGGGGCGCGCGCGCGCTGCGCCGCCTGCAGCCCGCGCGCGCGCCCGACGCGCTGCAGCTGGCCACGCGCCTCGACCTGCCCGAGCTCTCCATACAGGTATAGTACATGCGCGAGTCGGCGCAGCGCTCGCAGCTGGCGGCGCTGTGGGGCGCGCGCGCGCTGCGCCGCCTGCAGCCCGCGCGCGCGCCCGACGCGCTGCAGCTGGCCACGCGCCTCGACCTGCCCGAGCTCTCCATACAGGTATAGTACATGCGCGAGTCGGCGCAGCGCTCGCAGCTGGCGGCGCTGTGGGGCGCGCGCGCGCTGCGCCGCCTGCAGCCCGCGCGCGCGCCCGACGCGCTGCAGCTGGCCACGAGTATGGAATAGGTCTTACGGTACAAGAACTATAAAATGTGTACCAAAATCCTTAGTTAAGAAATATATACAACAATATAATCTTACCCTTCGGGTTCTTCTTCTTGGTCGTTCACTCTTGACAGAGTGGTCGTGGTTATATACTTTTTAAGATATTAATTGCCACTGCTGCTTTAGCGATAGATTTCCAAAGGCTCCTGTTGGCGGCATTGCGAGAGCTCTCAATAATTGAGGAACTTGTAGCACTCCGAATTAGATCTGTCCATCTCGTTGGGGATCGACCACGTGGACGCGTGCCTTCCACACGCCCTTGAACCACCAGATATACGATGGTATCTGACCTCGATATGTGGCCAAAAACCCTTCGGGTACGGAACCCTAAAAAGTAGGTAAATCGAGCAAGGTGGTGTGGCGCGCCGCGTGAGTGAAGCATTGTTGGGTTTGCACATGTGCGGATTCTGTTTGTTTATGAAACGAAAGCGTATCATTTTTTCATACCGATTCGCACCTGAGCAGACGTCTCGAGACGGGTTCTTCCTAAGAGACGGAGTCTAGTCCCCCCTCTTAGGAAGGACTTGCCTTGAGAAGTGTCTTGAATCGTCGAGCTGCATTGCTTCAAGTTATTTATTAAATTTAACTCTTGTTGGTAACCTAAGTACTGACTGTTTTTTTATATGTTATAGTATAGTTACTAATTACTATATGGCATCTCTCCCACACTTTGTGACAGAGACGGCCAGCTGTGTACTTACAATTTTTATTTTTCTTTTTGTGTTAACTCTATAAAATAAGTAATTAATAATTACAATTGTTATACTTTCTTGCAGGTTCTTTGGATTGGCCTACCTTCGCTTCACTAGTTCTTGTTTCTTTCTTCTTCTTCTGAGTCTGCATAGCATTTTCGAGAAATTCATTCCTCTCTAATACGGATTTTAGTAGAGATTCTAGTTTATCTACCTTGTTGACCTTTTCTAAAACTACCTCCATAGACTGCTTCATCTCTCGTAATTCCGATTCCGTTTTAATAAATTTGTCTAAAAGCGATTCATATTCCTTCGACTGCTCTTCGAAGCGTGATTTCACTTCCCATCGAAATTCTCTCAGCTCCTCAAGTAGTCTTTCTTCCATCCCAATCCTAGACTCGTCCAGCATGACTCCTCCTCCGCGCTCCCTGGTGACATAGCTGGTACTCGGCGTAAACGTTTTATTCATTACAGCACCTCGGACCGGCGTATCGGAGTTGTTACCTTTCGGAGCATCTCGCAAGCACTCCGGACACCTCCAGTTAGTTTTGTAGTCCTCGGACATCTCCTCAAATTGCTTTGTTGACAAAGCCAAGCATTTGAGGTGATACAGCTTCTTACATTTTTCCTGCATACACTCCATATATAATATGTCGTATATAACAGCACTGCATCCATTGCACTTAGTACTCATTTTATAATTTCTTAGCCGCTCTTAAATAAACACGTCCGCACCGCATCGGTGCGCGCGGTGTGACTTGACTTATAAATATAGTTTATCCCAGTCTAAGTTGTAACGTAACGATTTTATCGTTTACGTTTTAATCGTTTAATTAATAGCATTTTAGTTCGTTTTCAGCGCCACCTGCCGTCGCACGATGGAACTGTTAGTCCGCATCTGATTCGGTATCGAAATTGCTTAGTATGGTCATAGCCTCCTGGCGATAGATGGCAGAACGGCTTCGTACGTTCACAGACAATATTATTAAAGGGAAAATCAAAAGATTTACGAATTAACATTCTTAAATTATAAATATATAAAACTTGATCAAGGCATAGTCAAAAAAAAATTTAATAACTTGAAATTTAAATTACAAACTCCAAATAATGTCTATGAACGTATTGAGGTAGTTCTGTTGTCTATGATAGGAATTTTTCGTTGTCATTAGTGTTGAAAGCGGGGAGTAATTGGACATTTGCTTGCATTTTTTACCGACTGGACCGGTGTTTTCTAAGTAAACTCGCGTTTGTGAGTAGTCTATGGAGCTTGGGGTTGTCAGAGATTGTGTGTGGGCCACCCTAAAGGAACGCCCATGGTGGGGATATAAGATTGTCTATATAAGGCCCAAAAATCGTGAGGACGGTCTTCTCTCCACGAATTCTACACTCATATTCAGAGCTGCTGCTCGCGTGCCGGCAGAAACCACCTGGAGTGATGTTGGTTTGAAGCACCTTCATCTCGCCCCTTCAATGTCGTAGGTAAGTAGGTGTTTGTTCAACCTTTTGGAAGCTAGGGACCGAGTAGGGATAGGTGGTGATTGATTCGAATAAATTCCTTGTCCTCAGCTCGACCTTAGCCGTTGTTCGGCCATGCGCGCAAACTTGGCGTGGTCCAAATAGCGTCGTAAATTTCCTCCTCCAATGCGAGCCGCCTAGCCACGTTGTCAACCTGGCGTGGGACGCCGCGCCGGAGATGCTACCCACGTGGCCGAGTGCCGCAGAACCTGGGCTAATCGTCTAGACGAGCTGATGGCGGAATTCGCCACCACGTGTTTGGATTGAAAAGGTGCAATCTTTCCATGAATACATCATGATTAGTTTCTTTCGACAAGTTTAACGCTAATGAATTTAACCTCCATTTAAAAATAATACAGCAACCGTTCCTAGTGAAGATAAATCATATTTTATCCATGTTTGGGCAGCACTTGCTCGCATAACCTACAGTGCTTTCATTCTGGACAATAAGATATTGTGAGATTTTAGTTTACAGTTTTCCTTTTCTTTTCATTCTATGACAAAGCGTAATCCGTGCTAATTGAAATCGTAGTTTTGTTCATAAAGAAAATAAGTAGATTCTTAGATTGTTTTGCCTAGTTGTGTTGATCATCTGATGACCTTTATTTAACCTTAACTTATGTTAATAAATAAGACTACCTATTACTGATTGATCTGTGTTTTATTGCAACAGTCTCCCCGTATAATCTAGAATTTCAGACCAACAATTGTGCCTAACCTTCCCGGGTACTGCAACTCTCACCGATTACTGAGCTAGCCAAGTCAACGCTAAACCCCGGGAGGGTCCAGGTTACAATTTGGCGCCCTTGGGATAACCTCACACTAAATTAGAATGATATTTGTTTGAAATTTTATAATCACATGGTCTGGTTCTAGGTTGTATTTTTTCTTGGAGATTGTTGCAATACATGTTTTATAGGTTAACTTTTCAACTTAACTAACTAAACTGACTTAACTTGAATAACTTTTAAGATTTCTGCACATCTGCTTTATTTGCAAAATTTAGTCTATACTAATTGTACATGAAAACTGCCCTGTCACATTAAAACTTCACAATTGTCACATTAAAAATCAAAATTACTTTCATATTAAGTTTCATATTAATGATTTACTTTCATTGTTGTGTATCGCATTGACTATATGAACTGATTAATTTAATTTTTACTTAATAATTTGATTTTTTATATAATATTTGTTTAACTAGACTTGTAAAAGGAACCAAATATGGATAAACCTAGGGAAATTAGATTTCACTCTCTTCACAAGTATGAACTTCCATTTTCTAAATTATTTAAAAATAGGTCATCACTCACTAGAAAGAGGCCTTAACTTACCACAGACTAATAGAATCACATACAGGGAACCACATACTTTTTTGAAGGTCGCATATTCATTGCTATTATTGAAATTCCATCCGTAAACATTCCAGGAGCTGTCGAAACCCCTGAAACATCCTCGCTCGTTCAATGAGAAGGTTGCGGATTGGCAGTCTTCATATGGAGTTACAGACGTGAAGTTATGCAGTGCTGCGGTAAGACCTCATATGGTTCCTTGGAGTGTAAGGTCAGGTTGGTACGTGGTTTATTTAAAATTTATAATCATGCCGTTTGATTTAGGCACAGCACCTGCTC
Source organism: Coenonympha arcania (assembly GCA_036785405.1). NCBI lineage: Eukaryota > Metazoa > Arthropoda > Insecta > Lepidoptera > Nymphalidae > Coenonympha > Coenonympha arcania. The sequence continues at coordinate 537,591 of JAWDAA010000033.1, forward strand.
GTCAACTTAGATAATTGGATACTTTATTTAATCAAAACTTTTCTAGTCAGGTCGAGAATAGTTTTGTATTTTGGTGTATTGATTATATAGTTATTTGCTCTTCATATTTTCTACTCATTTTTTTTTGTAAATTGAGTCCTTGAGAAGTTGAAAATAGCTAACTTAATAGTATCCTTTGATTTTTTTTGTCAGTCATCTAAGTACCTATCTAGGTTACCTATGTCGTTGACGAGTTTGGTTTAGTAAGGTCACACTAATACAAACATAGTTCGGTTATCTTGCATATTGGGAAATTGTTATAAATTCTGTTTTGAAACTATAAACATACATACATTCAGTCGCATTGTTTAATTTTTGCATATTTAGCTTAGAGTGCCTGTTGTTTGAGTCAATTTTATAAAGCGTCAAATACGTTGAAGAGTATCTTAACGCCTACAGTGTTAGGGAAAAGTAGTCATTACGGTTAGGATGTGCTACTTCTGGTTTGCTTGATGAAGAATGGAAGAGATGAAAGGGATGTATGAAATTATATGAAAGAACTGAAAGTGTATATAAGATGATGAATGATTTCGAAAAAATTGTGCTCCGATTTTGAAAACACAGACATCTCGTATCAAGCACTAGGTATGGTTTTACGGGTTTAGTCTGCGGGTCAATAACTTACTTGGTTAGGTGAGGCTCGTAGTCATTTTTTTGGTAGGTTATGTATACTTAGGGCTATGAATGCTTAGGTATAGTACCTATTCTTTTGTTTGGGTTCAGTACCTTGTATGGTCTGACCTAACTTTGTGCTGGGGCGGAATTCGTTCCCCGGACGGGGTTTATCATGGCGAATTTCGCGCAGTCATTTTTTTCCGTTTAAAACCTAATCACCTAGAATTCATGCAGACGACTGAAGATACTATGATCTTTCCCAAGTTTGTAGATTATGCTGTGATCCTGAGTTCATGAAATTTTGACTTAGCTTTTGATTATTATGATTTTGATTCAAGATTTTATAGTTGTTGATTCATGATTTTACAATTTTTTTTAATCAACAGTTTAATACAATTTGTTATATTTTGATAATTTCTTCTAATATTTATAATTCATAGAGGTCGCTAGTCATTTATATTTAATATTAAGGTCGAGCTACAACATAGAAATAGGGAGACTTAGGTTAGGATTTAGGTAGTCTTAATTATTACTAGTAAACTTCCCATATATATTTTTTTTTTAAACTCAATTTTACAAATCGTTTCAGGATACTTGATACAAACCAACAACCAAGCTGGTGGTCTGCTGCTGATAGAAATTCTCATTTTATTTTCCTCTTCCAATATATTTTTCCGTTGTTTTTTTTAGTTGGACAGCTGAGGGCAGCTGGCGGTTCAACCTGGTTGAACCTTTTCCTGGGAAGAGAGGTATTGTAACGTAACGATTTTATCGTTTACGTTTTAATCGTTTAATTAATAGCATTTTAGTTCGTTTTCAGCGCCACCTGCCGTCGCACGATGGAACTGTTAGTCCGCATCTGATTCGGTATCGAAATTGCTTAGTATGGTCATAGCCTCCTGGCGATAGATGGCAGAACGGCTTCGTACGTTCACAGACAATATTATTAAAGGGAAAATCAAAAGATTTACGAATTAACATTCTTAAATTATAAATATATAAAACTTGATCAAGGCATAGTCAAAAAAAATTTAATAACTTGAAATTTAAATTACAAACTCCAAATAATGTCTATGAACGTATTGAGGTAGTTCTGTTGTCTATGATAGGAATTTTTCGTTGTCATTAGTGTTGAAAGCGGGGAGTAATTGGACATTTGCTTGCATTTTTTACCGACTGGACCGGTGTTTTCTAAGTAAACTCGCGTTTGTGAGTAGTCTATGGAGCTTGGGGTTGTCAGAGATTGTGTGTGGGCCACCCTAAAGGAACGCCCATGGTGGGGATATAAGATTGTCTATATAAGGCCCAAAAATCGTGAGGACGGTCTTCTCTCCACGAATTCTACACTCATATTCAGAGCTGCTGCTCGCGTGCCGGCAGAAACCACCTGGAGTGATGTTGGTTTGAAGCACCTTCATCTCGCCCCTTCAATGTCGTAGGTAAGTAGGTGTTTGTTCAACCTTTTGGAAGCTAGGGACCGAGTAGGGATAGGTGGTGATTGATTCGAATAAATTCCTTGTCCTCAGCTCGACCTTAGCCGTTGTTCGGCCATGCGCGCAAACTTGGCGTGGTCCAAATAGCGTCGTAAATTTCCTCCTCCAATGCGAGCCGCCTAGCCACGTTGTCAACCTGGCGTGGGACGCCGCGCCGGAGATGCTACCCACGTGGCCGAGTGCCGCAGAACCTGGGCTAATCGTCTAGACGAGCTGATGGCGGAATTCGCCACCACGTGTTTGGATTGAAAAGGTGCAATCTTTCCATGAATACATCATGATTAGTTTCTTTCGACAAGTTTAACGCTAATGAATTTAACCTCCATTTAAAAATAATACAGCAACCGTTCCTAGTGAAGATAAATCATATTTTATCCATGTTTGGGCAGCACTTGCTCGCATAACCTACAGTGCTTTCATTCTGGACAATAAGATATTGTGAGATTTTAGTTTACAGTTTTCCTTTTCTTTTCATTCTATGACAAAGCGTAATCCGTGCTAATTGAAATCGTAGTTTTGTTCATATAGAAAATAAGTAGATTCTTAGATTGTTTTGCCTAGTTGTGTTGATCATCTGATGACCTTTATTTAACCTTAACTTATGTTAATAAATAAGACTACCTATTACTGATTGATCTGTGTTTTATTGCATCAGTCTCCCCTTATAATCTAGAATTTCAGACCAACAATTGTGCCTAACTCTTCCCGGGTACTGCAACTTCACCGATTACTGAGCTAGCCACGTCAACGCTAAACCCCGGGAGGGTACAGGTTACAAAGTATGTTTAGAATAAATAAGGATATGGGTTTGTTTAACAACCACCGAATTCTATTTGTATGTAGCTAGCATAGAGCTTACCAAATTGAGGCCGATTTTTGTTTATTGCAGTGACAATTGTTACCTATATTATTTCATGTCGATAGCTATATTATTATGGTTATTGAAATAATCGACTGTTACAGACAGATAGAGGACATTTTGACAACCCTATTTCATGATTCCTATTTACCTCTTGTTCGTACCAAATAGCCCCCGTGCTGTTCCAATTAGGCCTGTTCATGTGCCAATTTCCCCCCTTCGCGTTCCTTTTATCCCCAAAATGACCATAAAACGAGCATTCATCTAAAATTAAGGTTTACGATGAAATTACGCAATTATTTGCTTACCTCTTAATGTTCCTTCAAATTTCAATCCACTATTATTATAATAATTAAATCAATTTCAACACTTCCTCATTAGAACACATCAAAAACTTAAAGTTAAAAACAACAAATTTCACGTGTCCACGACGACCTCACTTTCAACGCGATTTTTTAATATAACCTGATTGGCTAGTTTAAAACTGGTTAGTCTTGCCAGTAGCAAAAATAATAAGCTCGTTCAAAAATAAAAAAACAATTGATCTCTCATGCTTAGGATGACAAAAAACAGGACAGTTTAGAAAGTCAGAAATTTATTCCTATTTACCCCGCCGTTCCTTAAAAATCGCACTTACACAAATTACACATAAACACAACAATTTATTAATAATACTTCTCTAATCACCATATTTATACTTTTAGTTAATTTTCAAAGAGAAAATCATGTTTGAAAAAGTTTTTCGACGTCTATTCGAAACAATCGTGAGCACATTTCTGACACTGACAACTGATAAGTGACAGACGACAGTTCTCCGACTGTCGACATTTGACAATGACAGGTACATATTATTCTTCGAAAAACGAAATACAAAATTACTAAAAATTCGTATAAGAAAAAGTTAAAACACTGAATATAAAGAATATAAAACCTCTATGGTGTTAGAATGAATTTTAAAAATGGAATGGGAAAATTAAAAAATTTTTTCGTTCAGAAACTCGGTCGCATTTTCTATTGTGCCCACTCTTGTATCCGTATCGTTAGGTACAATAATTTATATTTGCACTGGGTCTTGCCCACGGCTCCGCCCGCATATTCACGCGTAATTTCGGTTTTTCACAGATCAGACAAGAAGTACCGTACAGAGGCAGAATTGACTCGAAAGTGCAGTTCGCATTTTCGAGTCAATTCTGCCTCGGAATGCTGCTTTAAAAAGCCCTCCAGAGTTCTGGAGTAAAATAAAATCCAATAGAATTGTGACTCCCATGTCGCCGAAAACCTAATAAAATCAAGCTGTACAGTTGGTGTTTTCCTACTTGCAGCCAACCTGAGACCTAACAGAACGAAAGTGAGAACCCATTATAATTCTTTCATTCCAGGGCACATGAAGAAGCGGTTGCGATGGTGGAAATCAGCAAACACCTCTTCGACGTCACTTGCAGAGACGTCCCTTGCAACGTCCTCCTGCACCCCTGGAACCAACACTGCCTGTCGTCCTACGTGACGACTTACGCCCAGTCCTTCATTGGAAGTGCCAAGTTTTACTTTATAATACACATGGTATGTTCCTTTCGCCTTTATTTACACTAGCTGTTGCCCGCGGTTCCGTCCGCTTGAATTTCAGTTTTTTGCAAATCCCGTATGAATCATGGATTTTTTTTCTTGATATGCCCGGGGTTCCGTCCGCGTGAATTTAGATTTTTTGCTGATCCCGTGTGAATCGTGCCTCAAGGATTTTTTCGTGATATAAATTTCATATGTGTTAATCCGGGGTATAAATAATGCATCTATCTCTTAAATTACAAATTCCAATTTTAATCACTTTACTCAACTCAACTCACCTCAAACCCCCGATTTTATCCCCTTATGGGTTGAACTTTCAAGTATCCAATTTTAGATTAGGTTAGGTTTTCTCATGAAAAGCTACTCGTATCGTATAAAGTAGGAAATAGTATACATTTCGATATAAGTGCGGAAAGTTTGTCATTTCTTTACGAGTCCCGGTTTGTTGGCCCAAGCCGAAGCTGCGCCTTCAACTATAGGGACGAGAAGAAATGACAATTATTCCGCACGTGCATTGAACGACGTTTTTTAATACATTTGCGAAAAAAAATATTGGATTTAAGTGTTTGCCTGCTCCGTGTTTGCATGCCGTGTTCGTGTTCATGCGCTCCTGGTACGCCCGCTCCGGTGCCGCGTAGGAGGAAAACACAAAAGCACTAGTGCGGAAAAGAATAACTTTGCGCACGATAAACACACATGGAAATGTCAACTTTTTGAGCAAATGTATTAAAAAAAATTATTTCACCCCGATTCGCTTAGTGGTATGGTTTCTATGACGATAGTATCACATGGCTAAAAGCGCTGACGTGCCATTGTATTCAGTCGATAGCTTATCAGCAGTAAATGTCTATCATGCTTTTGTCTATGAGACGTTGGATGTAGCTGATTAGTAAAATACTGAGGGTAGTTCCCATGTTTTCTTTGCTTCGAAACTCTGTACACTCAAAGCGTAGTATCCATGCATGTTTACAAACATAAAGTTCATGCCAAACGAAATTGACTCGAAAGCTCGCAGTAAACAGTTTGTGAAAGTTTAACTTAAAATAACACGACGGACGCCTAATTAACCACCTATGTATGTACAAATGCGTAAGACCGTGTGTAATTTAGATCTAGATTGAAATGTATGTGGAATGTGTACTATAAAGCATGTGAGTTATTTAAGTAGGTATGCAGTATGCTACAACATGTCCATTCCAAGTTTTGTTAGTAGAATCTTTGAAAAGCGAAATGCGTAGCTATAACTATTTTTTTTTTGTGTATAATTCCATTGATTTTTAAGAAATAGGTTTCGTAGAGTTAAAACTACACAGATATATCAGAGTATCAAAAAAGAGTAAGATTAATTTGGGACCTCTGATTATTTGTTTTCATAAATACCAATACTTCATAATGTTTTCATAAATACCAATCTAAATATATAAAAGAAGACACTGACTGACTGACTGATTCACTGACATATCAACGCACAGCCCAAACCGCTGGGTCTAGAGACTTCAAATTTGGCACACAGGTTCCTTATGAGGTCTAAGGGTGCACTAAGAAAGGATTTTTCAAAATTCCCCCCCTAAAGGGGTGAAACGGGGCTCCAAAGTTCGTATTTTACCAAGCTTAAATACTCCTTCACGCCGCAACTACTGAACCGATTTGGCTCTTTGGAAAGGAGATAAATTGCATCTGCGTATTCTCCGGACGCGACCGCTCGAGACGGCGGCCGAGCCAAGAATCAGTAGCGATGGGCGTTTTTAAAAGAACGTTGCTGACCAACGATGTCACTATATGATGATGGCATCCGTTGCCAAAATGTAGAACAACGGATGGGACTCACATCCGTTGGGAACACCGAACACCGAAATTCAATGTGCCGAGCACACAGACAACTCACAACAGTAGAGACTAGAGACAATAACCGACAACGACCGATGTTGTACGAACGTGGCAGCCGAACGTTAGGGTTGTTTCAAGGTCAAGTTTGTTTTGATTTTTTCATTACAAACACGAAGTTAGTTCGCGCTCGATCATTTAAAATTTTAAAAGTTACCTCGTAAGTTTCAGTAGTTGCGTATTGTGAATATTATTGTAAATAAATTAATATTGTTGTAAATAAATTAATAGAATCTTAGTGTAAATAAATAGTAAGTTAGAATGTTGAGACGGCAAAGACGAGAAAATCCAGTATGGGAACATTTTGATAAAAAAGACGAAACAATAGGAATATGTAAATATTGCAGTGTAAATATTAATTATAAATCTACAACTGGCAATTTGAGGTGTCATCTCAAATCTAAGCATCCACATATTTTGGCACAAGTGCTACCACAGCCTTTGACTACTCTGCCGCAACAACCACAGTCACAGGCAACCGAGTCAAACGGTAAGCAAAACCAAATATTATTATGAAAAAATATAAATTATGAAAAAGTAGTACAATCTACTTTTTCATAATTTATATTTTTATATGAACGCGCTAATCTCAGGAACTACTGGATCAATTTCAAAAATTCTTTCACCGTTGGATATGTACGTGATCCATTAGTGCTATAGAATATAATATTGTAATTATTATGTACCAAGGGCGAAGCCGGGGTGGACCGCTAGTATATAATACACCTATACATTTTTGTATAATTAGGTACTGTCTTGGTACTGTATAAAATATAATATTATATTTATGTACAATACGTTTTGAACGTTTGTTGCATTTTAATAAACCTATATTTATCTCTATACACGGTGAAATTTTAATGGTTTTAGAGGTGAGGCGAGATGAACCGCTATTATGAGTAGGTACTATTCAATAATGCACCAAATCTCGCGCCAAAATACGCAGGCGGAGCCGCGGGCTTCCGCTAGTTCTAGTATATTTTTTGCTTCCCGCTAACGCTATACGTCTACAACACGTTAGAAATGAAAGTGCATATTGTACTTTTACATCCCGCTTAATTGTATTAGATCCTTTCTGACTAAGTGTAGTAGGTATAAAGCATTATGTATTTATGTATCACTCAGGAAGAAAGTGTGATTTCCCACTTGTGTGTTTTAAGGCTCTTGGCTTCACCTTCGGTCATCAAACTACACCCTCGTTGGTGATTACATACCAACGAGGGTGTTGTTTGATGATCTGTCATTTTCTTCCCTCGATACCTCGATGCACAATGTATGTACATGTACTATCAATGTACTATTATTACCTTGACAAGACGAATTCTCAGAAAATATTTATACATCTGCGCAGGTCTCGACATTATACCAACGACGAGCTCAGCGTCTACTGAAACAACGTCAACAAGCTCAAAATCTGCGCAGCTGCCATCTTCAGATTGTGGTGTTACTAAGCAACGACGTCAAAGAACTATACATTCTTATGTCGTTAAACCCGTACCACAAGACATAAAGAAAAAAATAGATAGAGATTTGCTAAACCTTTTTATAGACGACATGCAGCCATTCAGTATTGTTGAGAATCAAGGGTTTCGGAAGTTGCTGTCGTGGATTCCGGGATATACTCCTCCATCAAGGAAAACAATCTCCAGTTCATTAATACCGGCATTATATGAAAAAACTATAAATGAATGCAGAAGCATAATGGAATCAGAAGTGGCGACAGCATGTATTACAACAGACTGTTGGACGTCGTGTAACAATGAAAGTTACATTGCTGTTACCGCCCATTACATAGCGCCTCAATTTAAATTTAAATCAATTTTATTAGCATGTAAAGGTTGTCCCGGCAGCCATACAAGCGAATATTTAGGACAGCAAATTAAACAAATTGTTTTAGAATGGGACTTACTACATAAAATTAATTTTGCTGTGTCCGACAATGCCCCGAATGTCTGTAATGCAGTGCAAACGCAGTTGAGATGGAAGCATTATGGGTGTTTCGCACACACGCTTAACCTGATCGTTAAAGACGCTTTAATACCATTACAAGACACTCTAGAAAAAATTAGAAGGGTTGTCGCCCACTTCAAGAGGAGTACGCAAGCCGCCGAAAAATTGATGAAATATCAATCTAACCATCTAGGTATGGAGCAGCCAAAAAAAATTATTATGGAAGTAGCAACAAGGTGGAACTCCACCTATTTAATGTTAAAAAGATTTTTAGAGCTATGTGAGGCTATTAAGGCTACGATGGCAATTATTAATAGAGAATGGCCAATAATTACAGAGGAAGAGTGGTCTATGTTACGGCTGTTGGTCCGTATTTTGGCTCCTTTCGAAGAGATCACGAGTAGCTTAAGCGGAGAAAATTATTTAACAGGAGGCTTAGCTATAGTTCTCACTAATATTTTACAAGACATTTGCGAAGAAATGTTGCTAAATAGTGAGTTTATTGAAATTGTTACTGTGCAAAATGTACTGTTAAAATTAAAAAGTGGAATTGATACTCGGTTTCGCAATATCGAAAACAGTAGATCTTTAGGCTTGTGTACGATGTTAGATCCCCGATTTAAGTTGGCAACGTTCAAAAATGACAGCAACAAGACCGCTATCAAACACCATTGCCAAGAACTGATGGAAGAAATAATTTCAAAGCAGCCAACAGCACCATATACCACCACCACCACCACCACCACCGTCCCAAACGCTTCCACCGGCGTGTGGAATAAAGTTGACAGTTTAGTCAACTGCGTAAGAGTTCCAGGGACTCCTTTATCAAAGGCACTGAGAGAAATGAAGCTGTATTTAGAAGATGAGATGTTGCCTCGTCAGAGCATCGATGGGACGTGGAACGATCCAACTGAATGGTGGCTGCGCCATTCTAAAATATACCCAACTTTGGCGGAAATATACCGTACGAGATGTAATATTGTAATTACATCCGTACCATGTGAGCGTATATTCTCCAAAGCTGGGTATATTTTAAATGAACGCAGGACCCGGCTTACCACCTCCAAACTGGAGCAAATTATTTTTTTAAATGCAAACGCAAATTTTTTAACTAAATAATTTACATATTATGTACATATTGTATAAGTGGCAATGGGCGGGGCACATAGCTCGTAGAACCGACGGACGTTGGGGACCCAAAGTGCTGGAATGGCGACCCCGCATGGGAAAGCGCAGTGTTGGCAGACCTTCAACCAGATGGACTGACGACATTAAAAGAGTCGCGGGAAAGCGCTGGATACAAATGGCGCAGGACCGTGCGGGCTGGAAAGCATTGCAGGATGCCTTTGTCCAGCAGTGGACGTCCATCGGCTGAAACGAACGACGAACGATGTACATATTAAGTTTTTTTTATTTTTTTTCATAATATATACGGGACATTTTTACACATCGCAATCTAGCCCCAAAGTAAGCGATAGCTTGTGTTATGAGTACTAGATTACTGATAAATATACATACATACTAGTATACTTAAATACAATATATTGAAAAACACCCAGACACTGAAAAACATTCACGCTCATCACACAAACATTTACCAGTAGGTGGAATCGAACCCACGACCTCCGGCGCAGACAGCAGTTTCGCTACCGCTACGCCATTCGGTCGTCACTTAATGAAATACAGGTACTTGCCTAGCTCAGGGGCAGTTGTATAAAATTTGCACTCCAATATAAAGCTATTATATACCTACCTATATAATTCTCAACGTACAATTATTACTAACCCAAGTTGTGTTTCTGATAATTTGTTTAATGTTATTTATAACTAAGTATAGCTTTCCTGTGTCATAATCACTTAGTACTTAGTTAAGGAAATTAGTGTACATCACATTTTTGGAACACATAAATTATTATTATTATTAAAATAAGTATACTTAATTAAAATTATCTACAAAAAATATTTTGTCTGTTTAATTGCATCAACACTTTTATTATTATTTTCTTAAATATCTTCCATTACGTTGAGTTGCGATGGCATCGCATTTCAATATAACAACGTTTATGAAAACGTCAACAGAACATGTTACGCTAGCTGGACGTCCAACACCGTTGTCAGAAACAACGATGTTAACAACGGGTGACGGTATCGAAACAACGATGAGCATCGATGGTGAAAAATAACAAAAACGCCCACCTCTAAGAATCAGCCATACATTTACTGCCTGCGCCATCTATGGACATTGGACAGTCGCTGATATGCAGCTATCAACAGATGGCGCTGAATGTAAATGTATGGAGGAATTCGATTCGTTTGTGCAATGCGAGTCGACTTGAAATTCGTACAAAAACTTGTACTAACCCTACAGTCTTTATATTGCATTTTGATGATTATGTGGCATCTTCCGAGATAAGCATTTCTTGGATAAGCTATTAAAGATAGCCATTGTGAAATGGTGATAGCAAAAAACCAAACCCGGCTGAATTTGTTGTGGGCTCCTTCTTAGAGCAGGGCGCGTTTGAACCCTCGTAAAATTAGCTTTAAGTCGACTTGTAGTTATCACTATATGTATGTGACAACTATCATATTGACATTTTACCAGAGCCTGTACGTTAGGCCTATGTGAAATAAAGATATTTTGAGTTTGAGTTTGATATCTGTTATTTAGTTTTTATCTAAAGAATCTTCTCAATTATAGCTACGAGTAACTGCACAGAAGTTTATATATAAAAATGTATAACGTTAGCTTAAATTAAAAATAACTATAAAATTAAATTAAATCTAAATTTAAAACTACATATCTAAAATAAAAACTACATATTTAACTAAAATGTTAAACCAAATTAATCTAGTAGACCGCTGTCAGAGGGAATTGTTCCCAAAATGCTAGTAGCCCCATTGCCTCGTTGTATCGCGCGACGTTCTCGCGCTCCGCACACGCGAGCCGCGCCCGCCGCTCCCGTGCCCGCTCCGCCGTCCGCGCCGCTCCGCTGCGCGCCGCCCGCCCCGGCCCGCGCGCCGCAATTTACCGGTTCTCTTGGAAAGCTTCGTACTCTTATTAACTGAGCGCGTTTGGAGGAGGACGTGAAAGGAATGGAATTATCATTGTATTTTAACCTATTCCTTTCAATTCCAATACAACTTACAATGCATACTTAATATATTTTTAAATAAGAATTGCTTGATTTGTTATTCAATCACGCCACAACGGAGAAACGAATCAATGTAATTTTTAGCACGGAAATAGTTGACAGTGCAAAGAGTAGCATAGGCATTATTCAGGAAAAGTTAATAATTCTCACGTGAATCGTGACAAACCGAAATTCACGCAGGCGGAGGGCGAAACACCTAGTTTTATTATTAAATTGTTAAGACGAATTTATCACAGCATGAGCACAAATATCAATCAAAACTTAAGCCTAAGCTAAATTAGAAATCACATCAAATCTCAAATAATAAAGAAGGAGCATCCAAAAGTAATTTATATACTAAAACATTGACGTTGATGGTAATGCCGTAACAGATCGGCACTTTGGACAATTTATCTTCGAGATAAAATGAAAAAGTTTATCAAGCATATAAATAGCATCAGATAAATAGTAAGGTATTTGTACGATTGTCCTGTTGTTATGATTATTCCACGCGAGCAAGACTTGTATAGGAATTAGAATAAGTTAGCACCAAGTTTTGCTGTACTATTTTTAATAATTATTTTGGAGATAACGTTAAGCTGTGGGATTATTAGAAATTATAATGAGGATTTTCACTGGTCCAAGAACCTAACAAAAATGGCATAGCGTCTCTAATTTTTTTAGTTGCACGCGACCAAATTCTATTGTAATTTTATTAAAATCAAAGGCTCTTAAGTGCTCGTATTTCTATGTCTTTAGGAAAGCCTTTTGTTACAGTGGTGCTAACTAGAGACAAAATTTCTTCAAAAAAAATCCTCACAATTACAAGTTTACTTCATGAATAATAAGCATTTACAAGAAAAGGTCAAAAGAGTCGAATAAATACCAAATAACTAATAACAAAAAAAAATTATATTATTTTCCCATGAATTAGAAGAAGTTGTGGAATGTCGACTTAAAGTTATAATACTCGTATGAAGGCTGAATTGTTATTTCCTTTTGACTCCTAAGCATAGATATATAGCAGTAAGAAAGACGGGTCAGCGCTAAAAAGTGTCCGAACCGAAAGAGAGTTAAAACGCGAAAAGGGAGAGAATCGCACTATAGCTAGTTGCTAGTAAAAGTGAGCTGTATAATAATGGTTTAGACATATATTACAATGTTTTAGTTTGTTTATAAAAATACACATACCCTCGTTTATATACAGGTTTTCTCGGACACTTATTTCGTGAATTTTGTATAACACCCGGGGTCCTTAGATAGTAAGTCAATGCTCCTAAATATGTATTCGTACACAAATAACATGTAATATTTATATCTGAAAAGTTTCGAAGGCAGCAGTTTTTGTCCAAATAAAAGTGAAATTGAATAAAATCTTTGGAAAGGTCAGCTGCTAACCTGTTTATGGCATTATTGTAATATAATAAAAGAGAAAGTTTGTATGTGAGAATGTTTGTTTATCCTTCACGTTACGACTGCCGCGCCCAAAGAGCATTTAACCAGAATTTATTTCTGGTTAAATGCTCTAAGGCCGCACTGAATGGGCTGATATTTGGAAAGGAGACCAAGGATTAAAAACACAGGGCTTTTTATCCCGCGAAAATCCAAGTTTTCAACTGGATTTATAACAAAAACTCGCGCATGCGTACCGCGACATACCCGTACGCATCGCCGTACTCAGACCGATGTGTAACTACCGGATACATACCGTAAGTTATAAGTGGGTACGTGCGAGGACGACACAATATCGAGTGGGTGACGGGAATGATCAGAGAAACACCCAACATAGCCCTCTCCATAGCACGCTGAGCGACTTTGAACTTGTGGACAAGGCCTACTATACCATAGGCTTGTACTCTTTTGAAGCAAAGACCAAAGATTTTTTAGCTAAAATATTTTAAGGGAACTTAACAGGTCCTGTCAAATTCGAATTTTTTATAGTTTTTCGTAATTTGTAAGATATTAAGACTGTAGGCTTGTAGCAGTAAAATTACGGGAATGGCAGTTTCACCTTCACATGCTTAAATTAAAAATCTTTGCTTGACAAAGGTGCCAATTCTGTTGTGCAAAATGTCTACACTAAACCAAATGTCAAGTCACCTTCGGTAGTTGGTTCATGGTGATTAACGCTTAGATTATATTGGTACTTACAATTATTGCTGATTGTTTTAAATTGAAAGTATGTTAGCAATAACCTCTATTCGTTGCTTACGATTTCTTAAGTGTGGACTCCGAAATATTAAAATTAATTTATATTGACGTCATTGTTGTAGTTGCGTCAGTTTTATTATTAAGTATTAATAAATTTTTGATTTATTGTGCCAATTTTTCTTATAGTTTATAACATAATTGGTATAGCTTTCTGCCCTAATTTGCGAAATTATAAAAGGCTTAGCAAATATAAAGTGAATAACTTCTACTTACGTTCGTGCTAAACTAATAGAGATGTCCAAAATAAGTTCTCCAACACTTGCGAAGTCTTCCGAACGACCGGCTGCGCGAGATCGAAAGGCACAACCACATCCTACTGAACAAGATCCTGAGCGCGCGCAACAAGCGCCGCCCGAGCGTCCCGCCGCGCGACGAGCGCCCGCGCCGCCCTCCGCCGCCCGCCGCCGTGCAGCGTCGCAACCTGCAGCGGAAGATAGACCGCGAGAACATGATCCTGCTGAAAAAGATCCAGCGCGCCAAATCGTCCGCCTGCAGCATCCGCCGTTGAATTTCACTTTTGGTAATGATACTGAGATCAGATAGATAGATAACAAAATCTACTCTGCACATTTCTTATACCTATACTGTTAACTATATGGACCAAATCAAAATATTTTTATTTCACTAACTTATAGGCACTAGGCACTTAAAAAATGTCAATACAATATTTGCAAGACTTTATTAGAGTCTGTCTGTAGGTGGCTATTAATAAAATATAAATCTTCGAATAGACTTTTATTAATATTCACTGGTTTTCATATTTATTTCCAATTGTTCTATGAATAAACGTCACCAGTTAATCTGATTTAAAAAAAAGATTCTGACGAATTGAGAACCTCCTAAGGCCACAGTTATGCCAAGATACGTTTCCCAATGCCTTTATCATGTAGATTTTAGAGTCAGTTATGATGGTTATGAAGTCCATCAATTATTTTAATCTTTAATTGATTTGAATTAAGAACGTTTTAAAGAAAACGATTTAGATTGCGTTGTGTATAACGAGATTTCAGTTCGCTTTTCGGTCTATAGTACAAGTACTAATTCACCTCGAAAAAGGAAGATAAAACTTTGTGTAGTGAAGATTTTAGTTTATTATACAAACTCAAAATTAGATATTTGCTCCCGCCGCGGTCTCTTTATTGGTTTAAAAATGCTATCTGCGTTA